>QJSC01009466.1:0-99337 GCA_003697955.1 Calidris pygmaea
AGAATCACAGAATCACAGAATCACAGAATCACAGAATCACAGAATCACAGAATCACAGAATCACAGAATCACAGAATCACAGAATCACAGAATCACAGAATCACAGAATCACCTAGGTTGGAAGGGACCTTAAAGATCATCTTATCCAACCGTCAACCTAACTGACAAAAATAGACACCTGCACAACAAGGAGCATCACCATCACTAAACCATACCTCCCAGCACTACATCAACCTGTCTTTTGAACACCTCCAGGGATGGTGCCTCAACCACCTCCCTGGGCAGCCCATTCCGATGTCTGATAACCCTTTCAGTGAAAAAATTTTTCCTAATATCCAGCCTGAACTTCCCCTGGCGTAACTTGAGACCATTTCCTCATCCCATCGCCTGTGACTTGGGAGAAAAGACCGACCCCCACCTCTCTACACCCTCCTTTCAGGGAGTTGAAGAGAGCAATAAGGTCTCCCCTCAGCCTCCTCTTCTCCAGGCTGAATAACCCCAGCTCCCTCAGCCGCTCCTCATAAGACTTGTGCTCCAGACCCCTCACCATCTTTGTCACCCTTCTCTGGACCCGCTCCAGCACCTCGATGTCTTCTTTATGGTAAGGGGCCCAAAACTGGACACAGTACTCGAGATGGGGCCTCACCAGTGCCGAGTACAGGGGGACGATCACCTCTCGGGCCCTACTCACCACGCTGTTCCTGATACAGGCCAGGATGCCGTTGGCTTTCTTGGCCACCTGGGCACACTGCTGGTTCATGTTTAGCCGACAGTCGACCAACACCCCCAGGTCCTTTTCTGCCAGGCAGCTCTCCAGCCACTCTGCCCCCAACCTGTAGCGCTGCAGGGGGTTGTTGTGACCCAAGGGCAGGACCTGGCACTTGACCTTGTTGAACCTCATCCCGTTGGTCTCAGCCCATCAATCCAGCCTGTTGATATCTCTCTGCAGAGCCTCTCTACCCTCCAGCAGGTCGACACTGCCACCCAGCTTGGTGTCGTCTGCGAACTTACTGAGGGTGCACTCGATCCCCTCATCTAGATCACTGATAAAGATGTTAAAGAGAATTGGCCCCAGTACCGAGCCCTGTGGGACACCACTCGTGACTGGACGCCAGCTGGATTTGACTCCATTCACCACCACTCTCTGGGCCCAGCCCTCCAAAATACTGAAGGTGAAAATAGTTCTAAAGAAATCTGTTTACATTTTTAAAGATTAACTGAATTCCTGAGGCCATAAGAATCCAGGAGAGCCAGGGAGGTAGAATTCTGTATATATGCAGACCCTATTTTTTGGGAGGAAAGATGAGTCGTCAAAAGTAGCAATTTTTAAAATAAAATTTCACCATGCATTTACTAATTTATATATACCCAATATTAATACACAATTACCCATTTCTAAGCATAATTTAAGCACATGACAGACACCGGCTATATGCTAGATGAGACTTTTAGATCAGGGTTTTTCACTTCTTGAGCGACAAAGCAATCATTAAGAGACTTCCTGTTGAATATTAATAGCAAAATGCATTTTCCCTTTAGCTGCTGCAGACAAACCAGAGCAAAGCCTCATTTCTACCACCAGAGCAGTAAGGATAAAGCCGCAGTAAGACGTTATTTCCTTGAGTTTTCTTACTGGTAATCCTTGTTTTTTAAATTAATTGAATTTTCAAAGTACAACATTGACCACAATTAGGTTCCTCTGTGTGTGAGCCAGTGCAGGCAGGATGCAGGAACAAGCACAAACCCATGGATTAAGGGCAAAGAACAAATTTAATCTCAATACCTCATGGATAGTACCGTACAAGAAGGAACTAAGTTTTAGTCTGAAGAAAGAGTTGCGTGGAAAATATCATACCCGGAGAGGGGGAACTATTGCCTGAAAAAAACCAGACCGAGAAGGAAATATCTAGGAGAAAATGAATGAGTAGACACTGTCAACAGGAATAAATTGTTACAGTTCATTGTGTACTCCTTATAATTGTCAAAAGGTACCAAGGAAGATGGAACCCAACACATGTTAAGCTCAGAGATGGCACTTGGATAAGAAGTTCCTTCCACGAACCTTGGCATGCCAGCTGCAAGGCAATAGGGAGAGAGATTGGCAAAAGAGAAGGATTTAAAATTCTGTTCCTGGCTTGTCAGTGGGACAATACATAAAAAATCATATAATAAGAGTTTATCAGTGGGCTTGGCAAAATTTGAATAGGACTCGATATATCAGAATAGATTAGTATTAGACTACTTATTAGCAGAAGAAAGTGGCATATGCAGTAAATTTAACACTTCAGAGTGTTGTCTTCAAATTGATGACAACAGACAAGCTGCAAGAGAAATAACAACAAATATCAAGAAACTAGCACATCTCCCGGTGCAAAAATGGAAGTCTATGATAGATGCCAACTAATGGAATAACTTTTTTAAAGTATCTTGATGAAAGAAGGTGGGCTTCATTTTGTTATATGTTACTATTGGACTGCTATTCATACCTTGCATTATTTCTTGTGCAGTGAGATTAATTTCTAGTGTAGTAAAAGAAATGCAAATGACCAGTCTACCAAATACGAAAGCCTCGAGTCAAGATGTTACACAACAGAGAATTATAGTCCTAAGGAAAAGAGATCACCTAAAGAAAGAAAAAATTGAGAGGCTGCAGTTATTACTGAATAAATAGGAACGAGATTATGAGCTTCAGCAAAAACGTAATGAATGAAAAGGGGGTGGATTGTGGGAAATGAGCTAAATTTTGCTTCAGCTAATTGATATATTCTTGTTAGTGTGTCAGTACTAACAAAGGAGTCCTAGTGATAGTAGAGTCTAATAAATTGTATCCAATTAATCCCCAGAAATGCTCTTGGTCTGTCGAGGGATCCTTGTTCGCAAAGTGTTATCTAGGGGAAGAGAAACAGAAAGGAACACGGCCTTCGACACAGGAACCCAGAGGGGAGGGGAGTATCAATAAGGCCAAAGAAACCAGTCTTGGACAGTAAATCTGCCAAGTAGACAGTAGCAAAGACTGTGAAATAACGTGTAGCATAATCAACTAATCAAGGGTGTGTTTAGGATAATGATTTTGTAGAATAGGTGTATGTGTGCCTTATATGGGAAAACAGTGCGAACTAAATCTGTAATAAGTCAGGCGGCCGGGAAGAATGTGAGCTCCAACTTCTCAGCCCATGAGAAGAGAGACAGAAACTCAGGCGGCCGGGATAAGGGTATAAATATTTAAAGGTTGAAAGATTGCAGGTGCATCTATTTTTGGTTCACCCGATTCAGCGCTATTTCGTATAATAAATTTTTAATCTTTGCTTTGGTGACTTTGTCCTCTTTAAATTCTAAGTGTGAGCCGGTGTTTCTCACAATGTTAATAGATCTACTTAAAGACATTTTTAACAATTAAAAAAAGCTTCATAACCAGTCTTTACTTACTCTGTTTCACACGGCTGCTCTCTTGAGAGCACATTTCACTCGTCTCATTTAGCTGAGACATTTCCCTCCCTTTTGAGTGCTGAACGTTGATGTCTGCCAATCCAAACCGCCTGCCCTTTTCGAACACCTTGTGCCTGTTCTCCTTCTGAAGCATGGATTTTCTGCGAGTGACTTTCGCTCTGACGGCTTCCGTACTCAAATCCTTTTTGTATCGACTGGCAAACTGGGAGGTTGTAGCCATCTTGATGACCTTGGACAAAAAAAATTGATCATGATTAGGGGGAAAAAAAAAAGCTGTCAAGTTTTGGTTTGCCCTTTTCATTAGGGTTTACACCCTAGGAACAAAGCGAGCTCTAGGTTCTTCATTTCTGTATGTGTAGCAGAGAAAATGCAAATGCCCATTTCAGTAATGAGTCTTCATTATTTTTCTTCATTTTATGCATTCAAGGGGCTAGTTTGTTTGTTAATGGTCAACGAGTCTGACACAGAATTAAGTAGGGGACACTGTGTCACTGCCAGGGATTGTCCTGCTGGTCTGTTTTCAACACAGATGTTTTTCATGTTAAGGAGACAAGCAAGTAAATGACAAGGTTGTAGGACAATACTTGGAAGCAACCCTGCCACTGAGCGTGTAGCTTATACCCTATCTGATGGCAAAGCATTTTTGTTGTGCATCAGAGTATACTTGGCACCATCTCCCAAAACAGTTTCCAGGATGCAACCGCCATACAATAGCGTTTAGTACCACCACTGCTCTCAGTGGCAGCTCCTTGTGTCCCAGCTCATGGCAGTATTCACGTCCTGAGTGCCTTGCACAGCACCAACAGTACCTGCATAAACACCTGGAAGTGCTTGGAATAGACACAGGAGACAAGATAGGAGTCAGAAATCTAAACAGGTATATTTCTCTTCTTTTTTTCCCCCAATACGTTTGATGCTGTAGGAGAGAGAAGTGATCACAGAATCACATGGGGTTGGAAGGGATCTCTGGAGATCATCTAGTCCAACCCCCTGCCAAAGCAGGTCCACCCAGAGCAGGTTGCACAGGAATGTGTCCAGGTGGGTTTTGAATATCTCCAGAGAAGGAGATTCCACCACCTCTCTAGGCAGCCTGCTCCACCTCTGGAAGAGGCTTCTGCCACCCTCAAAAGGAAAGAAGTGCCTCCTCATGTTTAGATGGAGCTTCTTATGTATAAATTTGTGCCCATTTCCTCTTGTTCTGTCCTTGGGCACCACTGAAAAAAGATTGGCCCCATCCTCCTGACACCCATCCTTTAAGTATTTATAAGCATCGATCAGATCCCCCTTCAGTCTTCTCTTCTCCAGACTAAAAAGACCCAAGTCCCTCAGCCTTTCTTTTTAGGAGAGATGCTCCAGGCCCCTCATCATCTTTGCAGTCCTCTGCTGTACCCTCTCCAGGAGTTGCCTGTCCTTCTGGCACTGGGGAGCCCAGAACTGGTCCCAGTGCTCCAGATGGGGCCTCCCCAGGGCAGAGCAGAGGAGGAGGGATGACCTCCCTCCACCTGCTGGTCACACTCTTCCTGATGCACCCCTGATGTAAATGAGAATAAAAAGCTAAACTCAGCTTAAAGCACTGAATCAGAGACAGGGGTCTCTTTCACAGAATCCTGGAAGAGCTGGGGCATGTCAGTGCCACCTGATTTGTGAACATCTTCCCTGTCATCCTGCATCTCACTGTCCAACTTTTAGAAACTGAATAAAGATGCCAGTTAATTAGCAATGATTGCCTTACACACTGATAAACACTTAACACATTTAAAGGATTTTTGTGCTCTACCATTAATAAGCCTCAAGAGCAAGTGATCTGCCTTTCAGTGAGCAATCCTGCTGCAGAATTTGTATGAAGCTTGAAGAGGGAAATATAACGTAAGCAGAGATACTGAGAGAACTTCCCACAAAGATATTATTAACTTATATCCCAGGTCAGCAAACGCAACGCAACACATTACTCATGATCTCTTTAATCGATCTCTTTAATCACTAAAATCGTATGGCGAGCTCAGTGTCCTAAATGTCTCTTTGGGATAAAAATACTTGTGTTCTTTTCTTTCCAGGTTAGGGTTCCTGAGCACTACTTTGCCCCAACAGGAGCCTAGAAGATAACTTGGAATTTAGACTGGGCATAAACGCAAGTAAAGACTAGTAGCAGGAAAGAAACAAAGGGCTTAAATTAAAGATTTGGGACTGGCTAGCATGTAGTACCAAAATTAAAGTGAATTAAACTTATAGGATTGATTTTTATAAAAAAAGTGAGGGAGAAGAACCACTTTTGACCAGCAACACAAGAACCAAAAAGCATGACATGGACAGGAAAAACACAGTTAGCATTTTTAGCCAGAAGAGCAACAAAGTAGAGCAGGAATTGCAAATATCAGTATTTTTTTAAAGCAGGAACCCGGCAAGTTTCGGGACCGAGTAAGGTCTCGACAAAATGGTTCTGAGACGGGGCCCACCATAAGCCGAATCCCGCCTTCCAGCCCCCTGCTCCCCGCGGCGGCCGCTACGGGGCTGGGCCCTCAGCCCCTTCTCCGCCACAGCTTCGGGGACCACATCCCCGCTCCGGTGACCGTTCCCGCCCGAAGCGGCGGTGCCCCTCAAGCCCCCCAGCCCCACCGTACCTGCACCGCCGCTACAGCCTCCTCAGGGCAGCCCGCCGCGCCTCACTTTCAAATCTCACCCGCCAAGCGCTCATTGGCCACTCGCGGCCCACCCGCGAGCTCTCATTGGCCCGCCCAGGGCCGACCCTTGATGGGCAGAACCGAAGTCGCGGAACGGGCCTTTTACCGTCCCCCCCGTGTCACCGCCGTTGATCCTCACTGGCTGCGCTGAGAGTTTCCCTCCTCTCATTGGCCGGCGCGGTGCGGGAGGCGGGGCTTGCCGGGCCGCGTAGGGGCGAGGTCATCCCTTGGCGTCCCGCCCGCCGCGGGGGAGCCGCTCTAAGATGGCGGCGGGGGGAGCGCCTCAGGCCGGGCCCAGGCTACACCTCAGGCGGCGGCCCAGGCGGTGGGGCCCTCACGGCCTACAGGGACTCGGGGGCAGAGTGACGGGACCGCGGGCCTCCCACTGCCCTCCTGGCGCCTAGGGGGGCGCCTAGGGGGTCTGTGCCTCAGCGATCGCGCCGTGCTGCCTCCTGAGGAACCGAGGCCGGGTTGACACGGGCCTGGGGTTGTGCCGAAGTTTGCCGCCCCTCTGTGCCCTCCTGCATCGTACCGAGCCTCCGGTTTGCTGGGGTGGGTTGTGTTTAACGCCATTCTCACCTGCCATACCGTTTGTTCTGCGTTTCTTTATAAAAAGTCTGTGGAGATTCAAATGCTAGGGGAGAGCCCAACCGCTTGGTGGCACTACAAAAATGTGGACGGCTTTTGGGAAAAAAAAAAAAAAAAGCCCAAACCACCAAGCGTTTCCAACCAGGAAAGCGCTGAGCAGCTGGAGTGATGGTCAACGGCAGAGGACAGCCATGCCTTGCAAACAGCCTACAAATGCAGGACCCCCGTGCGGCAGGACAGTAAGATGTGGGTAAATTCTTACATAAACGTGATGACAGTGGGTGAAGATAGCAGTAAATGGATTAAAGACCATTAGTGCAGAGCGGTTCCCCAAAGCAATGATGAGTCTTGCGTTTTTGGAGATGTAGCAGTTGGAGAAATGTCACACACACCCCCCCCAGGTTCCCCGTACAGAGTGGAGGGGTTACAGCAACGATTTGCAAACGTCCAAGATCTGGACTTGTCCTAAAATCATTGATTTACTGTAAGATAATAGGAGATTCCTATGGAGGTTGTTGCCAGGTTCCCCAATGGTATGAAAAAGACCCAATGAAGGAGCAGAACTCCAGGAGTTGGTATTTGTGGACTCTGCCCACAGAGTCCAATCCCATGCAGTCCTCAGTGCTGGCTGGTTTTGGCTACTCCCCTTTTTCTCCCAAATCAGTGGAATTTGAGGACATTCAGCAGTTCTGCCTTGTGATACCAGGTTATAGTCCAATGATGTGAGCCATGCTGAACTACTTAGGGGGAAAAATGAGTTTAGAGTATCTTCCTTCCAGCCAAAAATCATTTTTTCTTCCCATATACTTGCATCTGAAGGATCCCTTCATACTGGAACAATTCTTGTTGGCTCCTCAGAGCATCTAGACTGGGGCATTTGCTAAATTCCCACTCCTGTGGATGTCGATACTGAATTTAGGCTGCACTTCAGCCGGGGCTTTAATCTCACAAGCTCGACTAACACCATCAGCGATAACGCAGCCACACGCATGTGAGAAACACCAGCTCACATTTAGAATTTAAAGAGGACAAATTCACCAAAGCAAAGATTAAATATTTGTTACACAAAACAGCTCTGAATCGGGTGAACCAAAAATAGATGCACCTGCAATCTTTCAACCTTTAAATATTTATACCCTTATCCCGGCCGCCTGAGTTTCTGTCTCTCTTCTCGTGGGCTGAGAAGTTGAAGCTTACATTCTTCCCGTCCGCTTGACCTATTACAGGTTTAATTTGCACCTTTTTATCATATAAGGCACACACACACCTATTCTACAAAATCATTATCCTAAACACGCCCTTGATAGTTGATTACGTGACACGTTATTTCACAGTCTTTGCTCCCATTTACTGTCCAAGACTGGTTTCTTTGGCTTTATTGATACTCCCCTCCCCTCTGGGTTCCTGTGTTGAAGGCTGTGTTCCAGTCTGTTTCTCTTCACCTAGATAATGCTCTGCAAACAAGGATCCCTTGACAGACCAAGGGCATTTCTGGGGATTAATTGGATAGACTCTACTATCACTAAGACTCCTTTGTTAGCACAGATACACTAACAAGAATATATCAATTAGCTGAAGCAAAACTTAGCTCGTAAACCGAGTACCTAAATTGGGTCCTTGGCATGCTCAGGCTGCCATGCAGCGTCACTGGCTGTCACCTGAGCTAGCCAGGTTAAAACCAGAACGGGTTTCCTTAAAATGCTGCAGGCTGTCGCGGACGGAGTGATTAACTTCACTAGTTAGAGTGAAGCAGTGAAATGTTATTAAGGTGAAACAGTGATTTAACAAAATCAGTAATAAGTGCAATAAAACCAGTAGTAAGTGCGATAGTGTTTTACGAGATTCGATGTCAAGGTACACTCTATGATTTACTGCAGAGAGTCAGACAAGCTGTCAGGGAGACCCTCCCGTTGAGTCACGAGGTTCATAAAGGACCCCCTTTGCTTTCTAAACTCCTTCTCAGAGAGGAGTCTGGGTGCGGCTGGATCCAGTCCTAGTCCCAGACTTGGTCACTGGTTTATGTCTAAAGGATTATATCTGCGCAATCAATCCTTTACATTACTTAGCTAAGATTTCAAAGTTCAGCATGCTATTAGTCACTTACCAAGAATCTGTTGGGGCAAGGAATCTCTCAACCTCGAGGAGTAGAACCTGAAGAGCGTCCTCAAAAAGGGGAGATCCTGGCGTGCAGCTGCTGCCGTACAGGAGGGCTCAACAGGCTCTGGGGCTGCCCACTATTTATACAGGAAGATTATTGACCGGAAGTCATATTTTCATGGCAACAAAATTTCTAGGTCCCCACTCCAGACAGTATTTTGACTATACTGCCAGCCATCCCCCAAAGCCCGGGTGCAAGTTATCACAGCTGCTGTTGTGATGGCCGTGGTGGCCAAGGCCGGGCAGGAGCCGGGGAGGGGAGCAAAAGGGGAGAGCACACCGCCACAAGGCACACCTTCCACTAACAGTATCTAGGTCACTGCAAGGGTCTTGGTGGATTTGAAGAATGCTGTGAATTTGAAAGTATTGCAGTGTCATCTTAAGAAAAAACACAGTCATCATTTTCAGCCACATTCCTGACCGCTGCTGATTTTATGGTGTTAAAATGAACAAATACACCACCATTTAATAGAGAGAAACAAGAGATATGAATATAAACTCATTATCCTGTACAGATATTATACATGCCTTAAAGATTAACCAAGTCATTCTAATACAATCCTGATGATTTTATGATAATATGCCTGCATTTTAGCCACGGAAACTTTGAGAACCAATTTGAATTTATCTATTTCTTGACAGTACAACTATCATTATTGGATACATCTTGTACCCAGGAGATCGTTATCTGGAAATCTGCTAACTTGCTCTTTCTACTCTTCATTCCTTCACATGGGATATTATTCTTTCTGAGGGTAGTTCTTCCTGCCTTTGCCCAGAGAAGCTGTGGCTGCCCCATCCCTGGAGGGGTTCAAGGCCAGGTTGGACAGGGCTTGGAGCAACCTGGTCTGGTGGGAGGTGTCCCTGCCCAGGGCAGGGAGTTGCAACTGGATGATCTTTAAGGTCCCTTCCAACCCAAACCATTCTATGATTCAATGAAAAATGAACCTTACTGAAGAGCGATATGGAGCATGTAGGGAAACCCATCTCCAAATTTAGCCCTGAAATAATTACAAGTCCTGAAGATATTTTTGGTGAAAGTTCAGGCAAATGGAGTTATGAAGCTGTAGCCCACAGTGCCACATACTTGCCACTTGCAGGGAGTCATAGAGAAGCCTCTGTAGGCAAACTACTGTATGTGGAGCCCAGTACAGCGCTGCAGAGGGCAGAGAGTAATGCTCCTGCCAAATTTAATTGATAACCTCTTAATCAAGTGTGCAGCAAAAGCATTACGGCGCATTGGCTGTCGTTCCCAGTTTCGCTTACACTTTTCATCTGAAGTGGCTGCTCATTTAAAAACCAGAACAAATTACAGGAGCAGAAAATAGAAGCTAAATTCCTGCCTTACGACAACTAGGAAACACGGTTACGCCTTCTTGCTGCATTTTCTTGCTCCGTTCTTCGGGTTTCATGTTTTTAAGAGGGGTGTGAGCTAGCCACCCACCGAGCCTCAGCCTGCAGGCTGGGAGGAGGGCATGGCCCCAGCAGGTAGGAGGGAAAGCCATTTGGATCCTCACCAGGATGAGCTCGGAGAGCGTCTTCCCGTTCCTTTGCTCCCCCACCTGGATTAGCACATACAACAAACGCCAGGCAACAGCCCACGGTGCTCAAAAGAACTCGGCAACCTTGTTCTGTTCCTTCAAAGAGCGCTTAGAGATGCCTAAACCCCAGATGTGTGGGCCCGGGATGCTGAGCTGATGGGAACACCTACACGCTGGCCATGCAAAGCACAGTCTCCTACATCCTTCTTTTGATGTTTCCTGCAAGCAGGTCCCTCCGCTCGTTAGGTAGGAGGTTCCACTCGCCCTTGGGAGGTGTCTAATGCTCGCTGGGCTATAAATAGAAAAATGAGGTACCCGACT
This sequence comes from Calidris pygmaea, assembly GCA_003697955.1. Classification (NCBI taxonomy): domain Eukaryota; kingdom Metazoa; phylum Chordata; class Aves; order Charadriiformes; family Scolopacidae; genus Calidris; species Calidris pygmaea. The sequence goes on from QJSC01009466.1 coordinate 10,733, forward strand.
CTGGGTATTACATCGCATTCTGGCAGCCTGACACCTAATAGCTAGATTTTGTAGCACATTTATAAGCTCCCGGCTTTCACTGGAGCTAGTCTAAAATGCAAACTAGCTATCTTCTAATGCAAAGTACAGTTGGAAACAAAGCCGGAGTAGTTTTTCTCTCAGCATATCGTTACATCCTCTGTTATTTACAGTACCTTGACACCGAATGTTCCCTGCTGTTAGAGAGTTCAGTCAAAAACCCACTCCGGTGGTACAGGTGAAAGCATCCTGCAGCTGGTTTCATCCTCCAAGGCCCAAAGCCACACGCTTAAGGAAATCACATTTCTTTCCAAGCAGGCTCAGACCTTGCTGTTTTTCTTCCCTGGGGAAGAGGGGAGCGAGAATTAACCCAAGAACAAATACCAGATTCAACCATAAGCCACTGCTGAGTTGAGACCAAATGTTTTGTTGTTTCCAGGGTCTTTGGAGTGGGTCACTTTGGGTGAATTGTACTTTTATCCCCTTTAGCAAAATCAGATGAAGAAACCACTTAGTGTGGTGGTATTAGGTGATGTTTCAGCAGCATTAAGTAGGTTTCTAATAGAGTTAGGCCAGGACCATTGCGTTTTCACTTGAAAAGCGTATTCTTTCCCCTACTTTAGACAAGACTTCTCGTATTTTTTTATTCTGGGGGCGTGGGTGGGTTAAAACCTGTCTGTATTTTTTTTTTTCTTAGCAGGCATCTCCTTTGCGTCTCCATTGCCCAGAAGCAGAACATCTCATCTGGAAGTTGGATGCGACTGCTGGAGTTAAGTGTTTCACAGCTAAAACAAATACAAAGGCGATAAGGAACGGCCTGGTTTAGAGAGTCTGAGGCAAAGCTTTGAGGAATATGACCGTGAATTGTGGTGGAAACAATGAAAGAGCTCTAACGCCTTGGTTAATCCTGTGTCCTCTGACAGAGTTAAACTTCTCCAGGTCTCAGATAAGATAGGACCGGTTTTCTTTATCTATTGGTTTTTTTTTTTAATGTTCAAGGCTACTGAAATGCAAAAGTGCCAGATGGCCATGTAAGCTAAACAATGTGCAAAATCTTTCTTATATTATCACTAAATGCCCTGGGGGGGAGGGGGGGAGGAGAAAGGTTATTTAGTCATAGGAGTCACTTAGCAGCAAATGGCATTTACTCTTTATCAACTTGCAACAAAAGATTGGGTCTGTACCGTTGGGGGGCCTTTTGCTAATATGACAGGGCACATATTTCAATCCCCTGTAAGTCATCTGGCGATATCTTGTGTGTCAGTGTGTGGTACCAGGCAGTAAATAGGGTTTTTTTTTTTCATGTGCACAAAAAAACCCCACCGTGGACCTATACCAAAATACAGATTTTTTTCCCCTGGAACACATGAAGCTGCTGCCTCAGCAGCAGCTAAATCCTGGTGTTTTCCTGGGGTTTTGTTACAGTCCAGAGGAGAAAGTACTGGAGGGACAAGGAACTGTAGCTTCTGCTTTCCATCCTGTCACTGAGCTGATATTTGACCTTCAGCAACTCATTTTACCTCTATCTTCCCTCCCATCCTCGCTTCGTCTTTGTATTCAGTGGCCATAGTCAACAGGGACTGCGGAGACTTAGGGAGATTCATCTCAGCCATCTGAGACGCCATGTTAATGTGATCCTGTGCCTTGGCTTAATTAGCTCTGCCCTTCGTCAGGACTACTGCGGCACAGGGCTGTGCTGACACACTTATATTGCTTTTTAGCTTAAGAACGGTCTCCAGGATCTTCTCGCAGTGTTGCATTACGCAGAATGAGCGGTGTCTCCGCTGCCGCCCTCCCGCAGGTCAGAGAAACCAGGCCTTTTCGTTTTGATAGCCCTGCTGTCACCCTGGGTCACCCGCGGAGACCTGCATCCCTCCCCAGTTCCCTCTCAGCAGAAACAAACTGCTGACATCTTCTTTTGAGGAGGGGGGAGGCTCTTCCTCACAGAAACCCCTTAGGCTCAAGCCACCATCTGGTGCCACCACTTAATTCCGCCTTTCCTGTCCTCGATACCTTTGGTTTTGGAGGATGTCTTTGGTGCCCATCTCTTTCTCCCTGCAGGCGGAGGGCTTCGCGAGGACGGCATGGAGAAGATGGCTGCGGTGATGCTCGTGTGTGACCACCCACCACCGTGCCTTCTGGGGTACCTCTACACCGGGAACAGCAGCTCGTGTGATCCTCTGCAAGGGCAGCAACCACATGGATGACAGCAAAGGGTATTTAGTGATTCTGCCGGGAGGTGACGTTGGCCAAACAAGGCTCGCACCGCGCTGGGGGGGCTCCAGTACCCTGAGGGACTCCCCCTTCACCTTCCCAGTAACCTCCCAGCAGCTCTTTTGGCCCTGTAGCCGTAAGTTAAGTCCATCTTAAAGCCAGCAGGTCCATCAGATGAGTCTCTCTGGCCTCCTGCAGAGGTCCGTAGAGATTTTCAGCCTGTTATCAGCGCGTTAAATCCACTCCTGAGCTGGGAGCTGCCCCCCCCCTTGCTTTCAGTGCCACGTTGGGCCCCTCACGGCAACCGGCACCGAGCTCCGGGCCTGGAGACACCGTGGGGGCACCGACACCGAGCTTCCAGCCGGGAGACACCGTGGTGGGCACGGCCGCGGGGGCCCCCAGCCCTGGGGACTACGGGGGGGCCTCGACCCTGCCTCTCCGCACCGCCGGCCTCTGCCTCGAAACGTCCCCGGCCTTCAACCTGCCGGCCAGGGACCCCCTCAGCGCCCGGCCCGGCCCTGAGGAGACCGCCGGGGCCCTACGGAGAGCCCCGCTGGGGGGAAGGGCCGCGGCGGGGAGCCCTGAGGGGAGCTGCGGGCCCTGAGGAGACCCGAGAGGCCCCGAGCCGGGGCCCCCGCGGTGCCCGCCCGGCTCTGCCAGGCGGGGCGGCCGGTGCCTGGCACGGCGCGGGGGCGGTCGGCGGTACCGCGGCCCTTCCCCAGCGGGCCCGGGCCCGTCCCGCCCCGGGCGCCGATTGGCGCGGCCGCCTCGGCCCCTCCCGCCGCCGCGGCTGAGGCGGGTGAGGGGGGGGATCCGGCCGCGCCGCGCCGAGCCTAGCACGGCGGCTCCGCGCAGCTCGCTGCTGCTGCCGCCGGGACGTCCCCCCTCCTTCCCCGCGGGAGCGCGGCCGGCCCCGCTCCGGGTAGGCTTCTCTCGGGGCGGTGGGGCCGGGACCGGGACCGGGACCGGGGGGTGAGTGAGGGCGGCCGCGGGGGTTGGGGCAGGTGGGCGGCGAGCAGGCCCCGCCCGCACCGCCCGCTCTCCCGGCCGGCCATGGCGGCGGCGGGGGCCGCCGAGGGGCCGCTGGCCGCCCGCCGGACGGGGCTGCGCGCCGCCGGGCCCTGCCGAGGGCACCGGGCCTTCTCGCTCCCCCGCCGCCTCCTCCACTCGGGGGTGTCTGTTTGGTTTGATTTTATTCCCCGTGTTCCCCTCGCAGAGGCCGGGGCGGGAGGGAGGGTCGCCTCCCCGGGGGTTCCCCCGTCCTGCGCCCTCCCCCGCTCCCCCGGCGGGTCTGACAGCGGGGCCGAGGCGAGCGGGGCTTCTCAGCATCCCCCCCCCCCGGCCTGCGGGTCTTTTCCTGGGCCTGCGGGCAAGCACGGAGGGTTTTTCTCTTAAAACAGCCTACCCAAAGCCCGTGTTTTCCCTCGAATTTTGATCTTCTGAGCGCTGTCACTTCCCGATGGTGTTTTTCTGCACGGCTTACCCCCTGCTTCGTACGTCTCAGCCCTTCAGCGGAAGGGTTGTGTAGCTCAGTAAACAGGGAGCCAAAAAGAAAGCTTTAATCGTTATTAGATACTGTAGCTAATACTTCTCCTAATGTGTTTGCGTGGGGATGGTGTAAGAAGCTAAGGAAAGGTTAAAAGTACACTGAGGGTGGAAGTGATTTCTTCTCAAAATTAGTTCCTCCAAGGCCTTACTCGAAACAATAAGCGTAGCTTTTAATTTGTTCAGTAAACTGAGGTTATTGACTTGCGCCGTGCGGCTGCCAGTTGGGGGGGGGGGGGGAAATATCTCCTTGTATGAGCCAGAGGAGTGGGTCCGACTCCTGTCCTGCGAGGTGCTTTGTACAATGCCCAACAGCAGCGTCTACGTCTCCCTGCTCTGCTTTTAAATAACCGGGTTGGATAGGGCTGTGAAGCACAACCGCAGCAGCTCGGGGTTCGTTTGGGGCTGTGAAACCCGCCTGCGAAGCTGTGTAAGTACTCGGGTGGTTAACCCTGCTGTCTTGGCTCTGCCGGAGCTCTCCGTACCCAGTTTTGGTTGCTGGAGATATGCAGGCTGGCTCTGAAACCGGCTACCGTGTGGCGCAGGCTCGAGTCTCGAGTCTTAATGAGTGTTTGCCTAGTGCTTCGTGTTTCCTCGGATGAAAGGTTTTGCATAATTGGCCATTATAATTGTCTGTCACCCCTAAAGAAGAGCCCCCCAAAAGATAAGCGTGGAGGTAGGCAGTTATTTTGGATGGCCCAAGTCTAAACCCGTAAAGTGCCTGTAGGTTGTTAATGTTGTTACTGCTTAACGTGGCGGCAGCAAAATGACTGACTTAAAAAAAAAAAAATAAAAAAAATCTAGTTTCTCCTTGGAGCCATTTGATCAGCATCGTCCGGACAAATGACATCCTGCTTACGTTTGAGCTACTTGTTCTTCGGTGCCCAGAAGAATTCCTAATGCGACTCCAGTTGCACCAGAGTTGCGGGTTGGTTTTATTTTATTTTTTTTTTTGCTGTTGAAATCTTAACTGGAAGCCTTTTACAGTGTTTTGATTCCTTTTTAATAAATGGCTAATCCCTTGCTGCAGGGGATGGGAGTGTTTTTTGAATGAGGCGTTTTTGGGTCCTGAGGGGAGGGGGAAGGGAGGGCCTTGTATTGCTTTCCAGCAGCCACCCGCCTTCCCCGGCCCGAGTGAAAGAGCCTTATTGACTGGTTTTGAAGGTAATGTGCCCAATTTTCCTCTTACATGCTAAAAACCATAAATTTGCTGTAACCCAGAGCCTTTGAGGGAAAGAAGTGGAATGTCAAGGAGCCTGGGCTTCATCACGAGCAGCCTGGTAACAAAGGAGGTGTCTGTCAATTGCATCGTGCTTATCAAAATCTCCCCTTCTAATGACAAAGTTCCGTTTTAATAGGTGTGAGAAGTTGTGGGATTTGATTTAATACCAGTGTCTTAAAAGCATCTTGCATGCTCCGTATGACTAAGTTGTCTCTTTCATATTTAATTGGAGAACGAGCAGGGGCTGAGGAGGAAGCTGTGTTCGTTTCACTTGCACTAAATGCTCTTTAAAATTTTTTTTCTCCTTTTAGATAAGGCCTGTGAAGAAGCGTGAGTGACTTGTCAAGCGCTAAGCTGCAGCTAATTTTCTTACAGGCATATAAAACATCTTTCTGGGTCCCTTAAAACTGGAAGCTGGTCTTGTAGCATGCTGAGGACGTGTACCATGGCATTGGTGAGCTTTCTGCAGGCTTGAATAGCAGCTGGCAGGGAGAACGTGTGTTCAGAGAGAGTGGCCTGTAGTTCCTGTGCCAGGAAGGACGGAGGTTTTGGGGTACAGAGGTGCCGAGGTCGATTTTTGGTGCTGTGAAATTGAATACTGTGTAGTAGGTGCTCAAATACTACCTAGGTGCTGACTGTTGTCCCTGAGGTTCCAGGTGTCAACACGTTTGTCATAACATGTTATTTTCACTTCTCGCCACCCTGTACCATAACAAAACAAAACCAAGCAATTCGGTGTAATCCTCAAATACCGCTTGCTTTTTTACCAGCAGATACGGCATATTTCAGTATTCCCAGGGCAGGTTTGATACCTGGTTTTGGAGAAGACAGCAGCTTTTCTTGTACCCTGTGGTTGAGCCTGCAATGACAATGTAGGACTGGTTTTAAACCTATGATTAAAGATAATGTAGCTTTGGAAGCGCACATCTCTCATCCCGGTCTGCTTTTTTTGGCTCTTGTGGATTATTTGGCCATTGGATGCGTTACTAGATGTTCCTATCCATGCACTTAAGCTTTCGAAGGAGATCTTAGTTTAGTGAAACCTGCTGGTTGGAGATGAGCTTCCCGGCTCTGTAAGCTCTGCAGTAAGGAGGGCACAGGAATGCTGCTTTGGTGCGTGAGGCTGCTCGCTTTTTATTTGTACCATATTTTACTGGGTTTCTTTTCTAAGCTATTTTGATTCTATTAGCTTATTAAAGTCAGCGTGACACACTTATTTTGATGTGTGAATGTTGTCCTTTTTTAAAATGTCATTTTCCTTCCCCCGCCCCTAAAATATGAATCGGGATAATTGCTTGTAGTGCAAGATACCGGCTGTAACTGTGGGATTTGTATTTGGAATTGGTAGTTGTGGAGTTTGTGTTTATTCCCCAAACAACTTTTCCTTTCTGCCTTGTTGTGGAAGGGGAATATCTGCTGTATCACTTGCTAATCCTGCTGTTGCAGTCTTCTGCCTAGGGCATAACTGGAGATGTATTTATTGCTCTAAGTGCGGTGGTTAGTTTTAATCTAGATTTTTTTGGGTATCAAACACAGAGAAAACACAGCAGGAGTGGCTTTGGCGGAGGGTGGGCTTGGACAGCCAGTTTGTGGTACAGCCTGGGTGTCTGCAGAGTCATGGCAATGGGTGTCAGAGATTAAATATAGCTCAGGTGTGCCTAAACATGTTGCAATTGCACCTCCTATCGCAGTAGGGACGTAATGTGAGTGTTTACATAGATCACCCTCCTACACATCGGAGGTTCAACTACATCTGATAGTGAGTTGCTGCTGGGCAGCCACATGACTGCTTGATACTGTTTTGAGAGTAAAAATATACTACGGAGGGATGCGTCAGTGGCTGTTAAGAAGGTGTCCGCTTTTTAAAAAAATAAGTATATCATTAAGAAATGGCTGTTTGGTATTTTGGGGTGCAGAAAGTAGTGTTATTTTCCATGTGATTTTAAAAAAAAATAAAAAATCCTCGCTGTATCTGCAGTTCATAGCAAAGCAGTGGCATTTAGGCAGCACGGAGGCTGAATTTCTGCCAGTGAAAGTCTTGCAGTCCTAATGTGCCGTTCTGTAGGGTGCTTGGAAGCTAAGATGCAGTGTTCTTCTGCCTTGCAGCAAAACAACTAGTGATTAAAAATTCAGCAGATGTTGTGGTTCACTTAACTACTTGTTCTTGCATCATTCAGGTCATATCACACAATTAATGTTGCTAATGTTCAATCTAGCTTTTTTTTTTGTTCTAAGAATGGAAATTATCTGAACTACCATGGGATTTACGGGACTGTTTTGGCAGGAACTGGGCTGTGCAAAGTAAATTATTCAGAAATGTTTTCATCCTTCCCCTAACTTGGAGAATCTCCTCTTGATTTCTCAAATATTACTTGTTCGTGCCAGACAGGGCTTTCATTTTCTGCAGCTTTTTCTCACTTTAAAAATCAAAATGCTTTTTTTTTTTTTGATTGCTTTGAGATAAGCGAGACTCCCTGGTTGGGAAGAGGGGGTGGGGGGAAAGAGCAGGACAGGGATAAGTGCTTCTTTTCTTACTTAAATTTACTATTTCATTTGGCCACAGAAGTATTTTTGTATGAGAACTCTGGTTTTGTTTTGGGCAGGGTTTCTACTGCTCTTTGTAAATCTACTTTTAATTTGCACAATTTTGGTTAATAGCGTTCAATCCAGTGTGTCACTGACTTGATTTTTAAATTTGAGTTGAACTTTACTTCCCCCTCCCTATTTTCCTTTAATTAAGTGGGTTTTGGGTTCTTTTTGTAGCACACGCAGGTTCTGGAGACCTGTTCTGGGCTACTTGGAGCTACAGAGCAGTGTTTGTGTAGCAAGACGTGTGACGTGTTTTCACTTCTTTCACCAGTTTTCTGTTGGGAAACTGGTGCCCGTATGGCACAAGAAGAAGCCGGGATAGTTTCTTCATGGTCAGTGGTTTTGGTTGACATCTCTCCACCTTCTCCAGACTCATCTGCTGATGCTTGTGGGAGGAGATTGATCCTCCTTGGTGGGTTCCCCCTAAACAGGATGTACGTGTTGACGTACATCTTTATGGATCGTGCTGTTAGAAGTGTGATAAAGGCAGAATGACAACAGAGAAAAGTTGCTGGGTCTTTCAAGGTCTTTGAGAGTAACTTGCTGTCCTGGGGCAGCTCTTGGCTCTGGTGCTTACGAGGAACTAAATTGGGAATGTGGAGCGCAGGGTGGATGTATTTTGGTCAAGGGCACGCGTGAGGTTCAGCCGTCGCTCAGCGCGTTGCTGCAGGTAGCTTGAGAATCACAGGGCTCAGGAGAAGGCTGTGTCTTCTTAAGCATGAAATAAATGACTAATTGGTAATAGCAATGAAAAAGCTGGATGCATTATATGTGATATACTATATAAGATGGAGACTCCTGTAAACTAAGTTTTGGAGAAGAGATGGGTAAAAACTGAAGACTTCCAGTTCCTGCACGTTGTTTGAACTTGCAATTTGGATGACTTTTTGCGATATGTCAATTAGCTCTTCAAGAGGATGTATTTTAGTAAGGGCAGACATTTTTCTTTGGAAAAACCTGTTTGGACTATTAACGGTGATGTACTTTGAGAGAACTTGTTTCAGCTAAATTGACAGTCAGTTTGAAAAATGATCTCTTAAATATGTAAACCCTCCCCCAGCCTCCTTAGTGACCTGTTTAGAGTGATGGAAAAGATGGATTCAAATTGAATTTTGCATATTCCTGATACCATGTATCCAACATGCTGTAGTCGCAGAATTGATATTCAGGATAATATGTTTAATCTCCAATTGCAAAAAAAATAACCTCACACGCAGCTAATTCCATCTGCTGGAAAAATAGGAGCGAGGCGAACTTCATCACTTACTTGGGACCTGCTTTTTGCTGTGCTAATTACTATGTATGAACTTTGGAAATTTGCATAATTTTTTGGCAAACCTCAGCGGCAGCCATTTAATGTAGAATTTTATTAACTTTAAACATCTCTAGCAACTCCTAAGCTAGTTCTGGTTCATTTTGTGCTTTTGGTGTTTTACAAGCTTTGATTTAGTAAGCTTCGGTAAGGTTTTTTTTCTTCTCGCAATGACTTTATATATATATCCATATGAAAAACAGCATCTTGCTGCCATTTCCAGTAACTTCCAACCTGCAATCTAATGCAAAATTCCTTCTGTCATTCAAATAAAAAAAGTGTTGAAATGAAACTCTTGTAAGACGAATGCTGAAACAGTGAAATTAGAATTTAGGGTTTGGTCGCTCTGCTGCAGTCTGAGAAGAGCACTCGAAATATTTTAAGTGTAGATGGTTTTCAGAAAGTAACCTTGGGGAAAGTGGGGCATGTCAAGTCTGGTCCTAATTCTGCTAAAAGCTGGTCTCATGATGTGAATTCTTAAGCTCCAAAGAGTTTGGATGTAAAATCATCATTGCAGATAGCTACTGAATGTTCTCTCTTACTAAAAGCCTGGGGTTTGACACGTTTTCAGCTCCTCAAGGTGCCTCGTGCTGCCTTTTCCACTTGGTTTGCTTTTGTTCTTGTGAACTCCTCCTTTTACTGATCTTTTGCTGGTTGGCAGTTAGTGGAGGCGTATAATCTGTAAAATATTAAAACGGTTGGAATTTTACAGTAAAAAATAGTCTGCTTTACTGCAATGCTGTTATTTACTGGCTACTTTTCTTTTGGATGCAATAGGCTGAATTAATTTTAAATTTTGAACTATTTTCTTTCTGTGTGATGGTCTTAGCCCACTTTTTGCCTCAGTACCGTAAGAAACTTCCTCTTTTGCTCTGTGAAGCTGCCGTCCTGTGTCTTTGTCCCTCTTTCCTCCTCCCTCTTTATTCTGCCGGATGACTTCAGAATGCAGTTTCTTCCTTGGGATGAGCGGGGTTATATTGCTGGGCTCTTTTAATTCCTCTCGAGTTGGCCGAACGCCAAGCATAAAATCTTGCTCATAAGTCACTCTAGAGATTTCTTTGTACACGCTATTATTTTCTTTGCATGCTAACATCCCTGAAAAGGATTTTTTTATTTTTTTTTTTTTTTATTCCTTTCCCCAAGTCTAGACCAGGCATAATTATGTTCGTGTGTATGTGTAGGCTTGGGTGTTGCCGCTCTGCAGCCCGGCGAGTAATTTGAAGTCCTTGGGCAGTTTTAAGACCAAAATTTCTCGTAGCATCAAAGGCAGCAGCTCTCCTTCTGCATCTGGGTAGGTGAAATAATTTTCTGCTGTATCTAAGCTTCAAAGACTTAACTCGTGGCTTGTGCCTGTGGTTTGGCTTTCTGCAGTGTGTCATACTGGAGGCTATATTTAAAAAAAAAAAAAAAGATTTTGGACACTGGGTTCAAACAGGACTCGCAGTGTGTCGAGTGGTAGCAGCGAGTGTTGAATTGGGGTTTGTGTTCACCAGCTCCTGCGCTTCCACAGCCAACCCAGTTCTCTGTTGATTTATAAAGCTTTTAATTGAGGTCTCTGTCCTGAACTTTGCCTCACCTAAGCCTTTACTGCAAAGCGTAAAAATCCTTTTCCATTGTGAAGCCTCGGCTCTGGCGTTGGGACTGCAGTCTTGATGTATTTATGGCTTCAAACCTTCTGTGCTTCCTCCTGTCCTGACTCTTCAGGCTGAGAGAAGCTCCCTGTGAACACGTAGGCAGAGCTGCCCCTTCTCCTCCTGCTGAGGCTGCTCTTGCTTTGATACCGTGCTGCTTATCGCTGTGGTTTTCTCATTCATTGGCCTTCCTGACTGCCCACACGTGTCCCCGTCCTGGGCAAAAGAGGGCTGTCCTTGCCCAGGGCGCCTGTGCCCTCGCAACCCACTGCTGAACACCCAGGGTGTGACAAACGTCAGGGACTTGGTAAGTGAACTCTAAAAAGAGAATAAAACCCCTTTAAGGAAAACCTGTCTTCTGGAAATCGGTTTCCAGACCCTGGTTTGACCATCAGAGCACCAGTGCTTGCCATCAGGTGTAGGACAGACTGTTGGTTTCTCACCTTTTTTGTTTAATTTCCTTTCTCAAGAAGGATGACACTTTGCCATCGTTTGTTTTTAATGTGTTAACTTTATCTTAATAAACACATGAATGAAGTGATGCAAAGAGCGCTTGTTTATGCATCTGAAATGTAAGGAAATCTGCTACCGCTGTGGGAGGCTGACAGATAGCAATGAATCCATCTTCCGTGCCGTTTAGAAAAAAATCCCAGTGTTTCTCTTAGAACGCTTATGATTATTTTATTTTATTTTTTTTTTTAGATGCAGTAGGACTGCAGATGTAGTCATATTAAAATGTATAATAAGTCCCTTTGAATTGGTGTCGCGCAGAAGCAGTTGGGGACGTGGCTTTGGTGCAATTTCCTGGGAATTCTCTTCTAATGCGGCCCGTGCTGGGAACGGGAGCTCAGAGCCCTCTGAGTCACGCTCCCTCCATGGATGGTGCATGGGGATGGCACCCAGAGTGGACTAAACCAGTATTCCTAATGATTGCTTTGTTAGATTGTTAAAATGGTGTTTCAGCTGTAGGCTTGGGGGTAAATTGTAGGACAAACACTAGTAGTTTACATACCTTTGGAGCAAATCTCTCTGCAGCTTTCTACGTACTGTTTTTGCCTTAAAAGGTGGGGTTTTTTTATCCTCTGTTTTCCTCTTTTGGATCAGTAGATGTAGCCAGCAAGGAACAGGTTATGTATGGATTTTGTAAAGTTAAGGCAGCTTCATCCCTGGCCCAAGTGAATCCAAGGAAATGGAGGCACCGGAGTGTCCTGCAGGGATGGGCCATGTGTCTTTGGGAAAATGTTTTTAAGAGGTTGGGAAGAACTTAACTTGGAAAGAAGTCAAGGAACTTAATCTAAGTGTAAAATAGTTGCATCCATAGTAGAACTATACAGAGTAAGTTCATTGATGTTGCTCGTTGCATTCATACTGGTTGTAAGTGTGTGTTTGCTTGGTTTAATTATTTTTTTAGGGCTGGGGGAAACAGGGAAACAGCCCTTCCTTGTGTTACCTGGGTCACAGTGCACCAACAAGGAATTGTTTTTCCTCAGGTGGCTGTCCAGGCAGAACGAAGGCAGTTAAGAATGAGGAGTCTGTCAGACTGCTCTCCATCTGAAGAAGCGTGGAGACTGGGGGGGGAAAAAGTAAACGTAGAAGTCGGTGGTCACAGATAGAGAAACTTTACTGGGGTATATGCGAGGCAGAGGCTGTTAGGAGAAGGCTTGTCTTTAATTAGACCAATCGCTGGGGTGGCGGGGAGGTTGGATGAGCTTTTGAGCACAAATAAATGTCAACCTATATTTTATCGGAATTGCAGTTTGGAAGCAGGGATTTACTGTGAGTTGCCGTTTGGCTTTGGGGTGTCTGGGACCTTTCTGCATCTCCCATATATTAGCCAAAGTTAGGGAAGAAGCTGTGTGTACCACTTTACAAACATAAAGCACAACTCTTTAAGGGGAGGTAGGGTGCACGTTGCTCGGGTAAAGAGAGACAGCGTTTTCAGGCTGGAGTTTCCTAATATATTCACTTTACAGTGGTTGTGCCCAGGAGGATTAGCAAGAGATGCTTTAAAGCTAGTAGGAACACCAGTGCTTTTTTTCCTCTGAAAAGTGGTGTGCTTTTACTGGAATAGCTAAATGTGGGCATGTTAAGGTTAATGTATGCATGTGTGGGTACCTGAGAAAACATCCCATTAAGTGAACCGGTAACTTTCTTCTGGGGAGATGCTGAGAATCTCACCTTTGCTGCCAGTCAGGGCCCAGCCAGGCTTGTTAACAGCTTGTAAGCGACAGCTCTACTTTGCTTTATAGGTATTTTAAGTGCTGAGGGTAGCAGAGCCAGAGGGAGAGGTGATAACGTCTGTGCTGGTTTGTTTTTTTCTCTTTCTAGGGGGTAGGAGGAGGAGGAGATGGGACTAATTGCATACCTTCCAATTCCAGTTACTTCATTACTGAATAATCATTGGAGCAGCCCAGCAATCTGCTCTGATAGCAGATAAGTGGCGTGGCTTGCAGCACTTTAATCTAAACAGAACTTAAGTGCTTTTTCCCTTTTTTTCCCTGGAGTGAAACTGTAATTTCGTTATGCGAATGTTAGCCAGGACGGAGTTGTTTTTGCAGCTGTCACGATGCTTCTCTGTGCATGTTCGAGGTGTGTCCCCAGTGTATGGAGCAAAAATAGCCCCAAATCCTGCGTTCCCTTACCTGGCAGCTCCAGCTGAAGGCTCTCCAAGTAGTTTGCCAGGTGAGGATCTGTTTAGCTTTGACGTTGGATGTCTTGAAGGGTTTAGATATAGACAAATGAATACTTAAATTGTATTTCCTTTCTGTAGCGATACGTGTTCATTAGTTTTTTGGTCTGCATTAGGCCCTGAACAGTCAAGTAAAACAGCCCGAGCTCACCTCTGCTGCCGAGTCTGCTGCTTCCGAATACAAATCCCTGCGGTGAGAGTGGTCATGTTGAGGAGACTGTAGCAGAACTGGGTAGTTTCTGTTCCCTGGTGTAGAAATTGCATTATATGCAAACCTGTATGATGCCAAAGAGAATTACTGGGCAGAGCTTCAGAGAGGTGTTTTGTCTGTCTTTGAAAGAGGATAAAAGTGCATTGGTGCAGCAGGTTCAACCCTGATCAAATGCCTTCTTGGAACAGATGTTTCTGAAAAATTATGATTTTGAGGTACTGACTTAAGGCTCTGAATGTACCAGGGACAAGTGCCTGGATTTTGCATAACGTAGCGCTGGGCAAAGCTTGAACTCTTGTCAGGCTGACTCTTTCTGGTCTGCCATAGAGCTGTTAAATCTGATCTAGTCCTAAAAAGACAGCTGACTGTGCAGTCTGAGCCGCATACTTTGTCTCTGCTTTTGACTTTGAATGGAAAAATAGTTTGATTTTGCCTTAAATCGAGCTCAACTGTGGCTGCCCCAAAGGGGGTCTGTTCTTGCAGGCTCTGCTTGGACTCCAGGCAGGATGCTCTTGGCTCTCGCTGCTTTTTGCTGTAAGCATGGTAACTCGAGCCCGAGTGATGGGAGGATGGCAGCCCACTAGGAGAGAGAGTTGTTGACAGGTGAAATGTCTTGGGAAAGAAAACTTGGGGTCTTGCATGTCTAGAGTGGCTTTCAGAGGTAAAAACCCAAACATGCTTTGCAAATGAGCCTGTGCATTGTGCACTGGAGTGGATCCACGCTTTGATAAGAACAATATGGGTTGTTTTTTTAACGAGACGAACCGCATCACCTTTTTTTTTTTTTTTAAGGCAATATTTCTTCACTGATATAGAGGGGAAAATATTTTATTCCTGTGAAAATCTGTAGCTGATCAGAGGAAGGGTCTGCAAAGCACAGCTCCTTCCTACCAGTGGGTAAAGCTCCTCCACCTGTATCCTTATGGTGAAGGTAATAAAAGATATTCAAAACTTGCCTGGATGCGTTCCTGTCCAGCCTGTTCTGGGTGACCCTACTTTGGCAGGGGTTGGACTAGATGATCTCCAGAGGTCCCTTCTGACCTCCTGCCAGTCTGGAATTCTGGAAGCACTGCTGCTTAGAGCTTTGTGTCTCCTGTGCTGAGGTGGACGGCTGGCTGATAAAATGGCGTGTCTCACATGTGTCTCAAACCCACAGTGATGGATTCTGCCTTGTTGGTTGTTGAAGGGTTGTGTGTGGTTGTGTTCTCAAAAAAAGAAGCTAATCCAACATCTCAAAATGGTCTCTTCACCTTCCCAGTGCTGCGCTTAGTGTTTTGGAATTGCTTTTGGGCCTGTCCAAGTTGAGAAGGCTCTTTGTGGCCGTTTGGGATGGTGAAGTTGCCTTCCCTGTGCTCTGCTTCTCCTCTTTGATGTTCGTTGACCCGGCTTCCACGGCAGCCATCCAGCCCTTGGCTCTTCTCCAGCCTTTATTTACCTTTTAATGCTTGAAATGGGCCTCGGTGCTTCCTTCCGCTCTTGCTTGAGTTTGGCCTCGGGGTTTGATCGCCCCTCTGAAGCGATGTAGGGTGGCTTGAGTTGGCACCCATGACTGGGAGGGGAGATGACGAGTGGCCGCAGGTCTTTGTATCCCTGCGTTCATGAGGTGGGATGGGTGCGCTGGGGCTACTCGTGTTCTGCAATATCCAGTAATTTGTTACGATCCATCTTGACTGTAGAAAATGAATTGAAGGCAAATTATCCGGTACTGGAGACTTTTCTGGGGAAAAAAGCTTAATGAGCACCTGAAGAGCCACAATCCTGTAGATTGTGTGTGGTGTCATGTAGCTGTGAACAAGTTTTCCTTATTGCAGAAGCTGGACTGATTCCTTGGGGCTGGACAGCATCTGATCTTTATGCAGAGGGAGGGGAAAAAGCTGTCCGGCTTTAATGTGAATTTACTGGGTAGTTAATAAGACAGACCTCTGCCCTGAGTAGCTTGTTCAGCCTGTGTTATGTTGCAGGAGCTCCATGGAGATGAAGCCTGCTGGCTTTATTTTGCTCTGAAATCCATTTGGCTTAAAGTTGCCTCTGGAATCGCAGCCCCCGCGGCACTTCAGCCTTTCAGCTGGGTAACCTGCTGGGTCTTCTAATGGCTGAGGTCGGGACAAAGCCGTGGATGCTTTGGTGGTTGAGAAGGTGCCGTTGGCACGTGGAACTTGTCATTCAGGTGTCCTCACGCTGAGAGCAGCGTGCCTCTTGCCTGTTTCTTCTTCCCTTTATAATTTGCAATTTGTATGTATAAGTAGAGGGGTTTAATTTTTTGTTTTCTCTGCAGTTGTGATCCGTGGGAGCAATTAGCCGTCGTGATGTTTGGCACCGGGGCTGCCTACGGTGGCTAATTGCGTAAGCTGCTATTGCTAAAGCCAGAGAAGATATTTGCACCAGTCATTTAGAAACTGGTATAATTCAGGTCTGAATCAAGCTCAGGCTCAAACAGGTTGTGGAATTTATTTATCCAACACCACCGGGGTGTGTGGCATTGCAGAGACAAATAAACAATGGGTCCCAGCCCTGAGGCTTGTGTTGGAATTAGATAACCAGGCAGGGGGTAATTCTAGCCAAGGACCTGGGCGGAGGGGTGAGGAGAGGGTGAGGGTGTAGAGAACGTGAGATGTTCCTTGTGCCCACAGCTTGTTAATGGTCCTGTGAAGAAATTGTGGGCGCGTCTGAGGTTATAGGAAGGATGGCCTTTGCAGAAGGAGGCGTTGAGTGAGTTAGAGGAGACACGTGGATTAATAAGAGAAAGCGGAAGGAGATGAACTGGAACCAGTCAAGCGTACGGGGAGTGGCCGGGTTTACACGGGGGCTGAACACGTAGAAGCGATGGCACCGAAGGGTCTTGAGGAACTGGGGTGTTAGACCAGTGAGTAGGAATCCGTACCCAGACTCCTAAACATGTGTGCTTGATGAGAATGGAGGAACAGGTAAAGAAAGGGGTCCAGCGTGGCTACTGGGAGGTTTGTGGTCTCTCCTCTTTGCTGTCTCTGCAGCCTGGGCTCCCATGGTGCCAAAGCAGCTTCTGCCTGGCCACCCAGCAGTGGAACTTCTCCTTGTGGCAGGGCAGCCACCTTCAATTGTAGTTGCTGGACTCGCTTTGGGGTGTACTCTGTCAGTCGGCACTGAAGATCTGCTCAAACTGGTGGTGCTCCACATGTCAGCTGTGCATTGATTGTTGTTCCCTCGTGCCCTTTGCACTGGGCAAACTGGATCTTTTGGGTGTTAAGAGCTGGTTAGTAGTTGTAACATCGTTACCGTGTCACTAACTTCCTTTTTCCTTCCCTTTTGCTCTTCAGAAATGCCATTCTCGTGAGTGTGCAAGGAACCTACAGAACTGTAATGTCTAACCCTACATGGAATAACAACTCTTTGAAGGTACCGCCCTTTTTTAACTATGTGACTTTGTTATAGGATGGGTTAATGATGCACTGGTCTTTGCTTCAAAGCTTGAAATTGAGGAACCATGCCTTATGTAATGCTGTCCCTTCCAAAGGGGTGACAGTGCTGTCACACTCCAGTCTCTGCTTTCCAGAAAAGCTGCATGCAACGCAGCACTTGATCTGGGGTGCCAGGGGGCCATCCCTGTTTCTCTGGGAACGATCTCTGTAGGCAGGTCTGGTGTTGCCTTAGGAACAGATGGTGGTTTCTATTCGGAGAGCTGAGCTAAGCTTTCTTCAGACTTGGTGGCCATCCTTGGAAACATATTGCCCTTCTTTTTAGTGACGCGTGATGGCTTGCCTGTTTGTCTTCAACTTAATGACCTTCTAGATCGTCTTAACTGCTTCCAGCCGTATTTGTGAGGAATATTCATGATAAAGTGCAGT
Organism: Calidris pygmaea; assembly: GCA_003697955.1. Taxonomy (NCBI): domain Eukaryota; kingdom Metazoa; phylum Chordata; class Aves; order Charadriiformes; family Scolopacidae; genus Calidris; species Calidris pygmaea. The sequence goes on from QJSC01009466.1 coordinate 27,985, forward strand.
TATACTTTAACGTTTAGATTGAAAAGTCTTAGCTTTTTGTGCTGCATTAACCAGCTCTCAGGCGTTGGCTTTGCTCTGCTGTCTGATCCTGCAGTGATGCCATAATACTGAATTTTGGACTGCCCTGTAATGTTGCCGTGGCAACAGACTGATGTCACAGACTCAAGGACATGACTTCAGCGTATGATCATGCAGAGAGGCAGGATCAGATTTGGGAAGGAGAAAGCTGACTAATGCACATCTCAAAAGCAAACAAGGGGAATGCAGGTTACAGCTGACCAAGCAAGGTGCTTCGGTATGAAAATTCCCCTCTTAGAGGAGGGGCCCATCATGTCTGTAAGACAGGAACAGTTGACGTGATGAGCTTCTCTTTACCGTGGATAAGCAGAGATCTCACAGGTATCCTCTCTCTTTTAAACAGGTGGTGTTTTGGGGTGGGGAAACTTGCTCTCTGGTGTCGGAGCTTTGAAAAGGGCACTTTCTTGTTTTAATTTTAAAGAACTTCTCAGTGGTCTTGTAAGCACGCTGAGAACACTTTGACTTGCTTCATGTTGTTCAAACAGTTTAATTGGTTTTCCAAAGCTTTTATTTTATCCATAACATTGGAAGGTGAAAGGGGAACTCTGCATCTGCATTATGGTCACATTTTCCTATATCCTATTAGCAGATTCCAAGATTGTTTAATGTGATCTCCACCCATTTCATTTGGCTGCAACCTTTGCTCCCATGAAAACAAGGCTGATTGTTCTGAATTGCTGTGTGTATGTGCTTTGGCACGGCATGAAGGTACCTATAATAACACAACCATTGTCTGGAAAAAAAAGCAGTTTGCAGTAATAACTACAAATAAAAGGGTGCAGTACAGGGGCAAGAGAGATAATGGTCATTTTCCCACCCATTACATACAGCAGATTCTCAACGTTGTCACCCCTCGGCATGACAGGGATGTGGGCTTTAGCATAGCATGTGAATATTGGGAATAAGGGACTGAAATACTTGGCGTTTTGTTCCAAGTTTCTCTTTCCTGGACGCTGTTCCATTGCTCATATCTAGGGATGGGGAGACTGAATGACTTTTGCACAATGCGGTATTTTATTTGCATGCTGTGAGCAGTTTAACAAGTGTGTGTGCTAAATGAAGCATTCCCACTTTCAGTTAGCAGCTGACGCACCCTTAAAATAAAAATAAAAAGAAGTGCCTTTAGGTTGAACAGTGGGGTTTTGAGGGGTGACATTGTGCTGTGTGTTTGAGCGGATGGTCGGTCGTGCCAAGCCTGAATGTTAACTTGAAATGCTGTGGGATTCAGCAAATAACCGACTAAAACTCCTTCGTGCTGAAGTAATTTTTGCTCGTCTCTGCACTTTGTGGAATAAAAGCTGTTCTAGCGCAACATTTGGAAGTAACGTAATTGTTTTAAATGTTCGGTGTCACAGGAATTGAGGATATTTAACAGAAACTGGCATTTCTTACAGCAGCTTGGTTGCCTCCCAGGACAGGAAGCTGTGGAGTGTTTAAAAAAAGAGGGAGGGAAGGAGTTTTAACAACCCTCTCTCTAAATCAGGATGCTTGAATTGGGTGCCTGGCCTTGAGCTGAAAAAGAGCTGGAAGCTCTGCGAGATCCAGTGATTCACGCTGCTCTGCAGCGAACAAGAAGATAACGGTGATGGACTACCAAGAAGGCAGCCCTGCTAAAAAGAGAGGCTTTGTGATACGGTAAAGGGGAAGGAAGTCTGGAGAACTTCGAAAAGGAACAGATGTTTTGGGAGGTGGGAGGAAACTTAACTATCCATGTCGTTTGCTCTTGCAGCAGAGCCAGCAGGAGGAACTTGATACCAAACAAAAGTAGGCACACCCAGTATTTAGCACAGGGATCCTGGAAAGCTGCTCTTCGGTGCCGCGATGCTTTTCTCTTGGACAAATGTGTCGTACGGTGACATCTCCCAGAGGCAGAAGTGAATAATACAAGCACCTCTGAGTTTGTGCAAGGGTATGTCTGAAAGAGGTCGGAGGTGTTTGACGCTTCTCTTTAACAACAATACAAAAAAAAAATAAAATACCATAACAGATGTATAAAATGGTACTCGAGGCAGGAAGCCAAGAGGGATGCCGTTCCCTGAGAAAGAAATAACGACAGAAGATGCATTAAAAAAAGAGGGAGAGGTTGCTCGTAGGGTGTGTTTATGGATTGTGATGATTTGGAAGCGCGATAAAACAGATTGCTGATCCTGTGTATCAAAGTACAAGCGGTGATGATTTTTTTCAAGCTGTTGAAACTTGCATCCAAAAAAAAATAACATATATATTTTGCTCATATTAATAGGTTAATCCACTGTAATTGACTGTGAAATAAACCTGGGGGAATTTTCCCATCTGTATGTGCTGCAGAGCCTCCCTCTTTGCTGTCTACTTGGCAACTGTACCTTCAGATAATTAAAAGCTGTTTTTTAAATCCACTCCTCTTTCAACTGTGGGGTTGTTTTTTTTTATTTATTTTTTTATCTTGCTACTTCTCTGAGAGCCGTCAGTAATTCTTCTGGCTGAGGCTTAAAAACCAAGATAATGTGGTTTTAGGAAAGGAAAACTGCAGATTAATAGTCTTACTTTTAAAAAATACACCAGAACACAAAACCTACAAAACTAGGTGAATTTGTGAGGCTTTTTAACACATGTGTTGCTGCTATATTTCCGAAAATAATTTAACTTGTCCAGTATGGGGAAACTGTAAGTATACTTTGACTTTTGAAGCTCTCATGGCACTTGCCCCTCTAAAATCAATAACCAAACCTCTGTGGCTGCCTTCGCTTGGGAAGCGGTTGTAATTACCCAGAAATGACAGGAGTTGCTCAGCGCAGGGATCCTCTGGTTTCAGCACATAGTTTCATCGCTCTGTAGTGTTTTGAGAGGCCGAAGGGTGGGATGCAGCTACAGTGAGTTTCCAGATTCCTAACAGTGTGAGGGACTGTTTTTAATAGTGATGATAAAAACAGCTATTCCCAGTTGGAGGTTAGTCAGTGGTACAATTATCAGAGCTATGAAATAGTGCAGGGATGGCTCAGAATGGAAAAAAAACCTAAGGCTTGAAACTTATTTTCTTGAGGGAGCTGTTTGAAACTATTTCCTGCAAGCTCATGGAGAATTAGTGAGAGATGTTAAATGGGGAGAGACCAGGCCGATGGGGCTTAGTTATTGCTTCGGTAATTTAGTTTTCAGGCCAGCAGACTTCAGCTGGCTTTCAGGAGAGGGATTTGGTAGCAATTTGGTGACGAAATGGTGGTGAGCAGGAGCTCTGGAGCTGGCATGTTTGATTTGTAAGGTTACGGTCTTCTGCTGTCTGGTGTGCTCCCACCAGCTGCTCCGCTGGGGAGGCTAAAAACAGGCTGAGTATTTTCACAGTAACGATCCCCAGCTCAAAATCTGGTTCATTTAAATCATCCTTTTTAAAACACAGTTGTGGGTACCTTATTTTCTGCTTAGTTTCCTGCTGATTTGGTTCTTCTTGTTCATATTTTGTCTGTTTTGTCCAAGAAGGGGAAACCCTGAAAAGAGAATATTGATTGTACTGGGAGGGGGGCAGCGGGAAATGCTGATTTAGATAGCAATACATATATTTTTTTTCTTGTCTGTCTTGTTTATAAAGCTGTTTTTGCATTGATAAGTCTGAAAGTAGTGTGAAACAAACCTGAATCTGATGTTTTCAGATGAACTATTAGGAAAGTTCATGCTTCTAAAGCAATTATTAACCTGGAAGGAATTGCACCAGAATTATTTCTAGTGCCCTGTTGTAGGTCCACGCTACTGAATTTTGAAGATGAAATGTGAAGAGGGAAAGACTTGCAGCAGAAGTTCTCCCTGTTAACAAGGCACTTGAGCATGCAGAAGCTGTCCTTCACTGAAAATCAGATGCTATTTTGGTACCTTTTTTTCTTTAAAGAATGATTTACAGCAGAATTGGTGCTGTGTGTGGAACTTCTGAAAATTTAATTGTGTTAGCTGCTGGGTGTATCAACTGCAAAGCGCTGAAAATATAAACCTATTTTTTACTTGAAGGAACTCTTGAGTTATTAATGGAAAAAGATATTTAAAAATGTAGCCAAAGAAAAGATTAAAGATCCATGGAGTTGGTAGGTTTCAAAATTAGCTTAGGTTTTAAACAGTCTTTTGAAACAATCTTGCAGCAAGATACTGTATTAAGTGTGGGTCTGTGCTGCAGTTTACCTGTCAAAACCTCAAGCTGAGTTAGTTCAGCAATGATGTTATGTGTATGTTTTTCTTTTAAGAATTTGTGTAAAACCAAGCAGATACTTTGGCTGGGAAGGATTTTCAGCGTGTCCTCGTGCCTGCTTTCTGTCTTCATCTAAAGCGATTTAGCCTTAGCCTGTCACCGCTCACAGGTCTATGCTTTTGGGTATTCCAAAGGCCTTTCTGATCTCTTTGAGCAGATTCTGTGGTTTTTCAGGCTGCAAAGTGGTTCAGTGCATGAAATGTCCTCTGCCTCCAGATGCTGTTTCCTGGATTGTTCACTTGCCTTTTTGTGGCCCCGGATCCACTCACCAATGTGCCGATTCCTCCCTCTGCTTGCTCCTGCTGAGTTCATAGAATCATAGAATGGTTTGGGTTGGAAGGGACCTTGAAGATCATAGAGTTCTTCCAACCCCCCCTGCCCTGGGCAGGGACACCTCCCACCAGACCAAGTTGCTCCAAGCCTCGTCCAACCTGGCCTTGAACCCCTCCAGGGGTGGGGCAGCTGCAGCTTCTCTGGGCAACCTGGGCCAGTGTCTCACCACCCTCACAGCAAAGAATTTCTTCCTCATATCTCATCTAAATCTCCCCTTTTTCAGTTTAAAACCATTACACCTCGTCCTATCGCTACACTCCTTGATAAAGAGTCCCTCCCCGTTTCTCCTGTAGGCCCTCTTGTGTGGTACCAGTTAAACAGCAACGACACTTAAAGGCAGAGTCACAATAACTTTTAATTTCTTTATTTTTGTGAAAAGTTGTGGGATGGGTTAGTCTTGGCCAAGAGGCAAACACCCACCCAACTGCTGGCTCACTCCCCATCCTCAATGGCTTGGGGCAGGGAATAGATTTCTAGAGTTTAAGGGTCAAAAGTCAGGGATGTTATTGATTACTGTTGCAGGCAAAACAGAAAAAAATGGATTTATTGGCAGTTAAAATAGATTTGGGTAGTGAGAAATAAAGAGATAAACATTAAACCAATACCTTTCCTCTCCCCTTTTGCTACAGGGGAATACCTGCCCTGCCACGGAGCATCTCCTCCCAGTATTTCTCTGACCTCGGCCGGTTTTTCCCCCTTCCTCTCTCTATCTCGTGGCTTTTTTTGTTGCCCTTTCTTAAATACGGTTCCACAACGGTGCCGGTCGCTTGGCCAATGGGCTCAGCTGCGTCCTGTGGTGGGTCATGGTGGAGCTGAATGGAAAGGACCCAGGACAGCCATGACCTCCTCCTGCAGAGGCCGTGGTAGAACTTAATTAGTGTTCTACAGGTTGGGGTTTTTTTTCTGTTTTAGACTGTAGCCTGTTCTTTGTGGCCTTTTTGTTTTGTTTTATAAGATACCACTGGAAAGAGCAGTGAATCCAAAGCTTGTTGAGAGGGTGTGGGTGGTGGTGGGCCTTGTTTGTTTGTGGGTGGGTGGATTGTTTTTAGATGCTCCTAATGAATCCTTTCTGTTGGAAGTTTTCTGTCCTCAGCAGATATAATGCTGCACTTTGTTATAAAATGTTCCCTGAAAAACAGTTGGAGCTTCTTTTTATGTGAAATCTGTTCTGAAGTTGGGTGTACTTAGTGTAACTGGTTCCCTAAGTTTGCAGAGCAGAATTTTCTTGTAAACTGCTGACCTATAAATTTGAAATCTTGGAGTTCAGCGTTTTTTGCATTATCCTCGCAAGATGAGAGATGGTTGTCTGTGAAAGTGTGATGTCGGGGCATCAGCAGTGCCCTGGTTTAAACGGAAGTTTGAAAGGATTGAAGACTTCATGACAAATCACGAGACGCTGGTGCAAAAAATCATGGAAGACTCTAGAATGTGAAAACAGGGTAGATTCAGGAGTATGACAGAAAAATGTGGGTATTCTTAATTAAATACTTGCAACTAACAGCAGTTACTTCTAAAACTTCTGGTTTGGTTTTTATTTTTTTGAGTATTTTTATATTTAACTGAGTGTTTGTGTTGCTGAACAAGGTTTCTGTTTGTTGAATTTGGTTTTGGAGACCCTTAGGAAAAATTTGGATTCTTCAGAGATACAAAGTATATATTTTAACCTCTCATCTCCTCAATAGATTGGCTGAATGAATCCATGTGGACAAAATTATGCTGTTCTGCTTTGACTCTTTTTGTATATGTATTTTTTTGTTTGTTTGTTTTGTTGGTTTTTTGTTTTGTCTCCTTCTCTGGAGACATTCAAAACCCTCCTGGACATGTTCCTGTGCAACCTGCTCTGGGTGGACCTGCTTTGGCAGGGGGTTTGGAGTAGATGATCTCCAGAGGTCCCTTCCCACCCCATGTCATTCTGTGTTTTATTTACTGGGTGTTTGGTATTTAGAAGTTAACAGTAGGTTTGCTCTTCTACTTTAGAAGCCATTTAATACCCCACAGAGAGAAGCAATTGCTACTGTGCATTGTGTGCCGTGGTGCAGGAGGACTTCTTGCCTAGATGGTGTCAAGTATGAGGTTTTGGGTTTCCTGATGATGTTTTAGTTTACTGGTACGTGCCAGTAAAATGGCCAGTCTGGTGCTGGAGGACATAGATTCATAGATACACTTGTAATCGTTGGAGTATCTTAACTGGGTTTCTTTCCACTGTGTTACGAGAGCTGCCACAGAACAGGCAAAGGAAACTTAAATTTTAAGAATTAGAGAGCATCGTTATGCTGTGCTCCTGGCTCATTAACAAACTACTCTGGGCAAATGAGTGAGTACTTGGTATCAGGCGGGCCACGTGATGGTCAGTTTATGAGCTGTCGCAGCAAAACCGAATCTACCCAGTTTGTGCCAAAGTGAGTCAAGTGGATTTCTCCAGCCAGGATCACTGACATCTGCAGGCAAAGCAGGGTGATGAAATTGGTGTTGACTATCCTAATCTGCCCTCTCAGTGTAGTAATAACAATCGGGACCTTTAACAAACTCATGTGTTCTTGAAAAAAAGGTGGGATTCTTCTTCTTGCTGGTTTTAACTGGCTTTCTCTAAAGGAGGACAGGTTGGCTCTCTGTTGGCATTCACACTTATCTCTTTCAGGTAGGGTGTCTGGATTTCTGTCTCTGGATTTTGTCCTAAAACTCCCCTTTAAGGTCAGTTCTGCATCTTGCAGTGGTTTCTACCGTTCTTTACGTGTCCAGGAGTGATCCAGCGAGAGCTCAGCCTTACAAAAGGAGGGCACGACGTCTCCAGAGCTCTGGGAGTGCTTCTCGACTATTTTTGGAACCAGCTCTATTGCTTCTATAATAGGAAGGCTTCTGGAAGCTTTCTCCTTCCCCTCGCCCCAAGAAAAGTAGCCTTTCAGCCGAGCTTTCATTAATTCAGAATCTGCACGGCAAAACAAATCTAGTTTTATCCGCTAAATAATTCAGACGTGGCTCATGGATCGCGTGCCCTCAAGTCACAGGGAGTCCCTCTGCCCGTACCCCGAGGAGGCAGCAACTGTAGCCCCTGCTCGGGGGGTGTTTTCGCTGCCCCCTATTTATCATTCGGGGCACACGGGACATTATGTGGTGACAAGGAGTGCCAAAGGAGGCAGTAGCTTTCTAGAAAGCAGAGTAATGTGCGATCCGGGCGCTTGCCACCGGCGCTGCAGCACCATCGGCGAGTAAGGGACTTACTGGTTTTGTTTTTCCTTTTGGATCAAGCGGAACAAATCTTATGAGCCAGTTCTTAACTTCTTCCCAGTCGAGCCACGGATAATGTCCAAATTGTGCAAGACAACGGAAACCTTTCAGGAACAGCTGAACAAGGAAAACATTTGTAATATATATGTATTTTTTTTCCTCCGTATTAAAATACAGGGTTAAGAAGATGCAGCAGAGTTTATCTCATCTTCAGCTTCTTTTTTCCTTCTGAGATTTTCTTTTCGAGAGGGGATGACCCAGTCCTTCCAATACTAACCACACCTAGAGGACAGAAGGAGTGAGAGCTGTGAATTTGGAGCCTTTCATTCTTTAATTGACATGATTTTGGAAGGAAATAGGGTTCTTCCTGTAGCGCTTCATTAGAATAAGCGTTTCATACGCTTATCGGTACAGCGAGCAGCGCTGTTTGACAGCAGCAAAGAGTCAGACGTTGCCTTGGAGCCCTGCACGCTTGTTTCCCCGCTTCCAAAATGCTGTTTTTTACACGCTATGCATTCAGAAGTGTTCCTTTCCACTGACTTGAAAGAAGCTAAAAATCACTTTGTGGCAGATGTTTTTCCCAGCACGATTCAAGGTGCGGTTTTGAGACATCTGACTCCAGCCTAAGCTGCCCAGAACTTCATCCCACCAGGCTTTGCTAGTGCTTGGGGGTAAGTGGGGTCAGAGACTCGACGTCTTCTGGGTTAATTTTCTCCTAGTTCAGCTCCTTGAGCTGCTCCAGGTGAGAAATCAGATGGGAGCCAGGGCTGATACAGGGGAAGGGTTGGGATGAAGAGAGGGGTGAGAATTCCTGCGGGGCTGTGCAGTGGTTCAGAGCATCCACGTGCTCCCTGAAGACATGGATGCTCAAACTTAAATTTGTGTGGGAATCTTCAGATTTCAGTTAAATAACTGCTCCATCTGGTGTTACCCAAGGTACAGAGTATGAATGGGAGTTTGGTGGAGCTTTGGGAAGGGCTGGAGTGAATTTGGTGGGGAATTGAGCCAAGGGCAGTGATAACAAGGTCCTGCTGCTTGTCCAGCTCTGGTTTCCAGTCCCTAGGAGAAGTGATATCAGCAGGTTTTGGTGTGTACGTAGACATAGGAAGCTCCCCTTGTTTATTCCAGCTGGAGCTCCCGTGGCAGCTTTATTGCTTTTAGATAACAGGTCTATGCAAAGCTACGCGTTTTGACTGTCAAACGGAGGAGAAGCTGAGCACACGAGGTTTCACAAGGCAAACGATGTCTGTGGTGGCTCCCGGAGCCTCCTGCTGCGGATGAGGAGGGCAAACTACAGTTCAGCAGGACTTAGAGAATCTCATCGGATTGTAAGGATTAATATTTGCATCTCTTAATGTTTGGAAGTTGGATACAGTGTTTTTACTAAATACCTAGTTTCATGGGAGGGTTTGTTGCCGGCTCAGGTGGATGCAAACACAAATGTGAGGTCGCTCTGAAACTCTTTGTTTCAGAGTTAGAAGGTGCTTGTTTTCTCTTATTTTGCCTAAGACTGTTCTATTAAATAAAGTAGTAAAACCTGTCTGGTGAACTTAGTGTTAAAAGATAGTTCTTTAAGGTGTTTGAAATAGGGTTGTGTTTCTGTACGTAAGAGGCTGAGGACCTGGTCTGTCATCTCGCTGTCCAGCCTGCTCTGGGAGCTGCTGTGGATCCCAGGTTGTTACCAGGAAATGTGGATGTTGGGATTAGGCAAAGAGTCTTGTTTCCCAGGGTGGGTGTTTGGGGAGGGCTGGCGAGGCTGGGAAGTGGCAGAATTGTGTGTCTGGTGGAATATGCTTTTAGAGACAAGTATTTAACAACCTAAACCTGAGCTGAGTGGCGGGGGAGTGGACGTGCAACTCTGTTCTTGCAAGAAAACAAAACCCCACATGGAGATCCCTATTATAAGGCCTCAGCACTGGCATTTTTTTTTTTTTTTTTTTTTTACCTAACTTTTGTTTTTTGGTATAAACTCTTTGAGTTCTCCTCTGAAATCCCTGCCATTGCTTTCTCCTGCATCCTGGCTGTGCTGGTGCTCTGTGGCCCTGCAGAGCATCCTGAAGGTAGCCCAGCGTGGACGTGGGCTGGTCAAATGTGCTTTTGCCGACAGCGTGGTTGCTGCTCAGAACTGGTCCTGAGCCCATGGCCTCCTTCCTAGAAAGCAAATTTTCTGAGAGGATGAGCCCATCCTTTGAACTCATTTGTTTATCAGTTGCCATCGCTACTGTTTAAAACACACTTATTCTTGCAGCAGAGCTTTAGCTATCGAAATATCAAAAGCTGTAGATACTGCTGCACAGATGAAGAGACCTTGACCCCGTCTCATCCACTGTGGTTGAGTTAATACATTTGTTTTCCTGAGCTGCCTTTAAAACTGCTGATATTCGGGGAGTTTGTGGGACCGTTCAGCAAACTGCTGTCCGTTGCTGAGAGGACGTGATGGTTACTGCTGCCAAAATCTGAGTCCTTCCCACATCTTCTGCAGAAAGGCATATGTTTGGGGGTGGTTTCAGAAAGGGAGGACGACACGATTAGGTTTTTAACTTTTCTGTTTTGTTTCTCTGTGCATCCGTATTTCAGTTTTTGGGCTGTACCGGATTCTGTGCAAAGGTATCAAATCAGCTGAAGCACCTACTGCTAAGGATCAGCCTCGGTAAAGAAACACCCTGTGGTAGTTAAAGGGCAGTAAGTATCTCTGTGCTAGCTTAGATGCTTATTTATATATTTTTTTTTTTTCTTTTTTAATTTGCAAGCACAGCTTTTTACTACTCACACAGTAGGAATTTGTCAGTAGCTTGCTGGCATTAATAGCCTATTTCAGCTCTTTTTCTATAGCCCAGCAGCTAGGGGAGGGAGAGAAAAAGCAGGCTTTGTATGGAGCTGTGTTTGGATCTGTGCTCCAGCTCCCATCTGAACTCCTCTGTGTCTATTTTCTCAGCTTTTGCTTTCCTCTAGTAGGTGCTAGTTCCTTCTTAAACCCATCCCACCATACGATACCTGTCCTCGAATCGGGGTTGTGGCTGCCCCTGACCTGAATGAGTTCACTTGATGGATTTACTTCTCGAGCTCTTTACTACAAACAAGATGATAGTTTGGTTTCAATTTTTTTGGTTTGTGTGGTTTTTTGTTTTCTTATTGTTTACTTCTCAATTGAGCTGCAAAGGAGCAGGACTAGGACAAAACATCTGGTGTTCCTAACCAGGAATACATGGAGAGAGGTTTAGCTATTGAAAAAAGTGACTGGCATTCTTGAAATGGAATGGTTGTGTTTATTTGGGTGTGGATATAATCATGTTTCTGCGATACAGTTCCTGCTGAGTCTGAAATGCTAGTGTCAGTAAAGCCAGAAGGAGAAGCCAGACAAAAGCTTGGATAAAAGTCAGGATTTCAGTGCCTCTTACTGATGGTTCATGGGAAAGTAATGATTTTGTGTTTAACTTTTGATTTTCATAAAGCACTAGGCATGTGCTTCTTTTCTCTAAATTGCTGATTGTGAATATGTGTTTTACAGCCCACAAACCATCAGAAATAGCTGATTTTTGTGCCTAGGTTTCACTCTTGCAGGTGGATCCTTGTAATAGTCTGGGCAGTCTAATGAAAATGGTGTTTTAACAACAAAGCTTTGATTTCTGCTGCTGTTCACCACGGCAGCCTAACTCCTTGTCTCTCCGAGCTCGTGGAGTGGAGGGATGCTCTCATCCTCCCGCTGCGCCGGTGCGATCCCTCCGTCTCCTCCATCAGTGTGTTCCTTCGCCTTGTGTAGAGCTCAGCAGAGATTTCTTCGTGAAGACTGGAATGTGTTTGTATAATATTCTATATATTATTTTAGGCTCCTGCTTACTCCAAGGTAGGCAAACAATTAGCTTCTTACTCACCGCCGCTAGAAGAACTGTGAAATTGCTGTAGCAGGCACCAAGTTGGCTGGATCTAAAACAGTTTCTATTTTCTCTGACTGGAAAGTCATCCTTTATCACCTTTTTGGGCTAGTGTGGCTACCAAGTTAGAGCGGGTTTTCCAGGCCAGGAGTGTTTAGCGACGGTGTTGAGTTATAAACCACATTGGCCAAGCACTGATTGACTGAGCCCTGCATAGGTGGAGGCTCTTTTTCTGGGATTTACTCCTCTGGAAGGTGTTGGGAAAGGGGTGATGTGAGAGGCTCCATCTCTGTGAAAGCTTGGTCGCCAGCAAGCACAAACTTCCAGCAAATGCCTCTGCCAGGCCGGGCTCTGGAAATGCCGCTGGAGGAACAGGGCAGCGTTAGGAGCACCGGGAAAAGCTGCTGAAAAGGAGAGAACAACCTGCTGCAGTAAATGACAAACTCCCTGGGGACACAGCTCTATAGTTAGCATCTTCAAATGGCATTCCTGTATTACAGCATCATTGTGCACGGTCCTCTAGAGAGGAAGCAAGCGTTCTGTAGAACAATCTGCTGGCAACTCAGCCTTGAGGATTTGAGCTTTTGCAGGGCTCTTTTTGCTGTGTCACTCTTCCCTTTTATGTTCCAACTCGAAGGTTGTTGTTCTTCCACCATTGAAGTACGTTAAAGCCCTGGTAATAGTGTCTCCTCCAAGGACAAGGCGTAGAAGGCAGCAACCTAGTGCGAACGAGAGATACTGCAGAAGAGCTTTGTTTTGGTGAAATCTGCCATCTTATCTGTGTGTGATGCAAAGACGGGGCAGTTTTCACAAGGCTTGGCGGCTGCCTGGTGGCATGTTTTTTTTGTCCTTTTTGATAATCCGCCACGTTATTTTGATTAGAATGCTCACGTAACTCCTGGCCAGCATCAAATCTTACTGCTTGCAGCGACTTCCCTCCGAGGCCTGCTGCGGTGCTAACAGGCGGAAAGATCTTGTGCGTCCTGTTTGCACGGAGCTTGGAGGACGCCGTGTTCCACGGGAGGTGCCAAGGTAGTGCTGCAGTCAGATATAAGATGAAAGAGCACTGTGTGTGCAGGCAGGCTGTTGTGGGGGGTGTTCATTTGTATTTTAGCAGTGTTCAGAAACTCCAGCTGCAAAATGGGATGATGATGTTAAGTTCTTTTGTATTTTTATAAATATTTTTTATACTTGTGTGTGTGTGTGTATATATATATATTTTTTTTTTCCCTCTCATGGTAAAGACTCCTTGTCCTGATCATCTGGGGTTCAATCAATGCTCTCTTTGAACGTGATCTTCTTATGTACCTCTTGCTGGTTCAGTTTCTAGGTGGCAGAGACACGGTGAAGCTCGGTGTGGGGCGAGGAGAGCAGATGGGGGAGCCTCGTGTGTAGCCCAGGATGGACTGGCTGTGACGGCATGCCTTGGCTGGAGAGGTGGTTACCATGAAGAGTTCCTGCAGAGCTGGCCTCCACAGGGAACCGCTGAATTCCACATCCTCCGCCTTCCATCAAGTCAAACGGTATGAACAGGGCGGGCTGATCTGCCTAGAGCTAAGTGTTTAGCACCAATTTAGCTTTCTCTTTATTTTCCTGTTGTCAAACTCAGATGTTTGGTCTGAATTCTTACTTTTGGGTAGCATTTAAGTGAAGTGTTGTAATGGCTTAAGGGTAGAAATGTTATTTGACATTTTGATTTGATAACGACAACTATAGATTCACTACAGTTGCTGTTGTACTTGGAGAAATCTGAGGTTTTCTTAGCAACAGCTGTAAATTAATTTGGGAACGTGGCTTTGAAGTAAAACTTAATTGGAGGGTGGTTGAGACGGACACGACACGCACAGGCTTTCGAGCAAAAGCCCAAAAGAACCCAACTTTATTGTTTTAACAAGCTCTTTTTGTATCTTTCTTAAAAATGTGTCCATATATAATTGGTTCACTCAAAGGCCAAGAGTTTATGATTGGATGGCTTTTTCTCTTTGTTGTAACTCCGATAAGCTTCCTCTGCTGGCAGGCTGTCAGCTCCTTAATCTTGTTTGCTCCGCTCTTCTCGGGACTTTCTGGCCTCTTCAAGGATACACGGGTATCTGCTCAAGGTCAATGTTAAGCTCACATTCCGATCCCTCGGACCAGCCGAGGTTTCCCACAGGTGGCTTGTCATAGTAGGCTTTAAAGCACACAGCTTACAGCAAGTAGAAATACTGGCAATCGTTGTGGTTTGTCTTACTGTGGAGTAAGTAATTAGATTAGTTTGAGCTCAGAATTTGTGTTGCTCGCTCTCCTGTGTCTCTTATTAAGAAGAAATGCACGATTGATTTCCAACACTTGGGCTTATGTGACAATTAAGTGAACGCCTCTCACTGTGTCTCATTATAGGAACACCGTACAGAACAACTTGTCCTTATGCAAATGCGAGAACATGCCAGTTTGGTCGAGTTCAAGCTACTTGTAAATATATGTATCTTTTCTTTTTTTTCTGAAACCAAGACTCTTAAACTTCCTCGGTCTGGAGGAAGAGAGCCAGTTTTCTGGTTTCCAAAAGCTGTATGGGTTTAAAGCTTTTAACCTTTGTTCCTTGTGGTTGTGTAGACAGCATATACTTACTTCATTAGTCTCATAGTAATTTAGAGCTGGAAAAGACTTCCTGGGTCATCCAGCTCCTTGCTTTCCCAAGCAGTATCTCTTAATCCCTTTTGTAAATTTAGAAGTGCAGCATAAAAGCAATTGCATCTTTTCTTCTCTCCTCCTGTAGATTAATCCATTACTGAAGGTGACAGATCTATCTGCAATTAGGAACCCTCTTTTGATTCCCAGGCTGTGGCTGCCCCATCCCTGGAGGTGTTCAAGACCAGGATGGGGCTCTGAGCAACCCGGTCTGGTGGGAGATGTCCCTGCCTATGGCAGTGGGGTGGAACAAGATGATCTTTAAGGTTCCTTCCACCCCAACCCATTCTATGATTCTATGAACATTCATACCAGCTTAGACACTTGCTTGAGTTTGTTCTTTTTTTTTTTCTTCTTTTTTTTTTGCATAAGGACCACTTCTTACTTTCAGCATTTTACCTCTCTTGCTCTATTCTATAAAATACGGTTGTGTACCCTCACCTGTGGTTTTGCTGTGCTGAATGACCCAAGTGTTATCTGGTAGCTTCTTGAATAACGGCTGCTGTTGTCATTCTCCGTCTGGGTGAGTCTCCTCTGAGTCATGACAAAATGTGTGTGCCGCACTCCAGAGCAGATCTGGCAGGAGGCTTTTCACTGCTGCCTTGAATCTATTGTAGAATCACCTCCACTTGCTTCTCTTTCACGGATGTGTCTGGGGTGGCCAACCGTAGGTAACCTTTGGAGGTAACCTTTCTTAGTTACTTCCAAAACTTCTTGGTGTTCACTTTGCTGGTGTGTCACCATCTGTACCTCAAAACTCTCCTCCGTTTCTGTTCCTCAGTGCTGTGTCCCTCTGCTGTTTTGGAAGTGCCTTTGTTTCTTTGGTGGCACCTGCAGTATTTGTGCTGAGGTCATTCCTGCCAAAACCAGAGTGTTCCCGAGATTGATTCCTGAGGCAGGTCTTTGGTTTCCAGGCTGGTGGTATTATTCAATGTCACCTGGGGCTGTCTGCTGCAGAGCCAACTCCTTTGTCTGTTTTCCCATTCCTCTGCCAATCTGTCTTAACCAGTAAATCTTCTGAAATCCATGTGAATAAAATTTACTACATCTGTTTAAAAAGATCACTTTTTTGAGAACCTTCAGGTTAGTGTGGTGTATTGAACCATTCCCTCTTCCCCCTTTTTCTCTCTGTCACCTTAATCCGCTTCCCAAGAACCTTTCTACTGAAGTCAGGCTACCGGGGCTGGAGAGGCTGTGCTCTCTTTCCCTTCTCTTTCTCCCCTGCAGTGCCACCTCCAATGTGCCACATGTTTTATTAACTCCTATTGTTGCCTTTCAAGAAGTTTATAAATCTTGCTTCTTGGCCTGCGTTTTATGAGCCTGTTAATTTTGGATTCTAATAGTAATATTTTGTGCTGTACCTTGAGTACTCTTAATCTCTGCCCTGACCTTGCTCACAGCCCTGTTTCTCTCCCTGTCCTTTCTCACAAACTGAAGAACCTTTTACTATTTCTATGTTTTAAATATTTTTGTAGGGCCTTAATGCTGCACCAGTTCTCACGCTTATTCCTAGACTTTTTCATCTCTAAAATCCAACTTTCCAAGTGACTCGCAACCTGTGCCTGCTTCTTGTATTCCTTCCCGCAGATGGAAGGCATTCAGTTGGACTTTCTTTCTCTTCTTATTCTTAAGAATGGAAACACCTTTTGACTTCTGGAAAATGCCTGCTGGGTTGTGCTGTCTGCGGCGAAATCCTCTGCGCCACGGCGCAGCTGACTTCAGGAACCAGTTCCTTTCAGTCTTGAGTTTCCAAAGAACAACCTGGTGACTTGCCTTCAGATCTGCTTTTGCTTATTCTTTCTTTTGAACTCCGAGTCTCATAACGATAGCGCCGTCCAAGGTTAATTTCTGCAACCTTTCATGTGTTCTCATTACGTATGCACAGAAATGAAGAATAAATAGCATCTCTTTGTGTTGGTTCCTTAACTGTTTGAAGAAATTTGTTGTGCTGTGGTACCCAGAAGGATCTTGGCCCTCTTGCAGTTAATAAATTAGAAAACAACTGTTAAATCAAGGAAGGTAAAACATTTCCAGAAGGAAACCTGTCACTGTCTCTGTATCTGAACAGCTTTCAGGAGAAGCCCTATAAAAACACCATATTTTTCTTGCTGTCCTTTTCCCAAATGACTTGTGTGATTCCTTCTCATCTGAGCCTGTACCACAGGCATCTGTGTTATCCCATCAGCTTTGAGCTACGTGTTTTTGGAGCAGCTTAACCTTGAATACCAAATCTTTCTGTTGATTTTTCATTCTCCTCTGCTTTGTGTCACCCCTGTGTGATCCGGAGCGTGGCTGGGAAGTAGGGAAACAGGGGTTTGAGCTTCCTCAGGCTCAACGAGAATTGCTTCTACGTCACTCGCTTCACGGTAAGTGCTTTTATACAAAAGACTGGCAAAGCAACGGCACTTCTTCCTGGCCAAAACTTAGAAGCTGAGACTACTCCTCTTTATGCTGAAGGGTGTGTGTGTGTGTGTTAACTTATTACTGGGTGGGAACCCTCAAACCGGAGTAGCCTGTGTTGGGCTTGGATGTGCGATCTGTCACCCGAGACCTCTGTCTGGTGAAGATAATGGATTTTGTGGCTCGTCCTGCGTGCCATTCTATTTGGGTGTTGTCTCCCCCAACATCAGGTTATTTTGAACACCTGACGTGGGTGAACAAGGGGGCAAAGTTAAGAGTTTTTAGGGGCCTACTTTGCATTTAGCTCCTCAGCTTTGTCCCACACTCCTGCTTCTTCCCAGGCTGGTCGCTTGAGCGGAGAATGCTGCTTCAGCAGTCTCATACCTTCTGTTTACCCTTAAGACCCGCAATCCTCGTTTGCTCTCCGATTGATGCAAGAGGCACTTTCACAGGCCAAAAACATGTAGGTGGGTCAGGAGTGGTTGCTTTAATCTGAAGTTTCTGCTGCAAGGGAGTGGGTTTTCTAAAACTCAGATGCCTCGGTGGCTGCTGAAGTCGAACCCGCCCCTGGTCTGGAGCATCGTGCTTCCCCAACCCACTTTTCTCCCGGCTTGGACACTTGCCACGCTCCAGAACAAGCTCCAGTGAGTAGCAGAGCGTCCTCGTCCATCCCGGCTGCTGGGCTGGGACTTTCCCGCCCCGGCAGAATCCCTGGAATGCCTTTGAAGCAGCTCTCCGTCTGCTCTGCCTTGCCCCGGCAGCGCAAAGGGGATGGAAATGGTACTGGAGATTGAGCCCAAAGGATCCACCAAGTTCCTTCCAGAAATAACAAGTGGTTGACCGTAGTTTAACTTGCATTTAGTCCTTCGTAATTATCAGTGTCCCTTACAGAGGAGCTAAGATCTGGAGCCAGAGAAATGGGATGCCAGGGAAGAGAAATGCCTTGCCAGAGGTTATTGGTGTGGGTTTTTATTGTTGTTGGGGTTTTTCTTTTTCTTTTTTTTTTTTCTTCTCTCTTGGCTTCTGCCTTTTGTTAGTATGTCCTGAGGGTTTTTTTCTTCCCAGAGTTTAGTTGGCACTGCCTGCGCAGTCAGCAACGCTAGGAACTTTTGTCGACTGGAATTAGTGTTTACAAAAAGCAATCCACAGGAAACTTTGGGGTTTTGACTGAAATTTTCGCCTTAGTAAAACCTTCCGGTGCTTTGCCCAGAAAACTTGCAGTATTTGAACAGATTATAGTTGTTTGGGTTTTTCTGTTGCTGTTCTTGCTGGAAAGAGGAAATCTCTTGTCTTCACAGGACATCGTGAGAGTGCCTGACCCAGGTGCCGTGAGGGACATCCAGGCTCTCATCCTAGAAAGGAGTTGTGAAAATTGAGCCTTTTCTATCAGTTTCTCCTCCAGCTTTAGAGCTTCCGCTGAAGCAAATATATTATTTTATTATTATTTTTTTTTTTAGGCTGCTGTGATTTGGAAGATACATAAATACAAAAGGATGCAGAAAGATTTTTGGGCGGCTTGGCATAGTAGCTTATGGGTCTTCACTTCAGTAGGGAGAGGAGGGGTGTGTTTGTGCCTGCACAGCCTTAAAGGTATAGATTTCTATATCAACCCTGTGTACTAACTACCTTGATAAACAGTAGTGAAAACAAGCTGTAGTCACGACTTGGGAAACACAGCGGTGTCATTCCAGAAGTGTAAGTATCCTGTTTTATCAGACACGGCTGATTAGAAATAAAAAAAAAACCCTGGCCCTTCTATTTTGTGGGTTTAAGGGTGGAATAACAGTATAAAAGGCAGCGCTGGTAGTTGTTTCAGCGCTGACCCGTTCCTGGCAGAATTATCTCTTATCAGCAATTCAAAACCACACATTTGGGATTGAAAACCTTTTATGAAAACCTCCGTGAACTTCTGAAGAGTCATTGTCTCTAAAGATAAAATTAGAAAGCTTGATAACTCAAAGGGTGGAGGAAAGCAAACAGAATTATGCTGGAATTAAGTCTAGGGGAATTGTCAGTGACTTTATCTTTTAACAACTATTTTTGGTGTTTTTAAATATTGAAGAAGTTAACCTGCAGCTGCCACAGTTCTCTGCTTGCCAGCACTGAAATGTTGCAGAAATAAGGTAGTCTGTGGGTGGGGACTGGGCTCTGCTTCATCTTCAAAGCAGTTTCTGCTGGGAAGCCTTGTTTCTAATTCTAGGAATGAAATGTGCTGCTGACGTGCGGGGAAGACACTGTGTTTGCCTTGCAGTTCTTATTTCTTAAGGTTCCCAGCAAAGCATGTGTGGGGTGGGGGCTTTTTTTTCTTCATTTCAGGTAAGGTCCATTACTAGCATCTTTTTTTTTTTTTTTTTTTTTTTTTTTTTTTTTTTTTTTTTTTTTTTTTAAAAAAAATGGAAATTCTCTCCCCCACTGCCCCAAAACTGGGAGGCAGGTGGCACAGTGATTCAGCTGGTCAGGTGGAGTTAGCAGGACTCCTTTATAGCTGTCTGAAGTTACTAAATGAAGGTTTTCTTTAAATCTGGATCCATTAAACCAGTGCAATCAACTGAACGCTGAATTCAAATGAGGCAATTATTCTGGCACTAAAACTTCTGACTAAGGCATAATTTTGTTATGTAAATTATAACTTTTCAACCTTACATGGTATTGTTGGCTGAGCCAGAGACTAACTGAAACACAGGAGGAAATATAACCTTAAACAAGAAATCCGTAATAGGTGAGGCAGAGCTCTGCCCTTTTGTCTTTCTCCGTAGACCAGAAATAGCTGGGAGCAGCTGAACCAACTTTGCTGGCTGAACACGTCCCCGGAGCCTGGTGGGGTAACCAGTTTGGTCCTGTTCTCCTTCGTGTAATACCTGGTCTCACCTTCGTTTGCAGCTTCTCTTAATGAAGGGTGGTTGAAGCGATTGTCCCGCTGGATTCCTCAAAACTGCTTGAAGAAAAGCCTTTTAAAATCCCCGTCCAGCTCATCTTTCAAACACCCTGGCATGAAAACTCATGAATGAAATTTGATCTTCTGCTCCCGGCTCGTGAGATTTCGACGTGCAAAGTCGTGTAGTTAATTGTATTCACCTCTTCTCCCCGGGGTAGGGTGGCAGGCAGCCACGGCTGCTTTTCTCTCTCTCTCTAGCTGGAAAAACATGGCTCAAAAATGCCCTTCTGGAGGGCTGCAGGCACCGTTCCCTGCAGCAGCTTCACTGCAGTGCTTCACCTCCTGCTCTTCTGGGCCGAGCGCATCGGTGGCCTGACCCTGCTTAGCTATAAACTGCCACCGAGATGAGGCAGACCCTCTGGAAAATGAGGCTGAAACAAATTACAGCAGCCTTGCTTGCCCGTTCTCTCTTTATTCATCCATTTCAGCGCCCTGAAGGTCCTATTTTTATCACATTATTTTAGTTTTTAGCATCCAACTGAGAAGGCAAACAAAATAGCTCAGTTGCATTTTGCAGAGGAGGCTAAATTGGGAGGTGACCCAGTTCCAACAAGAGCTGGAATCTGCAGGCAAGAGGCACAGGGAGAGAATTAACCCAGGATCTAGGCGGGCGTATCTGCAGTGGGGGGACCTCTCTTATCCCCACAGTCTGAAGGTGAAGTGCAGATGGTTTTAGCCCTGTCTGGTTGGGAGAGGGAGGTGATGATCTTATAAAATCAGGAGGGGAGAGAAAATAACAGCATCCTTTGAAGTGCCTCCTGGCCTTCAAAGCATTGAAGGGGGCCAAAGGGGTCCCCTAGGTTTTATGCACACTTAGAATCATAGAATGTGTTGGGTTGGAAGGGACCTTTCAAGGTGATCTAGTCCAACGCCCTTGCAGTGAACAGGAACATCTTTAACTAGATCAGGTTGCTCAGAGCCTCATCAAGCCTAACTTGAATGTCTCCAGGGATGGGTATATCCCACCTCTCTGGGCCACCTGTTCCAGTGTCTCACCACCTTCATTGTGAAGAACTTCTTCCTTGTGTCTAATCTGAACCTATCCTGCTGTAGTTTAAAACCATTGCTCCTTGTCCTCTTGCTACCTCCCCTTGCAAACTTCCCCAGCTGTCCTGTAGGGACTGGAAGGGGCTCTAAGGTATCCCTGGAGCCTTCTCTTCTCCAGGCTGAACTCCCCCAGCTCTCTCAGCCTGTCCTCACAGCAGAGGGGCTTCAGCCATTTGATCATATTTGTGGCCTCCTCTGGACCCTCTCCAACAGGTCCATGTCCTTCTTGTGCTTAGGGCTCCAGAGCTGGACACTACTCCAGGTGGGGTCTCATGAGAACAGAGTAGAGGGGGAGAAACACCTCTCTCGATCTGCTGGCCACTTGTCGCCCATCTCCTTGCTACTTATCACTAGCCTCAGGAGAAAGCAGTGGTTAAGCAGCATGGCTGCTTCTAGGGCAGGAGGCTTTCTCTGATGCCTGGCCGAAGTGTTGCCCTTGTGCATGTTGTGTTGGCAGCTGGAAGTGGAGCATCTTCCTTTCAAAGCCTTCCCTCGGCTGGCTCCAGTACTCTCTGTCTCAACTCCGTGTCCTACCGTTGGTTACTCTGGAGGGTCTACAGCCCTGGCTCGTCCATGGGCCACGGTCACTTGGAAGGTGCACTCCAGGTTGCTCTCCATGTATGTTCTTGGTCAGCATCAGCTGTTAGGACTTCCCTCCTTCCCTCCTGTGCAATCTGGTGGGTCTGCTCGAGGGGTGGGTGAGCTGGGTGCCCCCCTCCTTGTGTGCCAACACCCAGGGTACCCTGCTTAACATCAGTGAGGGCATCTCAAGGTGTGTTTGTGTCCCCATCTCGCTGTGACATGGCAGGGGAGAGCCCAGCTGGACACTGTCCAATACAAGCCTATCGTCTGTATTAACTGCAGGTCTTGAAGCTATAAATTTGTCCGACTTTATAGGTGTTACGGCTTGAGGTTTTTAATTAAAAGCTATTTTTAGGCTAGAAACGCAATACTGAAGCGACTGTTTTGGTGGTGGCTGTCAAGGGAACCATGCTCAGTGTCTGAATGTGTCCCTATCGGCTCATGATAAATGTAGCACTGAACCTGCTGTTCTTAAATTGCCAAGCGTGGATTATCCCCGTCTCAGAAAGGAGGCTTTTTAATGTAACAGTTCAAAGATTACCATGGAAACTCCATCTATAGTTAGTTCTGTGATACGCTTATGCGATACTCCTGGGAGAAGAGCCTGAAGTCTCCTGATAGTTGCATCCTCTGTGGCAGCGCCCTGGGCTGTCGCCTTGGTGAGCTTGGAACTGAAGATGACTGCGAAGGTGTAAGAGGAAGGGAGGAGTTGGGTGACGGGGACCGTCACAGCGGTGGTGCTGCTGCTGCTGGAGTGTCACCAGCATCTAAGCGTCTCCTTCGCAGCTCTTAAGTTCTGAATCATAAAAACACGGCCTTGAAAGTCATCGTGTTCAGCTGTACGTGGTGGCTTCTCTCACGTCGGGGGGTGATGGTGGCACCTGATGCATAGCGTAGGGACCCTTATGGGAAAGTAGACGAAATGTGCCAGTATTGATGTACTAAAGCCTGGGTTTCATTTTGGGTGGTATTAGGAGGTTAGATACCTGCTGGGATCTCTGATGAGTATAATTACACTTGCTAATTTCCCTTTTCAGCTGCACTTTATTTACTGAAAGTAATATATTTATATATGGTAGCTAATGTCAAGAGAAACTCTTGGACCT
Source organism: Calidris pygmaea (assembly GCA_003697955.1). NCBI lineage: Eukaryota > Metazoa > Chordata > Aves > Charadriiformes > Scolopacidae > Calidris > Calidris pygmaea. The sequence goes on from QJSC01009466.1 coordinate 50,434, forward strand.
ACACGTACCTTAGAACTGGCTGTATGAGATGACCAGACAGAAGGACGGCTCTGACTCTAGAATGAACCTCTAGTTACGTTTGTCCAACAGATAGACCTTAGCTGTTAAGATTTCTCCTTGAAACTCCCTGGAAACAGATTTCTCTAACGGGAAGATCTCTGCTGTCCTTAAGATCATAATCCCATTGCGAGTAGTTCTCCAAAGGTGGATGTTGCAGCCTTGGTCACTGTTTTGCCCTTCTCATGTGTTTCCTTTTAAGGTGTGGGCTGCTTGATGTAGAGCAGAAGATGTGCTGGTGCCTACTTCGGGCCACCTCCTCTAATTCCGGGCAGGCATATTTTGCAACTAAAACTTCTCCCTTTTCTGTTTTTTCCAGGGTTTCTGGTATGCACTTAAAGCCATATCTCAAGTTACAGAAGAAAGAGCGATCTCCAGAAATAAGCCAGGACTCCCTGAGGGGGCAACCTATGAGCCATCAGAGATCAGCACAGGAAGAAAAATACACCAACTGCACCAAGCTGAGCGTTTTCCCAAAACCCTCCCTTGTGACTCCATCTCGAAAGCTTCTGGGGATTATTTATCCGAATACTATGTGCAATATGAGTGGGAAAGGTCCAGCGGATGGTCCAAGCGGAAGGGAGAAGAAGAACGCCCTGTCTGCAACCATCCACCAGGGAGAAGAAGGGGAAGGGCCGCTGGATGTCTGGGCTGTGGTGAAACCTGGCAACACCAAGGAGAAGATCGCCTTCTTCGCTGCCCAGCAGTGCAGCAGCAACAACCGGCTCGGCTCGATGAAAATCAAAAGCACGTGGGACATCGATGGGAGAACAGCGAAACGCAGGAAAAAATCAGTTGATCTTAAAAAAGCCAAAATCCAACTGGAAAGGATGAGGGAGGCGAGCGCCAGGTGCTCCCAACCGGAGCCGTTCGCCTGCGGCATCGAGCACTGCTCGGTGCATTACGTGAACGACAACGGTGAGGGCGTCTTCCCGGGCCGGTCCCTCTCGGTGATAGAGATGGTGGCCTTTCTGGAGCAACGAGCGAGGGCTTTGCTGGTGGACTGTGCTAAAACCTGCGCTCCCGCTTCTACCACCAGGCTGAGCGCTCAGCCTAAAGCCGGGCTTCCCAGCTCAGACCCTTTCTCCTCCGCCGGGGCGTGCGAGGTGCACGGGGAGAGGGGACCTTGTGGCCACGGTGAGCAGCAGCAGCAGAGCGAGCCGGTGCGTGTGCTGGACATGGTGGCCAAGTTGGAATCGGAGTGCCTGAAGCGGCAGAGCGAGCGGGAGGCCGGGAGCCTCTCTCGGAACAACAGCTTCCGTAGAAACGTCGGGAGGGTGCTCCTGGCCAACAGCACCCAGCCCGAGGGAGAGGCGGGGAAGGTCTCCTCGGGGGTCCTGGCTCCGGGGGATGGCTTGGAGGAGACGGGGGTGGCGGAAGGTGGGTACGGAGGTCGGTGCGGCCCCCTGGGTGACACCGAGCTGTGGGACGGCGCCGCCTCCGCTCGGCGGCCTTTTCCTTCTGGGCTGGATACTGGGATGGGGAATGTGAATTCGGGACTTGCTCACGCCGTGTTGGCGATAACGGCTGGCAGGGGCGAGTCTGAGAGGCGGCTCGAGCCTCCCAGACCCCTGCCCTCTGCGTGCCCAGCTGCTGCCAGGTTGCCCCCGGCTTCCTTGCCAGGCAAGAACGCCGCTGTTGATTGTACGTCGAAAGAGCCTGTAATTTTCCCAAAGCAGAGCCTGCACCCCGCTCGGAAGGAGCCCTTGTGCATCAGTATATCGGTCACCAAGACCGAGAAGGGATGCAGGAAAGAGCAGCTCTCAAACTCCAGTTCCAGTGAAGATCCCCTCCCAGGGAGGCTCTTTTTCCTCCAGGCCGAGCAGCCCGTTGCTCACGAGCCACAGCCGCGACGGGAAAGTACCCAAGAAAAGCCAGGAGAAGCAGCCCCAAATGAAGATGGGGATCCTTTGGCATCTGACAGATCCTGCGTCCAAAACGGTGTCCCTACAGAGCCATCTGCCCTTTCTGTCCCTCCCGCAGAAGGGGCTTTGCAAGTACTTGATGCTTCCTGCCTGAAAAGGCAGGTTTCGCATGACTTTCTGGAGACCAGGTTTAAAATCCAGCAGCTTTTGGAGCCTCAGCAGTATATGGCCTTCCTGCCTCACCACATCATAGTGAAGATTTTCGGGTTGCTCCCCACCAGGAGCCTGGTCGCCCTCAAATGCACTTGCTACTACTTCAAATTCATCATCGAATACTACAACATCAGGCCGGCGGATTCCCGCTGGGTCCGCGACCCCCGCTACAGAGAAGACCCCTGCAAGCAGTGCAAGAAGAAGTACGTGAAAGGGGACGTGTCTCTCTGCCGGTGGCATCCCAAACCCTACTGTCAAGCTTTACCTTACGGGCCTGGCTACTGGATGTGCTGCCACCGCTCTCAGAAGGGCATCCCGGGCTGTAAGTTAGGTCTTCACGACAATCACTGGGTCCCCGCCTGCCACAGCTTTAACCGTGCCATCCATAAGAAAACCAGAGGAGGGGGACCCGAGGTGGAAGAGGAGTATTAGTGCACACACACTTTTCCTGCGCGATTGTTTCGGGGGTAGGAGGAGATTCTCATGCCTTGTGCTGTTTACAGTGTATATAATTGTCGTGATTTTGGTTTTTTTTTTTTTTGTTTGGTTTGGGTTTGTTGGTTTTTTTTCCCCCCACAGGGCTATGAAACTGCACATATTTCAACACAAGAGCCTTTACCTTTTAGATGAAAGATAGCTTTTAGTCCATCTATGTAAATAACACTATAAAAACTAATTGTACATACAAAGTCTACAGCTGGCTGAACAACGTAATCACTACAATGCAGCTATGATAGTGTTGCGGCTATAGGTGTGTGTGTGTGTGTGTGTGTTTTTAAGCGTCTCGTTTCCAAAAATCTGTATATCCTGTATAATATATGAATGTTTCTGAGAAGAAACTCTAAATAGGTAAAGGTCAACTTGTCGAAAGAATCTTCAGACAACCGAACTGGACAACCTTCAAATTTAGACTTAGAGCAGATCCATTATAGTAGCGTGGCAGTGGATAAAAAGAGAGGAATATTATTGTATAGTCAGAATATAAAAGGTTCTTGGCTCCCTTACCCCTGTTGGCTGGTTGGTTTGGTGGTTTTTTTTTTTGTTTGTTTTGTTTTTTTTTTTTNCACCCCCCAAAAAAAAAAATACTGTAAAAACTTGTGGCAGAAACTTGGTGCTGTGCTGGAGTTGAGATTCACGCTGTGCTTCCTGGGGAGAACCAGTCCTCCAAATAAAAAAGAAACAAATGAAAAACCTGTATTACCATCCCTGGAGGTGTTCAAGAGCCGGGTTGCTGTGGTGCTGGGAGGTATGGTTTAGTGGTGGCGTTGCTTTTTGTTTGTTGTGCGGGTATCTATTTTTGTCAAAGTTAGGTTGACGGTTGGACAAGATGATCTTTAAGGTCCCTTCCAGAAGATTCTGTGATTCCACCGACAGCGAGAGAAAGAAAACCAAGCCCCAAGTGAGGTAACAGGAGGGTGTTCAAGGTAGATTTTTTTTTTAAAAAGGCTGCTATTTATTTCCCCCCCTCCCCAGGTCCAGCGTTACCTGCTCTACCCCCCCCCCGGGCATGACTGGGCCACCTCTGCGACGCAGCTGATGTTATGCCAAGTGGGAGGAATGAAATCAGGAATCTTTAAAGGAGGGTGGGGCTGCCTCGTAATCAGCCCTGACGAGGGAGAGGAAAAGCAGGATCCCTCATTAATTCCTGACTTCGTTCTCTTTTAACGGGGCGCAGGCTTCCCCGGAGCTTCACCCCGCTGGGACTGGCGGCCAAACGACTTTCTGGAAGGAGTTGTCTCGCCGGAGCCATCGCCATCAAAGGCTCTTCCAGCTTAATTTCAATTAAGGAAGGGGGGCTGGGGGGGGGGGGAAGAAACAGCTTTTCTGTCCCCCACCCAAGGCTCTGGAAAAGCTGAGATAACGGGGCTGAGGGCGGCGAGGGAAGTCCCTGCCGGGCTGAAATAGAAGAAGCAGCCGAGGAAAATATTTTGTAAGGAGATAAGGGGCCAGTGAGGTCATTTATTTATTTTTGGGGGGGGGGGGAGGGGGGGGAACAGAGTGTGAGATTTTGGTCTCCTTCCTTGAACAAGGAGAAAAATAAGACGAAAATAATAGCACAGGGCTGTTTTGTTCCTCGGAGCAGTTAAATTCCAAGGACAAATTGCTCTTCACCGTGCCCCATTCCCCCCCCCGCCCAGAGCTGGAACATGGGCTGTTTTATACATCAGTTATTAACGCCGCTCGCCGGAACCATCCCGGGTGCAGAGCGTTGCTGTGAAAAAGTGTTTTTTGGAACAAACCTTTGCATCTAGGAGTGGGTTGGGCTGAACCTAACCATCCTCAGCTGCCTCCAAGCCTTTTCTTTTTTTTTTTCCCCCCTTCCACATAAAGTAGTAAAAAAAAAAAAAAAAAGTGCCGATTTCTGAATCACAGACTGGTTTGGGTTGGAAGGGACCTTATAGATCATCCAGTTCCAAACCCCTGCCCTGGGCAGAGACACCTCCCACTGGTTTCCTTAAGGACCACTTCAGGGAGAACCCAAGGTCTCAGGAATTTTTTAATTTTTTTTTTTAAGAGGCAATTAAAAAATTAGAAAGAATAATCTGGCTTGGATGTAGAAAGTCGAGTGTTTGGAAGAACTGGGGACTAAAGACCCGGCTGAGTTCTGGCTCTCCGTGCCTGGAGTGTCTGGACTGGGAGGTATGGTTTAGTTGTTTGTTGTGTGGGTATCTATTTTTGTCAAAGTTAGGTTGACGGTTGGACAAGATGATCTTTAAGGTCCCTTCCAACCTAGAAGATTCTGTGATTCTGTGACTGAATTTCCAGATCTGCCTGTGAAGAGATTGTCATACCATTTCCATTGTTTATAACCTTCCAGTTTTCATCGAGCTCTCGGGGAGGTCCCCCGGTGGAAAAGCCACCGGTGGCTGATGGTGATGGTTGGGTTCACTCCATCCTGCCTTGTCCCCTTTGCTGCGTCCCTGCCGCGATGCTCCGTCAGAGTCCAGCTCCCTCGCCTTGTCCCCAGGTCACTCTCTGCAGCAGCTCTCCCCGTGCCAGCCCCCCAGAACCATCTCACGCTGCGCTGGTGGATCCCAGCTCCATCTGGAGTCCCTCTTCTTGCAAGGTGGGAATGATGGTGAGGCCTCACCTGGGGTTGGTTGTCCTCCCCGACCTGCGTTGGGCTGGTCTGAGCCACCCTGCACTATGAATGAGATTCAGGGCATTGTGGGGGCTGTTCTGCCCCAAACCGGTGTTGGTAGAGGGTGGAACCTCCTGCTGGTGGCCCGTGCTGGTGAGCACGAGTGACCCAAGGGACTCGTGGAGCTCAAGCTGAGCGTGGAGCCAGGCTTGGCTTTGGCCACAAGCTGCTTTCCTGCATGGCCATGACTGAACTGCCCCAGCTCCAGGCTGCTCCTGAGTGTGCGGAATCACGGGCCACCGGTCCTCACCACCAAGGAGCTGCTGCAAAAAATGAGGTGGGATGGGTTGTTTCTCCTCCATCATTCCACAGCCAGTCAACCATGGCCTCCCAGGCCACCAGGTCCTGCCAGGCCACCGCCTTTTGCTCCCTTTCCCATCCCTGGCCCTCAGACACGCAACGGTTTGATTTAAAGGCCATCTCCTTCAAAGGACACACGGGTCCTTCTGAACCGACCTGGTAAGGAGGAGCATCTTCCCTTTCAGGTGGAAGTTGTTCCACCTCCCCACCCGCAGAAACAACCCTCACCCAGCAGCGGAGCAGCTCAAAGCCAGGCTTCCACGGGAGATTCATCCCTTTCCACCTACATCGAGGGACACGTGTGTGTGTTTTCCAGGACTCCTCGACCTGCTCCAGTGGAAACACAGTTATTTTAGGTAAAAGTGATTATTTTTTAGGCTGGATAGCGCTAATTCCGGGGCTGCGTGACTGGGCTCTGCTCCCTTGTGACCCTTCGAAGGCTGGGAATTCTTCCCCAGCACGGCTACAAACCAACCGCACAGAAATAAACAATTATAAATATACAACTTTAAAAAAAAATAAATTACTGTTAAAGATTTATTGCAATAATACAATAAAATTTAGAAAAAAAAAAAAAAAACAACAAAAAACCAACAAAATGCCCAAACCATTTGTGTTTAGTTCCATCCAGCTGGGAAGTTGCAGAGAGAGGCCGAGAGTTTCTGTAGGTGATGAGGGGCCCTTGGGTGTCCCCCTCGAGCTCCCAGCGAAGGGACCCGGTTTTTGGCAGGGGGATGGGCTCTGGAAATGGGGGTTCCCTCTTGGCAGAGCGGGTGGGACACCCCGCATCCCTGGTGGGGGATGAAAAACCCACGGCCTGACCCAAAATTCCCACATTCCTTCCCGCTTCGCCAAAGCGTTTTCGGGAACCCTCCTCGGCCACCTCCAACCAGCTCCGATGCCAGAGATTCCTGCCCTCCCTCCCTCCCTCCCTCCTCCCCAAAAACCAACCTGGAAAACAAAATCCCGGCGATTGCACTCAAGGTTTGGACACGCGCGATTCTTCCTTGGCTAGGGCTGTGCAAAACACTTTTTTTAAAAAAAAAAAAACAAAAAAACAACAAAAAACCATCAAAACCCAAACCCTAATCTTGTGGTTTTGTTACAAAAAAAAAAAAAAACCCACCCCTGTTGCAGGAAAAAGCCCTGTCCCGATGCGTCTGAACACCCTCGCGGTGCCCCTCGGGAACTTCTCCCAATGTGTCGCCAATTATTTGGAAAACCGTCACGATGGGGATGAAGTTATGGCTTAAAAACATTTATGATGTCTTGGGTTTGGTGGTTTGGTTTTTTTATTATTTATTTCTCCCTAAATAAAGGAGAGCGCAGGAAGCGCAATCAGGACCTGGCCCTTAGGGGTTGGAAGTAGCAGGAAGGCGAGGGGAGAGTGGCTGAAATGTCTATTCAAATAATAAAGAAAAAAAAGAAGAAAAAAAAAAGAAAAGAGAAAATAAACGGCGGGGTCCAGTGCAAAATAAACAGGGGGGGGCAAGGGGGGCTGCGGGGTGCCGAGAGCCCAGTACACGTTACTGGTGTGGGCTGGGAAGGAGCCGATGGCTGCGGGGGAGTAAAGTGCTGTGAGGGGAGCGGTGACCGAATCCCCCCGACCCTGGGGGGGGGGTTGCTGGGGGGCTGTGGGGACCCTCCCCCGTGGGGCTGCAGTAGTCAAGGGAGTCTTGGTTCTCTTCAAATGAACCCAAACGGCTGGATTTAGACCCAAAAGAGCGGCAGGAGCCAGGGTGTCTTCACCTAACGATGCGCGTCAACGTTAAGGGTCTTTGGTTTAAAAAGAAAAAAAAAAAAAATATACAAAAAAATTAGAAGAAACTACTGAAAAAAGATGCCCGTCCCCAAGGGCAAAGAGAAAGAGCTGCCAGAGGAGAGGGGCGAGGGGGACGCCATGCTCAGCCCGTCCCCCCCCCGGCGTGGGGCTCACCGGGGTAGGAGGACATGGGGGTCACAACCCTCTCCGCCACGCAGGGCGGGTGGGAAAGCGGGAGGCAGCGCCGGCCGGAGCGGGGAGAAACGGAGCAAAACCATCACAAACCCACCCCAAACCCAGCAGCCCCGGGAGCTGGGAGGCGGGAGAGGCAGGAGGACGCTGCCCGACGGCTGGGATGTGCCTCCTGCGTCACCCCCCTGCCCGAAACCTTCCCCCCCAGGAGGGTGGGAGAAGCCCAACGTCCCGACTCTGTGGGATGTAAACCCTCTGTCAGAAGCCTCAGGGAGCAAACCCCTCTTTTCCGGGCTGCGATACGCCCCGTGGGGCAGAGGAAGGGAGGAAGAAGAAGAAGGAAAGGGAGGAAGAAGAAGAAGGAAAGGGAGGAAGAAGAAGAAGGAAAGGGAGGAAGAAGAAGAAGGAAAGGGAGGAAGAAGAAGAAGGAAAGGGAGGAAGAAGAAGAAGAAAAGGGAGGAAGAAGAAGAAGAAAAGGGAGGAAGAAGAAGAAGAAAAGGGAGGAAGCACGTGTTTTAACGAACCCATCCCTCCGCGTCGCCCCTCCGGGAGTTTTTAGGCACCGGGAGCATCTCTGCAGCAAAACCCAACCAACTCCTGGTCATTCAGTCAACAAGAAAAAAACAAAAAAAAAAAACCCAACAAAAAAAACCCCAAACCGACCCCAAACCCCACCAGAAACGTCAAACAGAAGAGGGTTTTAAATGGACGTAGCGCGGAGACGGCGTGATTTCGTTAAAACGAGCTTGAAATGAGGGTTTGTTGTGGTTTTTTTTTCCCTACTCTTAAAAAAGTGGGGAGGCGGTGGGGGGAGGGGTGGGTATTATTGCAACAACGCAATCCCGGTGTCGGCGTCGAAGTGGGGGGGTGGTCGAGCTCGGAGAAAAGTCCCAAGTGTGATTCTTTGGTGTATGAATATCAAGAGGAAAGAGCCTGCGCGCTTCGGGGCAGCACAACGTGAAAACTTCTCCACCACCATCCTCCCCCCCCCGCCGTGAAACCAGCCCCTTCTCCAACGGCAAAACCGGGTGAAGCTTCACCCCCGACGTCGAAAAAGGAGAGGCGGGTTTTGCCGCGCGAATTCCCGGCCGCGCCGCTCCTTTTCTGTATTAAAAATATGGCAACGGAGATTAGAAAACATGTTAAAAACGCATCGCTTCCGTGTCCCGAATGAAAAAAATTTAGAAATATGCATTTTTGCCTTACGCGAGACAGATTTAAAAGGCGCACAAACGAAAACCCCGTAAAGGAGAGTTAAGAAAATGGGAACTGCATTCACCCCGCTGTCCGGGCTGCCCACGGAGCCGCCTCCTCTCCGTCCTCATCCCGACCCAAATACTCCAAAAAATCGGTTTTCTCCTTCGGAAAAGCGGGAGCTGGAGGCCACCGGGTCCTTCTCCTTCCATACTCGACGATGAGGACGGAACCGAGATGCCGAGTGCCGTCCCAGAATCCCTCCGAAGCGCGGAGCTTGCTAATTTACAACCCGGTACCGTCAGAGTCAGCTTGGGGAAATAAAAAGGGTTTTTCTGGTTTACAAAAAAACCCAAAGTTTGACCTTTCCTTTGTTCCAGGCACTACTTAACCGAATATGGAAGGGTTTACTACGGCGTCGATGGGGAGGGATTCCTTCCGCAAATCCTCGGGTGCTTTTCCCGGGCTCGTTAGCGATGCCCGGTGTAGGCTTTCAGCCAGGAGGTGACGGAGGCGGCGGCGGAGGAGATCATCCCGCCGGCGCTGCTGCTGGCGATGGGCTGAGACACCTGGGTGCTCTGGCTCTGCAGCATCTCCACCTGCTGAGAGGGGATATCGCAGAACCTGGGGCTCGGCAGGTTCTCCCAGTCCGTCCCCAGGTCGGTCTCTTCGTCGCTGACGTGCTCGTCCCCGCTCTCATCCGTTTCGCCGGCGGCGCTGGGATCCACGAACTCCATGGAGTCTTCCAGGTCAGCGCTGATTTCGAAGGGCCCAGACCTAGAAGGCAGAGGCAGTGCCACCATCAGACCTGTCACCGCGCTGGCGCGAGTCCTCGGCAGGTCAAAGTGCTCTGCTCTGCCTTGGGTAGGGNGTCGCTGACGTGCTCGTCCCCGCTCTCATCCGTTTCGCCGGCGGCGCTGGGATCCACGAACTCCATGGAGTCTTCCAGGTCAGCGCTGATTTCGAAGGGCCCAGACCTAGAAGGCAGAGGCAGTGCCACCATCAGACCTGTCACCGCGCTGGCGCGAGTCCTCGGCAGGTCAAAGTGCTCTGCTCTGCCTTGGGTAGGGCGGAGAAGTTAAAACACCTCCGGGTTTATCAGCTGGCAGAGAGAAACCCACTGGTTACGGAGGTAACTCTAACGTGAGAGCAGTCCTGAAGAGAAGGACTTGGGGGTGTTGGTGGATGAGAAGGTCACCATGACCTGGCAATGTGTGCTCACAGCCCAGAAAGCCCCCACACACCCTGGCCAGCAGGGAGAGGGGGGGGATTCTGCCCCTCTGCTCCGCTCTGGGGAGACACCCCCCCCAGTGCTGCCGCCAGCTCTGGGGCCACCACCAGCAGAAGGACATGGACCCGTTGGAGTGGGGCCAGAGGAGGCCCCGGAGATGCTGGGAGGGCTGGAGCCCCTCTGCTGGGAGGGGGGGCTGAGACAGTTGGGGGGTTCAGCCTGGAGAAGAGAAGGCTCCAGGGAGACCTTGGAGCCCCTTCCAGTCCCTCAAGGGGCTCCAGGAGAGATGGGGAGGGACTCTGGATCAGGGAGGGGAGCCATAGGATGAGGGGGAACAGTTTTAAACTGAAAGAGGGGAGATTGAGATGAGATCTCAGGAAGAAATTCTCTCCTGTGAGGGTGGTGAGAGCCTGGCCCAGGTTGCCCAGAGAAGCTGTGGCTGCCCCATCCCTGGAGGGGTTCAAGGCCAGGTTGGAGGGGGCTTGGAGCAACCTGNGTCGCTGACGTGCTCGTCCCCGCTCTCATCCGTTTCGCCGGCGGCGCTGGGATCCACGAACTCCATGGAGTCTTCCAGGTCAGCGCTGATTTCGAAGGGCCCAGACCTAGAAGGCAGAGGCAGTGCCACCATCAGACCTGTCACCGCGCTGGCGCGAGTCCTCGGCAGGTCAAAGTGCTCTGCTCTGCCTTGGGTAGGGAGGAGAAGTTAAAACACCTCCGGGTTTATCAGCTGGCAGAGAGAAACCCACTGGTTACGGAGGTAACTCTAACGTGAGAGCAGTCCTGAAGAGAAGGACTTGGGGGTGTTGGTGGATGAGAAGGTCACCATGACCTGGCAATGTGTGCTCACAGCCCAGAAAGCCCCCACACACCCTGGCCAGCAGGGAGAGGGGGGGGATTCTGCCCCTCTGCTCCGCTCTGGGGAGACCCCCCCCCCCCCCCAGTGCTGCCACCAGCTCTGGGGCCACCACCAGCAGAAGGACATGGACCCGTTGGAGTGGGGCCAGAGGAGGCCCCGGAGATGCTGGGAGGGCTGGAGCCCCTCTGCTGGGAGGACAGGCTGAGACAGTTGGGGGGTTCAGCCTGGAGAAGAGAAGGCTCCAGGGAGACCTTGGAGCCCCTTCCAGTCCCTCAAGGGGCTCCAGGAGAGATGGGGAGGGACTCTGGATCAGGGAGGGGAGCCATAGGACGAGGGGGAACAGTTTTAAACTGAAAGAGGGGAGATTGAGATGAGATCTCAGGAAGAAATTCTCTCCTGTGAGGGTGGTGAGAGCCTGGCCCAGGTTGCCCAGAGAAGCTGTGGCTGCCCCATCCCTGGAGGGGTTCAAGGCCAGGTTGGAGGGGGCTTGGAGCAACCTGGTCTGGTGGGAGGTGTCCCTGCCCAGGGCAGGGGGTTGGGACTGGATGATCTTTACGGTCCCTTCCAACTCTAACCATTCTGTGATTCTATGACAAGAGAGAAACGCAAACAGTTGGCCAAGGATGCGTAGCTGGGTTCCAGTCCATGGAGCAGGAAGGGCAGCAGAGCTGCTCTGCTTTGGCAGCGGGTGGTGGAACACACACACACACAAAAAAAAACCCCGCTGTTGATAATAACTCACAGCTCCACTGGTGGGAATCGCAGCCTGACGTGGAACAGCTTTTATTTTTACCACTGGCCCTGGCCAGGCCAAGACACCGCAGCTCGGCCAGCGAGGAGAAGGGTGTCGTTTATGACTTACAGAACAGGGTTGGCACAACTCTCTAGTGGAGGCTGCGCTGTCGTACAGCGAGACCTGGGCAGGCTGCAGAGTTGGGCAGAGAGAAACCTACTGAAGTTCAACAAGGGCAAGCGTAGGGTCCTGCACCTGGGGAGGAATAACCCCCTGCACCAGGACAGCTGCAGAGCAGCTCTGTAGAAAAAGACCTGGGAGTCCTGGTGGACAACAACGTGACCATGAGCGCCAGCAATGTGCCCTTGTGGCCAAGAAGGCCAGTGGCATCCTGGGGGCATGAGGAAGAGTGTGACCAGCAGGTGGAGGGAGGTCATCCTGCCCCTCTGCTCTGCCCTGGGGAGGCCCCATCTGGAGCACCGGGACCAGTTCTGGGCTCCCCAGTTGAAGAAGGACAGGGAACTGCTGGAGAGGGGACAGCAAATGGCGACAAAGATAATGAGGGGCCTGGAGCACCTCTCTTACGAGGAGAGGCTGAGGGACTTGGGTCTTTTTAGTCTAGAGAAGACCGAGGGGGGGATCTGATCAACACCTATAAATACTGAAAGGGTGGGTGTCAGGAGGATGGGGCCAGTCTTTCTTCAGTGATGCCCAGTGATAGGACAAGGGCATATGGGCACAAACTTCAATGTAAGAAGTTCCTGAACATAAGGAGGAACTTCTTCACTTTGAGGATGGCAGAGCCTTAGAACAGGCTGCCCAGGGAGGTGGTGGAGTCTCCATCTCTGGAGACATTCAAACCCCTCCTGGACACGTTCCTGTGCAACCTGCTCTGGATGACCCTGTTCTGCCAGGGGGTTGGAGGAGATGATCTCTGGAGGTCCCTTCCAACCCCTGCCACTCTGCGATTCTGTGACTTCCCAGAGCGGCACTTCACCCTGAGAAACATCTCAAGATCTTTTTTTTACTATGGGGCTGGTCAAACACTGGAACAGATTGCCCGGAGAGGCTGTGGAGTCTCCATCACTGGAGATATTAAAGACTCCACTGGTCTCGAGTAACTTGCTCTAGTTGGCTCTGCTCTGAGCGGGGCGATGGGCTGGATCTCCAGAGGTCCCAGCCAAACCCACCTGCACTGTGCCTCTGAGTTCCTTGCTGCCACTGCCTGGTGGGAGAAGTGATTGCAGCCCACCCCCTCCCACTGCCTGAATCATCTTTCCTGAGCCAAAACAGGCAGATCCAGTGGCCCGTGACCCACGGCCAGAGAGCGAGAGGTTTTCATGGGTTCCTCACAGCAAGCTGAGTCCCTGCCAAAGCTCATTCCACAGCACAAAGCTCCTCAGGGAAACGGGAGCAAGAATTCAACAGGGGTAAGAGTGTTTCTCCAGCTTTAGTGGGAGAAGGAGCCCGAAGCAGCGGGTTTGGCATGGAAAATTTTAATCCGGGCAATTAAAGCTTGGTAAAATGATAGGTATCTGAAAACAGCAGCTTATAAAGGAGACTGTCGATATCTAAAGGAAAATAAAGAATGCTGGTTGCTGCAAACTTTGCAGGCAGCTGGGAAATTAAAGGTAAACACTCCTCTTTCATAATCCAGAAAGGAATGGGAGCGCTGCCTTCTGGCAAAGCATTTTGCTTAACAAGGCAACATAAGAGGAGAGTCATCAGGTTTGAGGCCAGAAGGGACCATTAGATCATCTCCAGTGACCTCGTCTGTAACAAAGGCCATTACGTTCCACCCGTTCCCCCTGTCCCCAGCCCAGTAACTTCTGCCTGATGAAAGCATCCATTCCAGTAACTCATCCAGCCCTGACAGGACAACATAAGGAAACAGAGAATCCCCACCTTCATTCTTGGGGGTAATTAAACTCCGTGTTAAGCACACGTGCCTCATTTCAACCCGGCTCAGGCTCTTTGCTTCCAATGGTGTCTCCAAAGCCATTCAGCAGCCTATATTTTCTCCCCCCAAAGTCGTGGAAATCAAGTCATCTCTCAATCCCATCGCTAGTGAGCCAAGATAGCCAAGATACAGACTGAACTGTTCCCCTCACTGATTATTATTTTCTCCAGCTCTTCCCTGTAACCTCTTCTTTTACTGCATGGACCCGACTGATGCGTGTGGAGCTCTGTAACATCTGCCCGGAGAAGCCAGACCCACCTCTCTGCTCAGAACTTCTACATCACATCATGGGGGATCCCTCAGGCTTTGCTTTTTTGTCCACTGTGGCCCTTGGATCTTTTACAGCAGCCGCTTTCCAGGGCACGGTTCTTCATTCTCTGGGTATTTCCTGCCCTCTCCTTGTTTTCAGACAAGCACATCATTTTTCCCAGGCTGAGCTATGTTACAAAGATCTGCCTCCCCATATCTTCGGGCCGCATCAGTAGGGATATCCCCAAAGACCACGAGCGAAGCGGTCAGAGCCACGCGTTCAGTTCCTCTACGGGGCACTGCAGGTTTTTATATAAAACTAGATCCGTACAGGAGGACAGAGTCGAAAAATAGATTTCAGAAGGTTACTGTGTTTAAGGGGGAATAAAGCCGCAGTGAGATTAAACAAATATTTGCAGACTGTCTCAGGCACAAGTGACTTGTGACTGGATTATCCCAACGGGAAATCAATATTGGCGGCTTTCTTATATTTAAGTTGTAAAGCAAAAAAAAAGGGAGATTATTAAACTGGTGCGTGCAGCCCACAGGGGCTGATGTTCTTCTCATCACGTACTATGTTAACAGAAAAGTTGTCTTTAATCTTGATTTACATAGAAATGAATATTATTTGAAATGTTGACTTTGGTCTAGAGCATTCATTGACTGGAAGTATTTTCATAGAATCATAGAATTGTCTAGGTTGGAAGGGACCTTTAAGAACATCTAGTCCAACCATCAACCTAACTCTGATTAAAAAAAACAAAAAAACCCCCCACATTACTAATCCGTGTCTCTAAGCACTATGTCAACCCATCTTTTAAATATCTTCAGGGATGGTGCCTCAACCACTTCCCTGGGCAGCCCATTCCAAGGCTTAATAACCCGTTCAGTGTAAAAAATTTTCCTAATATCCAATTTAAACCCCACCCTGGTGCAACTTGAGGCCATTTCCTCTTGCCCAAAGCTTTTTGGGAAAGCTTTACCTAGTATTTGTTTTAGGGTTTATTTTGCTGGATGCTCTTGGTATTTACATGCTGGCTAGATGTGGATTGGGTCATGTCTGGAGAGCAGTGATACTGGCTGGCGTAGGTGCTGCTGTCCCCTGGAGGGAAGGAGCTCCTGCTTTGGGGCGTAGGGGAAATGAGTCTCTAATCAGCTACAAAGCCTCCAGCTGAGGCTGCCACCCAGCACACAGACATCTCCCAAATCTAATTTCCTCCTCAGGACCCCCCTTTTTCTGTCCTCTCCCGTCTCCTCCTCGTAACTACCCTGATCTCTGATGCGCCGAGGACTGATCTATAGGTACAGCAGAAAGAATTTCCCTTAGAGGTAACAAGGCAAAGGCATAACTTCAAACGGGATTCAGTCACAGGTGAGTTGAGATGCTGCTTTTCTTACCTGCCCAAGTTCTCAGTGTCTGGGCTGACCAGGTACATAAGGTTCCTGAGCGTATGCAGTGGGTGCAACAGATCTAAATTTACATGCTACCATGGGGAAGGTAAGAAAAAGACACGATCAGTTACTGGAGGCAACCTGCAGGCACAGTTGATATTTTAAAAGCTGCTTAAAGAATCCAAACGTGCATTTTCCCCCCTACCTGAGAGAAGCAAAGGTGAAGGATGTTGGCATTCAGCTTCTTCACTGCCCGCGTGAACCTGTGTCTGCTGAGATTCTCTCCGCAGAACTCACTGTTGAAAAACACACACACACACACACACACATATATATATATACATACATCTATACGTAAAGCAAAATGCTAGGAAAATACACCTACTGGAGACATCAGCATTCTGCGCCCCGGCTTCCCAACAAATCCCAGAGTAAACATCCTCGCAGCGAGTCGAAACCCTGCAGCCAGTTTTCGAGCGCTCAGAAGATTTATTTTTCGCCTTGCAAGACTGTTAGCATTTCATCACCGAGCACCGCTCGCCCTGGTCTCACCGGTTCCCGCAGGAGAGGTGATGTAAACCCTACGAAACTCGAAGATACGCCACGGCCAAGCTAGTGCAGCTCTCCCTTTAAACCTCGACTCGTTTCCTGCTCCCAGCCTTTTCCTTCTGGGAAGACCGCGCAGCCAAATAATAGTATCAAAAAAAAAAACCTGCAGAGACCCCGCACAACTTTTGAGCCCTCACTTTGCTATTTTGCTACTTCAAACACATAAAAGAATCTCAGCAGCACAGCTGAGAACCCTGGAAGACTGACCAGGTCTACAGCTTCCTCAGTACTTCTGTAGAGATCCCATCGCTCCACAAAGACATTAAAAACCTAGTATCAGGGGTTTTCATCACAAATGGGCTTCACAGAATACACTCCCAGATGTCTGGCAGCTGGGTACAGAATCACAGAATGCTATGGGGTTGGAAGGGACCTCTGGAGATCATCTAGTCCAACCCCCTGCCACAGCAGGTCCACCCAGAGCAGGTCCCACAGGAACGTGTCCAGGCAGGTTTTGAATGTCTCCAGAGACGGAGACTCCACCACCTCTCTGGACAGCCTCTGCCAGGGCTCTGCCACCCTCAAAGCGAAGAAGTTTTTCCTTATGTTTAGGTGGAACTTCTAACATTCTGTCCTATCTCTGGGCACCACTGAAAAAAGAACAGCCCCATCCTCCTGACACCCTCCCCTTAAATATTTGTAAGCATTGATCAGATCCCCCCTCAAGCTTCTCTTCTCTAGACCAAAAAGACCCAAGTCCCTCAGCCTTTCCTCATCAGAGAGATGCTCCAGGCCCCTCATCATCTTTTTAGTCCTCTGCTGTACCCTCTCCAGCAGTTCCCTGTCCTTCTTCAACTGGGGAGCCCAGAAAAGAACACAGTGCTCCAGATGGGGCCCCACCAGGGCAGAGTAGAGGGACAGGATGACCTCCCTCCACCTGCTGGTCACACTCTTCCTGATGCCCCCCAGGATGCCATTGGCCTTCTTGGCCACCAGGGCACATTGCTGGCTCATGGGCATCCTGTTGTCCACCAGGTCCCCCAGGTCTTTCTCCTCAGAGCTGCTCTCCAGCAGGTCAGCCCCCAACAATCCCCATCGGTGTTTTATCCTAAAAAGAATTCCATTGCTGTCATGCCGTAGGATAAGGCCTTGTTCTACAGCCCTTTTACAGCTATTCAGGATGACTAAGAGCTGCTGGATTGGGCTAGGATTTTTGCAAAGCACAGTAGGGTCTCCTAAAATGAAAAGTGCTACTCATGCGTTGTCACATTTCATTTCTGATGTCAGGACGCTGAATGCATCAATTAGAAAGCTGGTATTTTCAACTAGGATGGTCCATCTGCGCTCTCAGGAGGTAAAAAGGGAAGGAGGGATTATTAACCGTGGTCTAAAACTCCTGCCAGCCTTCCAGCCGCAATTAAACAGCGCAAAAATCCACGAGCCACCAACCCTTGCCATAAAAGCCCATCCAAGTTAACGACTGCGTTCACAAAACCAAACCGAACGAAGATCAGACAAAACTGGCCACCGATTCACCTCCCGGGAGGCTCGCGTTTACTTGCCTGTTGCAGAGCTTCTTGGGCAGATTTACATCAAGTATGAGGGAGAGAGTGTTAACGAGCTGAGTTGCATAGCACAATGCAGCACTGATGGTATAAGCAGGGTTATTATGTTCCATATCTGAAAGAAAGAAAGACATCGTGAAAGTCTCACTGGAAAGGAAGCCTCAGTGGGTGTGTTAACGCGTTAACTGAAGTCTACTCTGGCAAATGTCATTTGTAAGTACCGAGAACAGCCTGAATCCAGCAATCATTTACAGTGAAATCTGTCAGAAGTTGACAGAAAATAGTAATTCCTGGAATTCCTGTTAAAACGACGGCATGTGAACCATGTCAAAACTGTGAATAATTAACTTTACCTCCCTATTACATCCTGCTGTGTCCCAGTAGAGCATTTCCTGCGGGAGAGGATTTCAGCAGACTAATCCCTATACTGGTTATTTATTCCCGACTCAGGTTTGTCTGGCTGAGAACAAAAGGACTGGGCTGCTGCTCCTCGGTGCCTCCTGTCGGCTTCTGGAGCACTCCAGGTGCCATAATCAGACCTTGCTCCTTACCTGGTCCTTGAGTAGTCTTCTTCTCTTCCACCCAATTGTAATAGGCTGAATAGTCTCCGTTATTAGGAAGGGTTATCCAAGGCCCTGTGATACTGATGCTGGTGTCCCCGTTGTGGTCATCACACACCCATCTCCCGGAGAGATAGGTGGTTCTCCTGGCTTCCGCGAGCTTGCTCACAGTGCTAGAGGTCATGGCGTTGTCACTCTCAGAAGACACGTCTGCAGGATCTCTGGAGAACCCAAAGAGGAACAGAGTGTTTTTAAAGAAGTTTTAAAAATATAACCGGCAACGCGCTTGGTGGGCACTTAGCCAGATTTCACAGAGAACAAAACACTTGTAGAAACACTCCTGCAAAACTTCTTAGTCCTCAAACTACTTCCCTTTGTCCTGGGATTTTTAATTATCTATTTTAAGAAAGTTTAACATTGGAGACATACCTCAGATCTCTCAGTAGGGAGGAGCTAGCACCTCCAGGTTCTACTCTGGAACTTCTATCTTTGGGCCAGATGCTTTGTCTTTGGGAAACATCTCCTTCTCCCCACAGATGCTACGGGAACCGGAGCATCTAACTTAAAACTGAGCTGACTCACTTCAGGGTGGCTAAAGCTCAGCAAAATGAACCCAAAAAGATAAGCCACCCGTACCTCATGCTCGTCTTTACTTCTTCAATGGGAAATATGACTGAAGTTAGCTCCAGGATATGCGAGCGACGAAGATTTGCCAGATGCTCGTACTGGGTTTTCAAGTCGTAGGTTTTTTTCTCCACCAGCTCTCCCAGCTTGCGGTTATGCTTCTGGATCTTCTCTTTCTTCTCCTGATGCCGCTGAGCCCTGCGATAATGCTTCTGGTTCTCCTCTTTGATTCTCAGAAGCCCCTCTGCATCTGCGAAAGCAGCGGCAGATGTTAGCCTTGGAAAAGGAGCTGTGAGGTACTTGTAGTAAGCTGGAGAAAAGCTTTATTAATATTTATAGAAAACAAGATCTATGGCAGCTTAAAACAGAACCCCCTGCTTCACTATTAACGTTTTCCAGCTGCTAAGTGGTACAACTTTTTAATCTTTTTCGAAGATCTCCAAAGAGACTGAAATTGGGATTAATCTTTCCCTATCTTTTACCCAGCTATTTTTGGATTTGGAACAGAAAAGCCAAGATTTCTCAGCTTAATTAAACTTCTGAGGTAATCATCATGACAGGAATAGCCTGCCTGTACACGCTTGCGTGGCGCTGGCCAAAAAGACACGCATTGCTCGCAGCCAAAAATCAAGATAGCATCTTCCTCCACCACTTCTGGCACCACTGCTCCCATCAGTGTGTCCTATTTGGACTTCGCGCTCCCGCAGGTGCTCTCCAAGCGCTCGGATCCCAATGGAGCAGACTTCTTGGTACCACCGGGGAGCACCGACCGTCTCCTCTCCCAGTCACAAAATGAGATAATGTCCTTATGTGCTGAAGCGCTGCCACTGCCTGGATTTACCCCACGCGCCAGGCACACCACCGAGGCTCAGAAAAAGGTCCTTCAAGAGCATCTGCTGATTCTCCTAGAAAATAACTGACTGCAGTAATGGTTCCACAAACATACACTGAGAGGGAGAGTTACCCACCACTGGCTTTCAAAAGCACAGGAAAATATTTCTTATAGACTCTCCAAATACATGTCTAAAGCTCTTAATATACTCTAGTTCTGTTAGGAATCCCAAGCTGGCAGGGGTGGGAAGGGACCTCTGGAAATCATCTCCTCCAACCCCCTGCCACAGCAGGTCCACCCAGAGCTTGCTGGACAGGAACGCATCCAGGTAGTTTTTGAGTATCTCCAGAGAAGGAGACTCCACCACCTCTCTGGGCAGCCTCTTCCAGGGCTCTGCCACCCTCAAAGGGAAGAAGTTTTTCCTTGTGTTGAGATGGAATTTCCCGTGTTCCAATTTGTGCCCGTTGCCCCTTGTCCTGTCACCGGGCACCTCTGAGAAGAGTCTGGCCCCATCCTCTTCCCACCTGCCCTTTAGATATGGATCAGCGTTGATGAGGTCCCCTCTCAGCCTTCTCTTCTCCAGGCTGAACAGCCCCAGGTCTCTCAGCCTTTCCTCACCTAAGGCCCCTGATCATCTTTGTAGCCTCCGCTGGACTCTGTCCAGTAGTTCCCTGTCCTTCCTGAACTGGGGAGCCCAGAACTGCACCCACCACTGCAGATGTGACCTCCTCAGTGTAAAGCAGAGGGGGAGGATGACCTCCCTCAACCTGATGGCCATACTCTTTTAATGCACCCCAGGAGACCATTGGGCTTCTTGGCCATAAGGGCACATTGCTGGCTCTTGTCCACCAGGACACCAGCTCTTCTTCACTGAAACCAAGAAAACTTCTAAGCAGCCACAGCTACCTCAAAGGACACATCCAGACTGTTGGTCTTTCCAACAGGGGAGCACAAAAATTAAAGGCTACGTCCAAAGAACAGGGCCTGAGACAGATTCCCACCCACGGGGCTGTGCCCAGTTGCGTTGCAGAGCTGGAACCACACAGACCTCTGGCTGGCCCATGGTCTGGCAGGGTGGGAGCCCACGATTTCCCCTCCCCGCCAAGTGCCCCTGTTCCTGCAGACACAGAGTGAGCTTCCTCTTAACATCAGGAATTATTCCCAGTCATTTAACTGGTCTGTTGCGATCCGTAAGGTGTTGGGTAGGAAGGAAGATCTGATACGTGGGAGATGCAAATTAAAGAAGGTGCGAATAGTTTCCCTGTGCAGACAAGAACTAATAATCCTCAGGTTTATAAAATAAGTGACCTCCTGTGCGAGGAACTGTAGAAAAATTGACTTTCCTCTGAGTGATACCAGGAATTCAGTTTCCTTTCAGCATTCCCGTAACTTCAACAGAAAATCAATTAATGCTTGCATTCATGTTCCCAAACTCTCCCTTTGCATAAAGAATAAGAGAGAGAGGAGGAGTAAATTGTCCATCTGTTCAATTTTCACATTCACGTTGTACTTGAAAGGCTCCTTTTCCACAGAGGGAACTCCCTTTTCTGCGGGGCCAGCAACAATTATTGGAGAGGAGGGGAGAACGCTGCACACACCTTTCCTCTTTAGCAAGTCCTGGTGCAGAAACAACTGTCCTTTTTTTTTTTCTTTTTCCTGCTTTATGACCCAGTTTATGAGGCGATTAAAATTTGTCCCCAGAAACATTTCAGGACACCGCTATGTCCCACACATTTATGTTGCCTGATAAATGCAAGCACAGGCACAACAGAGCTGCGCCAGATATTTGCAAGATTTTCTCCTTGAGCTGTTCTCTGTAGACAGAGGGCAAACACACATATTTTAAAACCTTATTTTAAGAAGTGCCAGTAATTGAGGTATCCAGTCAATGGCAAAAGCAGGAGCCCAATGTTCTAGAGATTGTTCTTATTTCAGAAAACTAAACGATGCCGTATCCAAGAGAAGAGAAACAACCTATTAGCATTTTTTAACATGGTCCAAGAGCAAACCAAGTTGAGCTCCTGATCCATTGGCTGCTCATGGCAAGAGTTCATTTTGGGTCTATCTGCAAGTTGGTTGGGCAACAGTTAGGTCAGCTCATGGGTTCAATCTCATCGTGTTCACCGTGAATCAGAGAAGCTGCAAAAGCTGCAGATAATACGATTCACAGAAGTGTGGAAAAGTGGAGGAACTCCCTCCCCTCCCCAGTTGGTCCTAACATTTTGCCACCTTCAGAGTTGCATGTTGAGAAAAGGTGGCTAATTCCTCAAAGTCACACTGACTTCCTCTTCTCCTTTCTTCACAGGCTAAAGAGGAGTAGTTATTATCTCCTTCATAATAATCTTCTACTGCAAAGCTGCTTTTCTTCACCTTCCTCTTCTCTAAACCAAACTAAACATAAAGGTTCTTAGCCATTCCTTCTGTTTTATTCCTAATATTCTCTCCCAGACTTTCTCTATTTGATTTGTGTCTTTCTCAAATTGAACAAATTGGTCTTCAGACTTCCACTGAGGCAACACCAGTGCTGGGCACAGCAGGATAATTGCTTCCATCTTAAATATAATGCTTATATTAGTATAACCTTTCTGGAGCAGCATTAGATTGGTAATTTTTATTTAATTTGCAATTTCCCTGATCCTTTTCTGTCAAATCTCACCACCAACCCCCACTTTGGGTTTATATGTCTCTCTTTCCTACACAGCATGTACTCAGCTTTGTCCTTTTCCAATGATATTGTCAATTTATCTGCATGATTTTGAATCTGACCCTGTTCTCCACAGCATCCACTTTGGCTTCCTCCATCACACCTTCTATTCTACCACGCAACCTATTACGGAAAATATTGAACAAAACTGGGCCAGGAACCGGTTCCCGCTGAGCTCCACCTGTCTCACCTCCTCAGTTTGACCAGTAATCACCATTCTTTGATTGAAAGCACCATTCTTTCTATTTAGCCTTTCGCATCAATCTTACAGGGATTATACCCAGAGCAAATGTCTTTGCTTGCTCGTGAGCCAGCTTGGGGTAGTGCCCAATGGCAAGGAACGTTGCACCTTCTCCTTCATCCTCCACTAGACCACTTGACCCCCAGGAGAAGAAGTTGATTTGATATGGCCTGTTCTTAACAAAGTGATGCCTGTTTTTAATTTCCTACCTACAAAGTGGTCAGGGGTTTACGATAGAATGACCGTGTCTGTCATCAGTTCTTTCTCCATCCTCCGAAAAAAGATGTTGTTTTCACCCTGTTTCCTTGGACATCCTCCTCCCCTCATGTATTCCCAAGTGCTTCATAAACTAATTCAGCTTGTCCCTTAACTTCCACAAGGTGAATCTCATATGGCCTTGCTGACATAATCACAATAACATTTAGCTGGCTGTTTTCTTTCCTGAGCCTGCAGTCTTCTCATGATGCAAAATTTAATCTGGCTAATCACATTTTCTTTGTGAGAAGATGAAGCAAAGGGGGCGGCTGAATCCTTCGGACTTCTCTGCGCTGTGATTTGCTGGCTTTCCTGTTAACTGACAGGCTTGCCTACTCCTTTATCTTCTTATTATTATACATTTCTTATTGTTACTATCCATCCTCCTTATTAATTGAAAATCACTTTGCATCTCAGCCTTTTTGATGTTATCACCGCAAGCTTGTGCTGTTCCTTTATAACTGTTCTGAGGTGTGTGACTCTGCTTCCACTCCCCGTATGGCTCCTCTTGAATTTCAAGTCACAAAACCGTTCCCGATTCAATCAAAAGGCTCCTGAGTACGCTTCCTATCTCTCCTTTGCACGTAGGTTGTAAGCAGTGCTGCATATTCTCTTCTGAAAAATGACCCTACAAACCTGTGTAAAATATTTAATGAGGTTAAAAACTGAAGCCGCCGAACGGCATCGACCCACCAGCCTATGCCGTATCCCAGTGACTCTTGCTCAAGTAGGATTTTTAGGATTTCTAGACAGGTGTGGGTTAAAATTCATCAGTTACATGAAAATCGTAACAGCTGCAGAGCTGTTTGCTCCTCTTTATCAAGAGGAAGTGATGAGAAACACTACACTGAATTAAGCCATCTCTAGGGACAAAGCCAGAGTCATAGGCTGCTGAGCATTTACTTTTAAAGCTGCTGCAAAATGATCTCCATCCAGCTGAATAATGTCTACTGTTTGCTAATTAAAACCCGAGCATAAAAAGGCTAAAATCCACTCACCGATTTGCCTTCCAGTTGATTTAAGAAGCGACGGTTTGGAAATTCACCATTTTTATAAAACTAACACTCAAATTCACATCAATTGATTTTTCACTCTAAGGCACAGAGCTTTCCACATCACAAAAGCACAAGCATTACTCACGTCTTGTCATTTCATCATTTTCTTTGCAAATGGTCTGTTTCAGCTGTTCAATCCTCATCTTGCAAGACATTATTTTCCATCTCTGAAAAAAAAAAAAGAACATTCAGCAACTCTAGGGCACAGACGACTTCAAACACAGACTAACGATTAACAGCAAAGCCAGCAGCTTTAGCGCAAGAGCAGCAGGATATTCCTAATTGGATCGGTCAGACAAATAAATATTTCATATACTGTTTTGTGCACAAACAAACCGAATGCTTAGTATAAGGCCAATCAGTATAGTCAGTTATTGAACAAATATCTAGTAAGAAATGAAAAATATTGATGGTTTGGAGTGCTCTGCTTGTGGAGCCAATTTCAGTTTTGCTTACAACAGGCTTTTTGGGGAAGCAAGACAACGCCCTCGAGGTAAATTGTAAATTTAAACTAGGAGATCTAGGAATTCAGAGAGTTTAAAAACTGTGGGACACTTTGAACAACTCACCAGCTGATCAGTTATCTCCTTCCCTTCCATGGCCTTCAAAACACTAGAGGAAAAAACATGATTGAAAGTTTTATGACTATCTGGACTGCATCCGTCTCCAGCAACAGCGCGTTAGAGAGACTGTTTTGTTTTTCTGAGAGTTCTTATAGTTTATTTTCATTTAATAATGACAACTTACTGTTTTTGGAATTCCCTCTGTTTGGTTTTAAGATGCATCAGTCTTTCTTTCTTGTCTGAAAACCTGGAAGAGATTAAATGGTTTTATTGATACTTTGCACAACATGGCACCATAAGTTGTCTGAAACGATAAAAAGACTGAAGCTTGTGGGATTCTTTAAAGCTCGACTATCTGTCTTAATCTTTGGAAGTAATGGCTAAAGGTATAAAACTCTTGCAGAATTCTAGAGTGTCCTTCTCACAGGAATTGCAACAGAACCTCTAAGCTGAGGAAACATCAGCTTGTTGTATTATTGAACTTGTAAGCAAATTGCTTGCTATTTCTAGAAGATTTATAGCTTAGCGATATCGATACTTTGTGTATTCAGAAAAACATATAGTACTCTAAAAACCTGTAGTCACTGGAGAAATTAACAGTAATCACAGAATGATATGGGGTTGGAAGGGACCTCCGGAGATCATCTCCTCCAACCCCCCTGGCCAAAGCAGGTCCACCCAGAGCAGGTTGCACAGGAACTTGTCCAGGTGGGTTTGAATGTCTCCAGAGACGGAGACTCCACCACCTCCCTGGGCAGCCTCTTCCAGGGCTCTGCCACCCTCAAAGTGAAGAAGTTCCTCCTCATGTTTAGGTGGAACTTCTTACATTCAAGTTTGTGCCCATTTCCTCTTGTCCTGTCCCACTGACAAAAGACTGGCCCCATCCTCCTGACACCCACCCTTTAAGTATTTATAGGCGTTGATCAGATCCCCCCTCAGTCTTCTCTTCTCCAGACTAAAAAGACCCAAGTCCCTCAGCCTCTCCTCATAAGACAGACGTTCTAGTCCCCTCATCACCTTTGTCTCTGTCTCCGATACCACAGTGAGCCTGAACTGCATTATTTCCCACGCTGCGATGGCTTTAGCTGAGCCCACTCTGACAGTGGGAAGTGCACGATTTCACACACTACACACTTTCTCCCTTCTGAGGTGGAAGTGTCTCCCACTTTACTCATTAATGTGTCCAAATAGGAGGGGTGCTCTCTCAAGACTTTTACGTGACATCCAAATCTTTCTTGTGTTAGTAATGGCAATAAGTCACATTGTCTTCTACTTATTTCTACGAGGCACTTGTAGTCATCTCAAGTCCATGACCCAATCGTCTGCTCGAGTTCAGCTCCACCAGATGCCTGAGGTATGGAACTGCAAACAACTGAGCAGAAGGGGATTTTTTTTAGGCTTCATCATCCTGTGTTTTCACCTCTGGAATATGCAGCAGCCACATTCTGCTCCCCTCCGTGTGGTATTGAGAAATACAGTCAAAGAAAATAGCATATGAGTGATGCATATTGAGGAATTACAATGAAGCGTGACGTGACAAAGCTAACAGTAAGAGCAAACAGCAAGAGAGACAGCTAAGAGATATAGATGGCATAAAAAATAGCAAATGTGCTTTGCCTTCTGCCAGCGTATGGCTTTCCAGCTTTCCTTTGTGCTTCCCATGTTACAGCACCATCCAGATCCACGCCTTGGGTTAAATCCACGTATGGGAAAACAATTCATTACTTTCCCTGTGGAACATGTAGAACGGCCAATTTCAGCCTAACAAAGCTCTAACACTTCACGTACAAACCATCAAGTCCTTTCTTTCAGGGATATCTAAGCTTTATTTAGAAAGAATCATACAGCAAGTCTCGACAGGATGGCATCTTGGGCCTCTCTGCTCAAGTCTGTGGGTTTGATTTCAGGTATAACTTTAAAATGCTTCATTTTTTTCCTTGAAGCGCTGAGATCTGAAAGCTTGCTGGCTACTTTTGGGTGCAGAAAGTGTGTCATCACCCTTCCAGATGACATTAAAATCAGAGAATGGTTTGGCTTGGAAGGGACCTTGAAGATCATGCAGTTCCAACCCCCCTGCCCTGGGGGCACCAGACCCACCAGACCAGGTTGCTCCAAGCCCCGTCCAGCCTTAGCATTAAAATAACAACAAAACTACCGGCTGCTGCTGCCTTCGTAGTCAACCAAAAAAAAAAAAATAATTTGTTTTCCTTCCAAAACAAACCAAAACCAAATGTAGGTGCTTAGTATAAAAGCCAGAGGCCACGCGTGAGCTGGAGGAATGTGGTTCAACTGGAGCCCGGCTGCTCAACCCGGCGTCTTCCTCCTTCCTCCCTGTCCTCATCCCACCAGTCATCATGGAAATGACAAAAGTGCACTGTACCGGCCTCCTGCTCTCCGCAGGGTAATGGACACCTACTGTACCCCCGACCTTTGGCTGCAACCAAAAATAACTTGGCCCAGAAACGCAGCGCTCAGCAGTCGCACGGGGAACGAGAGCGCTGCGGTAATTTGGCAATTCTTGTTTTCCGAGCTGGATTAATGGGCACGGAGTCTGACTAAAGGCAATTACCCAAATGACGTCCATCACATCAGCGAAAAGTTGAATGATCTGTCAAGAATCCGGGGCTAAATTAAGTTCTTACCGGGGAGGGAAAGATAGAAATATTTGTGAAAGCCTGCAAAAATTACAGCTCACCACGCACTTCAGCAACTGTGTCAAACAGCTCCGCCAAACTTCTTCAGCAGGTTTCTCCTGAGCAAACATTTCCATTTCTTTATATAGCCCTAATTTTAATCGCATCGCATGGGGTATATCATTTTTCTCCGTGCATCTACAGCTTTTCAATTTGGCAAAGAAGCAAAACTTTGGATGAAGTATTATAGGAACTCCCATAAAATGTAAACTGAGAGAAGGAGAAGACTCGACATCTCAAGTTATCCATTAAATGTTTCTTTTTCCTCAAATCTTATCACATTAGGCTGAGATTTTCTACGGCTTATTTCCACAAGTTCATAACTAGAGAGAAGCAATCAAAAAAGGGGAATTCCTAATCTATAGGAACTTTATGTTGCGGGAGTTGAGGACAGCAATAGGCACATCCATGACTCTATGGATTCACCACAATAAAACTCCATTGCTGCAAAAAGCCACTATTCTTAATCATAACCCCCAGCTTAGAGAAGTCAGACGGGCTTAGACATCACAATTATATCGTCTTTGGCTTTTGCCATGTGCAGACATCTAAAGCAAAGCAAAGTCAGCTCGCTCATAAAATACACTCTGAGAATTTATGCATATGACAGGCTGGAGTAAACTCCCAGGAGCAAGAAGAGTCTCTGAGCTGAAACCAGCATGGAGATGCCGGCTGAGCTTTTTGAATATACAACAGGTTACTAATGAAAAGAAGAACGTCGGTGATTATTTTACTGGAAGACTTCCGGACTACTCATCCTTAATTGTAGCTGTACTTCAATAATTAATCTTAACAGCTCCTCAATCTCTCCCCCGCACAGATACAGGGTGTGATTTTTGCCAGACAGATGAACAACTGCAATCTCACTGTAGCTTTTATAAAAATTAGCACACAAACCAGCCCAGTGAAAAGAAATCTGAAATCATTCTTACTGTTAGAGCATGAAATCACTTATCCTTCTTATAAGGAAAAATCACAAGAAAATTCTAAAAATAAAACATCACTGGATACAAGGGGTAACGCTTGCTTTTAATTTTAACAAGAGAAAAAACAACATTTTTTTCCCCAATTTGTAACACTTCAAAAAGACAAATGGGAGGCCTGAGTGATCCCATAACACTTCCACATTCTGAATTTCTCACACCGCGCTGAGAACCCAGTCACACAAGAAAAGCCCTTGCCCTGACCCTGGCGGCCCCCTCCAGCACCGGCCATAAGGTCGATCTAAAATTAACCCAGGTACTACTAGAAGGCATAAAATAAACAAATAAATAACGGTGACGGTAAACACAGCCTGAAATGCAGTCAGCGGGCTGCACCTGTCCCTGCATGACTCTGCCGGGGTGCGTGGTCCCTGCCTCTCCCTGCGCCTCACATCACGAGAAATTCATAGAAACCCGCTCGCTGCTTACGAAGAAAACCCGCCTCTGACGCCACGGGCTCTTCCTCGCTTTGACATCAGCCATTCCAAGTCTTAATTAGAGAATGCAGATGAAATATTACATAAATAATTCCGTGATCTTAAAAAAAAAAATATAAAGGAGAAACCCATGCTTTAAGGGACTTTGTCCCTACATTGAGCGCGCCCATCAAGAACGCTTGTTATTCACGTTGTCTTATTCACACACGTCATGTTGTTCCTTTAACTCATTAATATGAAGTTGCTTTTTGCAATGAATTGCACCACCGTTTGGGAAAGTTGTGAGCAGCAGGAGAAACAAAGCCGGGGGGAATCGAGCACACAGGGAGGTCCCAGCAGAGCAGCAATCCCCACCGACGGAACCATGATGTCCAGGCAGAGGGCGGGGAGGGAAAAAAAAAAGGAAAAAAAAAATAGAAAAAAGAAAAAGACTAATTCTTGTAGTTCAGAAACCCAGTGTAAATATATAGAAGATTTCCTACCCACAGATGAACGGGAGAGCTTAAGCATCATGTAGTGAAAACTGTCAGACAGAAAAGCTGATCTCACCTCACGTGAGAAGATATGAGGAAGATCAAAGTGTTTGTTTTTTTTTCCCAACAAGCTGTTGCCTCGGGTACTTTGGCTCAGACTGCTCCGTTACGGTTTTGTTTTTCTGACAGGTAGAGGAATTTAAACTTTAGTTAATGGAGAACGGCAGCAGTTCCATGATAACAAAGGCTACAATTGAATTTCTGTAATTAAGCCTGATGTTTGGCCAAAATCTCAAGGCTACAAAAGTGACAGGAAAAAAAATCCTTGGTTTATGTTCCAAACTCCAAATCTAACTTTTTCACGGAAGCTGCAGACAACCCTGAGCAGTCTCATGCCAACACAAGTTTTCCATCGATTTTAGAAAGACAAAATACAGATCGTGGTTCTATGACACAGTTTTTCACGTAGAAAAAGCAGGAAAACTCATCTGGTGGCAGACCAAGGTCTTAATTTTGGGAGCTGATTCACAACAGTTAATGAAGGAAAGCCACCGCCGTCCCCTTGGCTGTTCTGGCGTTTGGCAGAAGGATGGGAAGAGCCACTGGGGCGAGGACCGGACTGTGCCACGGGCCGCTCGCCGCCTTCCCAAAATAGTCCAAGAAATCACTCCCAACAGCTGCTAACGAAGCCACAAACGAAGGAGCAAGAACACGGGCGGCAGCCAGAAACTGGAGCTGTTCTGGAGAGGGTGAACTTCTGAAGAACCTGGGATGGACACGCCGTGAACAACAGCTATGGAGGGGCCATCTGCATCTGAGTCACGTAACGAGGATATTTGCTAATTGATGTAGCATGTCCCGCAGTGCCAGAGCTTTGTACCGAGGAGCAGGAAGGTGCATGATTAACTCAAGAGAAGGTTTTTTTTTTTGTAATTCTGTATTATTTATACAGACAAGAAAATTAAAAAAAAAAAGAAAAAGGTGGTATTTCCTCGTACACCCTCCCGATTTTGTTTAACGACTTAGAAAACGACCGGTTTAACGTGCGCTGCTGAAAATAAACGTTAATTTACAAATATCCTACCGCTGGGTTCTTTCTGCCCTGAACTGTCTGGACCTTCTGCCGGCTATGGGGACAGGGGCACGACAGGCTGATCGCTGCACCTGACTAAGTGAAAGTCGGGGCCATATATTATTAATTATTGTAATTATTAGGGGACAAACCTTCCCTCCCACCCCACCACCACCCCCCCCCGCCGGCCCTGAGGGGAGCGGGGGAGGGGCGGCCCAACGGCCGCAGCGCGAGGCGGGGCGACCCCCCCCACCCCCCACCCCGGCGGCGGGGCAAGGGAGGGAGAGGGTGTCCCGTTCCCCCCATCCCCATCCCCCGTCGCCTCAGGGGCCTCCGGTACCTCTCGGAGTCGCGTCCGTCGAAGAAGACGAAGTCGCCGCTCTGGACGCACTTGGCGCAGGTGAGGCGGCGGCGGGTGGTGTTGCAGAGCGGGCACCGCTCCACCGCCACGTACAGCCCCTCGGCGTCCTCCTCGGCCCCTCGCAGGGCCGTCGGCCCGGCCCCGGCGCCTCCGCCCTGCCCGCCGGGCTGGGGCCGGCAGCCGCTGGGAGACGCCATGATGGGCTCCGCGCGCCGCGGGTCACGTGGGGACTTTGTTTTCGGGCAGGGGCATTGTGGGAAGCGGGCGCTGAGGCGGCGGCGGGAGGGACCGGCCCCGGCCCGGCCCTGAGGGGGAAAGGGACACCCCCCCCGTCCCCAGGGCGAGTACTGAGGAGAGAAGCCTTTAAAAAAAAAAAATAAAGCGAACCCTGAACGTTTGGGTTTTCAGCCCCTCAGGCCGGGAGCTTGGCTGCCGGAGGAAGGAGGGCGGCCCCTTCTCGGCTCCCACAGGACATGGTGGGCGAGCAGTGATGCAGGCCCTGCCCCACAGCTCCCCTGGGCCGGGTAAGGAGAGCGTGCGATTTTCTTTTCTTTGCAAACGGTGAAGTGAAAACAAAACGACAACAACCGCAGACAGCATCCATTGCAGATCTGCCATCATTATTAACCGCAGGCTTTTAATGTTCTGCTTTCTGGGGTGGTGGATGTTCACATGAACCTCTTACAGGTACCACTGATCTGTAATCATAGAATGGATTGGGGTGGAAGGGACCTTAAAGATCATCTTGTACTAAGCCCCACCAGACGGGGTTGCTTAAAGCCCCCTCCAGCCTGGCCTTGAACACCTCCAAGTATAGGACACCCACAGCTTCTCTGGGCAACCTGGGCCAGTGTCTCACCACCCTCACAGTAAAGACTTTCTTCCCGAGTTCTAATCTAAATCTACCCTATTCCAGTTTGAAACCTATACCCCTCATTCTTTCACTTCATACCCTTGTAAAAAGGCCCCCCAGCTCTCCTGTAGGCCCCTCAAATGCTGGAAAGCTGCTGTAAGGTCTCCCTGGAGCCTTCCCTTCTCCAGGCTGAACAACTCTCTCAGCCTGTCCTCACAGCAGAGGGGCTCCAGCTCTCAGAGCATCTCCATTGCCTCCTCTGGACTTGCTCCAACAGGTCCACAGCCTTGTGCTGGGTAACCTTGTCCTGGTAACCCTGAAGCAGCATTATTTGACTTCCCAGGGTGGAACACCCTGACCAGCAGCAGGTCAGTGGTGGGACTCCCAACTGCCAATAACCTCATTGGAGCCCCGAGGGGGCCACCTGCCCCACAGCCAGCCCGTAACATTGCTGCAGGGACCACGTATACCTACCAAAGTCCCAGTCCCTTGAGGTTATATTTACAACTATACCAAGAACAGTTTGTGTAAGAAATGGTCAAATACTGATACGCATCCTCAAGAGTGATGGGTTGTCTCACACCAGCCTCAAGATTAGAGCCAGAATGGAGGGTTAAATAGCTATGACCAGTGAGTATCTAGAAGCAGAGAGCCTGTGTCAGGCTATAGTGGGAAATCCATGCAAACCAGAATGACTTAAAGCAATACCCCACTCCAGAAAAAACTACCAATGCTGCAGTTAAAATACAAATATATATAGCCCTGCCTATATTCTTTCCCCTCCCTACAGAACACTAGTACAAACAGCACTGTGTAGGTAGAACCAAGATAGTTGTTTTTAAGACGAGTTACCATTGCAAACATTAAGTTATCAGTAGCTCTGTGAGAAGGCACATAGCACATTTCTTATATTTAAGACTTCACCCATACTCTTGGAGAACATTAACTTCAATGGTGAAATTATGTGGCAAGCTCTTAACTAACACACAATTTTTTGAAGAGGGCTCATTTTAGATGAACTTTTTCCAGCATCCCAGTAAGAACAGATTGTTTTTCACTTGCAAAAACATTGTGTTAACTCAAAGCTTATCAGCTTTTACAGCTACAGTGCAAATAAGTCCAGCTGTGGAAAGTCTCCAGCAGTAGAAAACAAACAGAAAAGTAAGCCTCTGTTTAGAATAGATTTGAGTGTGGAAATACACAGTTTGAAATCCACAAAGAAACTGATAACATAGTTAAGACCACTTTATCACAAGGAAGCGAACAATGTTTTCCAAACTTCACCTCCCCCCCAGAGGAGCAGACAGACAGATACAAAAGCACTAGCGAGACATATTACAGACACAAAAGTTGAAATCACATCTTCACTGGATAAGAAATAAACTTGTGACAGCAAAACTAAGCCCAGCAAGACTATGATGACCAGTGCTGGTGTGTGGTCTCTCTTACAAAATAATTAAGTGCCACCTTAATATGCATTCTATTAAGGTACATTCATTTGGCAATTTTTTTTCAGCTTGACATAAGTTGTCAGAACTCAAGTGGATTATAGACAGCTAATCTGAAAGCAAGAAATGATTTCACATCTATAGAAAGGCATCAGCATTTACAGCATCATTTGCTTAATAATCCACAGCAGTGTAATCAGGTCCAGGAACACCCTCACTCGTGTTCCACACCCAGAAATACAAACCCATGTATTATTATTCTTAGTTGCTTTACGGACCATGTTATGATGCTTTCTTGAAACCTTTTAGAATGGGGTGGATTTTCTCAAATGCCTCAAAGATTTCAGAACGCTCTTTTGCTCCTAGAAAGACATTTAGGAAAAAAAAAAAAGGTTAAGAATTAACAGAGTGTTGAGAATAACTGAATGCAACTCAGACCTAACGATGAGATTACAAACTGTGAAGAAACACAGGAGTTTAAAAGGAACTAACTATTAATTTAAGACAGAATTTCTATCATACTTCGGCCACCTCACAAAGAACAATTTTTAGCTTGGTTTGCTTTAAGACTAGACTAATTTTGCTTAATCTGTGGAACCAAAACAGAAGTTGGCTACTCCTGACAGGTGCAAAACATTGGCTTTAGAAAGAAAAAAGGCAACTGAGAAAAATTATAGTAACAGTATATCTGTTTAACAGTAACAGCTCTGCCTATTGGTAAAGCTGAAAGATAGAAACAAGAAATGAAGGGCATTTATTAAAATACTGAAAGTTCATCCACAGTTTGAGAACTCCCCTCCTCCAGTGCTGAGAAGCTTTTTTAATTTTAAGCTTTGTAAGGGCACCCGCAATTTCAAAGCCAGCCTTTTTCCATCTTACGGCAAGCAAATCTTGATTACCAAGTCTTGTACACTAATTGTATTGCAGTAGGCAGTGACACTACTCTACCATGCTAGTGCACCAAACATTGGCTGCAAAAAATGCATTTAAATGAACTAGTAGTTGGATTAAGTGGCACTCAGGAAGAACGCGTAAACCTTTCGCTCAGAACACACTTGGACATGACCAATTCATCTGCATTACTACAACTTTTACTTTCAAAAGTAAAGTTACTTTCAAGTTTCTTGATAAGGAAAAAATCCCAGCCTTGCAGCTCAGCAAATTCAGTCTTGTCATTGCAGCCAGGCCCAGTGCTCACAGACAAGAACATACCTTAGTGCTTCTGGGCCTGCTGCATGTTTGAGGGTGTTGCAATGACAGCACCCAAAAATGCAAGTGTCAGTGGAATGGAACTTGCCAGTATGATTTTACTGGACCTAAGAAGGAGGTGGGGGGACATTGGAAGGGGAAGCATCTAGGCTTTGCACTGAATGCCCTGTTCTACAGTTAGCTGAGCTCATTTGTGATTGATGATTGTGAGAATCTCTAGCTAAAGAGAGGCGCCTTTTGTCTTTCACATACCTCAAAGCTGTATTATAAATATACATACAGCGTTCAGGTCCTCAGGGACAAACTACCATTTACCTTTCTGTACATCTGAATAAAAATATTTTTATGATATTTACAAAAGAATCTGTTAGGAAATTCAGCTTTTGTGATACGGGATCTGCACTACAGATGTCTGCTGAGCACACTTACTCAGCAAGGCTTGTGCCTTATGAGCGTTTTGCTAAACAGTCTGGAAAAAGTTCTTAGATCTCCACCCTTTCCTCTAACAGTCCCTACTAAATGTTGTCACTGAAGTGTTTTAAGAAGTTTGTTTCCTGTCCGAGCAATATTAAATTGCTTATTGCGATATTCATACTTAAGTGATTGGGTAGTTACTAGCATGTCAGCATCCTGTTGGGATTCTGTATGTGAGACATAGCATTATGCTTTGAATAAAATAAAAATACTCACGTTTAACAACATGAAAGACTGAGGTGCTATATGAAGCAATATGAAATTCTAGTGGAACAATACTGATATTGTTATCTGCAGAAAGCACAGACAAGCAGCAGTAGGCATGAAAAAGGGTGGCTTTACTGTGGGAAGATACTGATTTAGCATTTCAATTGAACATTAGTTATCTCAGAAGATGTGGTAGCACTTGATTACAGATGTACAGGGGGAGACCACTTACCAGTCAGCACAACTTTTCCAGACACGAAGATAAGCAGCACTATCCTTGGCTTGACCATTCTATAAACAAGGCCAGGAAATAGTTCAGGTTCATAACTGTTTCAAAGGAAGCAGGTAAGATTAGTAAAATGTAAATACTGTTTCAGTGTTGTATGCATAAAGTGCTCTTTAATTATACTAACAACAAAGTAATTAAACCCACAGATTTAGGTAGCTACCCAGGTCAGGTTTTAGACATCTTCAAGAGAAACCTGGTAGTCCCAGCTGGAGCTCTTCATGGAGTTCTTCATGCTCTCTTTTAAAGATTTCTGAGCCACTTCTGAATGCGATTTTCTATCGCATCGAAACCACTATTGTAATCCTCAAACAGCACTCAAACCCTTCTCAGTCTGCGAAGAGCCCTTATCAGGAAGCATCTTGTGCAACTAAGACAAGATGACAGCCAAGTGAATCTTTACTATATATTTAGCCCCCAAATTAAATGCAAAATATTAAATGCATTGCTAATAAAAGATGCAACTGCATTTGGATTTTGTCAGTGCTGAAACCTTCATCCTTTCCTCAGTGATGGCAATAACTAGTTCTGAACAAGCCCATTTTGAAGGCACAGCATGCCCATCACTCAGTTACAGGTTTAAATTGATGGCTAGTAGACATCCAGACAAGAAGAACTGAAGTGATATCCCAGAAACACACTATATTTTCAGTTCTGTATTTTGCAGCGTGGCTTCATGCCTGAAGGTGAGAAACCTCATCCTTGCAGATGGGCATCTGGTTTGACAGGAGTTAAGAGGCCCCACTTAGTATTAAAGGTTCACAATGGAGCAAAGGCATATACCAGGTTCGAGTAGATTAAGAGCTGCTCCAATTAAACCTGAAGTTCTTAATCAAGACCAGTTATTTTCCTATTGAAATCTGCAGTGAAGAAAAATACGCACTAAGGTTTGATATTGCACTTGGCAATAACAGGAGAATGGTCAAATTGTGATCACCAGCATCGCTCAGATTAAGGAGAATCTCTGGTGCACATTGCTGATAAGCAGCAACACCAAAGATTGTGTCAATGATATTCATGGTTAAAGAAAGCCTGTACAAAAGAGAATATCTTCTTAACCAACTGAGCAAAGAACCCAGGAGCTTCTTCGCAGTTTTTCAGCCCTTTTTCACCAGATTTAATTTACCCCAGAAGTGACTGAACAGAAGTTATCGCAGAAGATAAACCTTACTATCTTTATCGCAACACATGGCATCTGCAGCCACTTCATGCCTGCTGGACCAGTGAGCACATCTTTTGCTCACCAAAAGACATCCTCGATATTCAGCAGCATCCAATTAATTATTACTGTTTTCCCAGGCTTGTACAGCCTCAGAATGTTGAGTCTGTTTGTAGCTTACAAAGACACTGCTCCAGCTTGCCTGGGGTTGTAATTCCAACTTCCACGTACCTGCAGAACTGCCTGTGAGTGAGAGCCAAGGCTTCCAGCCGGATGGTGAACATCACATCACAGCTCGCAACCATATTCTGTATCTTGAAGTTCAGGAACCTAACAGGGAACCCAAGCTTCTGCACCACGCGTGCAAACTTCCTGGCTGCCACCCGCGATTGCTCTTCACTGGGGGAAGAGCAGGAGGGGAAAAGAAAGCTTCCATTTGTGCTTTCTGCTGCTCTCAAGCTGGAAGTCAGTTTGGAGCCACCACCATGCTCATCTGTCCTCCAGAAAAGATATGCTACTGCTTAAAATAGCAAGCCTCTATCCCCAGAAGTACTTCAGTGAGCTAAAGATGAAAAGGCACTTTGTCATTCACTTTCCTGTGGTCTATTTGAGCACATGG
The DNA here is from genome assembly GCA_003697955.1 of Calidris pygmaea. Lineage (NCBI taxonomy): Eukaryota > Metazoa > Chordata > Aves > Charadriiformes > Scolopacidae > Calidris > Calidris pygmaea. The sequence continues at coordinate 86,802 of QJSC01009466.1, forward strand.
GAACATGCTGTGTCATCCAGGAGTTCCCCCTCTTTTCATAGGTTACTTTCTCAGTTCCTCAAAACAGCTTCTCAGGGCTGATCCAAGAGATGGGCTGCAGACACCAGTACAATCATCTAGCTGGTTTGGGGTGGTGGTAGGGGTTGGAGAAGTCCCTTAAGCTGTACATTTATGCTTTCTCATTGACAGTTTAGGGACATTAAAAAAAAAAAATCAAGGCAGCTGCTGAACCTGAGGAAAAGAGCTTCAAAGTACAGAAATAATCTTTGCTTTCCTCCAGTTCCCATTTTCTCTGGAGGCAGATGTGTTAACTAGTGAACACAGCCACTGAGGAGAGACTTGACAGACACAAGTTATGTCCTAGTTCACTTTAAAGTCAGTGAGAAATGCAAATAACCCCTTAACAAGTTCTGGGCATTTTAGCAGCTTTTCTGCTAGTGTCTGCTCAGCTCAATCTATATTCAGGGACGGAAGCACACTATTCAGTAGCTACTAAACTGCCATCATGAAGAAAGCTAGCCATTTTTTCAATACCAGGGCTTCATTTTTTTTCCTTGCAATTATGACAGCCCTTTGCTAGGTAATTTAAACAAGGTTTTTTTGATGTTCTTCATCAGAATATAGGTGTAGCTGCAAGACCCAGACCTTTAGAGGGAAGGAAAAAACTAAAAAAAAAATAAAAATACCTTTTTGCTCCTGTGCAGATCAGTTTTCCTGAACTAAAGATGAGGGCTGTTGTTCGTGGCTCCCTGATTCTCATGATCGCAGCAGTAAACCTCTACAAATTCAAAGGAATACTTCACAGTCCAGCTGAGGGATTTCACTGATGCTGTATCACTGTTCATTCTTGCAAGAATTGTCACTGTCAAAGCTCAACACAGCATGATCTGGCTTTGAGTAAGTGTTCATTTACCACCCTAAAGTTATTTTCCACTCCCTTAGGACTAGGGGGCTTAAAACTACAGTCACAGCACCCTTACAGAAATCCAGTCTATTCCCAGTAAGTTTCTGCAATCCAGGCCACTTGCTAAAAGTATCACATAATACCAGTCAGACTCCAGTAATTCTCTTTAATTCAAACAAGGTTTTTAACACCCCCCCGCAGTGAGGGCTGCTTGAGCTCTTTCAGCTGGAGGGAGCTGGCCACAGGTGGGAGAGTTTATCTTTTTTCTTAAACAGCTTGGCAGCATCTCATTGCTGGGGTTTTTTTCAAAGAAAAAAAAAAAACACTCCTGGTTGTCCCCTGTATTTCTTTTAATTTAACAGGCCCAATTTGGAGAATTTTGTGACTTTCACCTGTGGGTCAAGCCATTGCTATTAAAAAAAAGTATAAAGCTGATGGTGAATTTGTGTATTAAAATCCAAGAAAGGGGATCACAGGTAGAGCTTTGTCTCCTTAAGATTTACCTTTGGGTTATACTCTGCATTCTTGGCATGCAGAACTATGTACCTCAGATCTAGTTTACACACCAAGTTTACAGTCGACACTATGTTCCTGCGGAAGAATAGAGGAATTTTCTTATTGCAAGAAGCAAGCCACTGCAGGGCCAACCCCCAAACATTATTAGCTTAATGTGAAGTCACACTCCAATTAATAATTGCCATCAACTAATTTCCTGCCTACCTCTACCCCACTCTAGCGTCAAGCTACTTTTGGCAAAACTTAAGTAATTCAATACCAAAATGACAGTTTCTCACAGGAGGAGATACAGCAAGGTACAGAATTATTAGTCCCTGAACACTTGAGTTTGTGTGTCTTCCAAGAACTACATCACTGCAGTATTTTACAGCTTTGAATTGAACCACTGCTGAGTACTTACGGAGTTACTACAGCACTCTTAAGGCATCTGAAGGTATGTTATTCTCTGCAGGTATAAACTACTCCCTCCTTGCTCCAGCCTAGATGGGACGGGATCTTTTAACAAGGCCAGAATTTCTCTCAACTTCTTTTCATGTCCCTTTCCCCTCACTCAGTTGGGACTGTTTCTGCCCCCAGAAAAGCAGACTGTCCTCATTTAAGACCGAACCGTGCTTGCTACATTCTCCGAGTGAGAATTCACCTTGCAGTTAAGAAAAACCATGACTATTCTATATGATATATATATGTATAATACACAAACTTACTGTAACTGAGGAACTACGTCAGAGCTTTCTGATGCAGGTGTCACTGGGGTCATAGGAGTCATTAGCATTGGGGGAGGACACGCATGAGATGCTTCAGGGGACAGCTGAGTTGTATCTGGGTGTGACAAGCTGCTTTCATCCATGAAGATACCACCGTTCTCATTTCTTGGTATCGACCCATCAAACCCTTTTTGCATTTCATGGCCATCTTCAGATAGATTTTGTTCTTTGCTATCTTGAGCAATATCTGGAAGAAAGCTGAGGTCCACGGAGGAGAAGTCTGTAGGAAGCTCTTTGGGCTGGTTAAACTGAGAGCCAAACACCACATCTTCAGTTGTTTGAATTGGAAGGTCTACATCATAAGGGCTCATGTGAGCAGACAGCCGAGGACTAGTTGAGAGGTCATCCTTGAGTGAAGAAAAAGTGTCATTAGGGATCTTGTATTAAAACATTAACTCTGATACTATAGAAGATTAATCTTCTATTCAATGTGGAAATTTCAGTTGTTTTCCCCCATCCATATTATAGCAAAGAGTAGTCTTAAGATTTGGAAGTGCATCCTTTGCTTGTCTATCATCATGTAAAAATCTAGATAACTTCTATAGCGCCCACCACACTTCAGAGGCAGTCTAGACTTCTCCTGTAATGTCACAAACTGAGAGCTATACCTTTAGCAGTGGCTGGAGGGACAATGCTGGCACTTTGCCCTTCACAGGCACTGTCACACCTTCCTTATACACGTAACCAACATCGTTGCTCAGGAGCTTTTCCAAGGCAGACAGCTGGCATTTTCTGGCTTCCTTTAGCTCCCACTCAGTCTGTTACTAGCCCCTTTCCCTGCTGCTAGGGGACAGCCTCAGTGTTGTGTTGTGTTGGGTTTGTGCAACAGAGGGCAGCAGCTCACAGAATCACGAGCAGTTTAATTCTTTTCAGCTGCTGGAGGCCACCAGCCCAATTTAAGTGAGGCAGAGTCAGCAGAGCCAGCATCCATTCCCAGATCAAGCAGGCAACATATCTGCGAGCAAGTTCTTGCATACTAATGCCCTTCTTTATCAGCTGTTTTTTATTAAAAGCTATTTTAAAAGGCATCATAATGTGAGGAGGCAAGAGTTTAGCAAAGGATTTATTCCCTTCTTGGTTAGGGCATCTTCTTCCAAGAAGGTAGTTTCTGCCAACACCCACAGCAGGTGACAGCTTGGACTAGAAGACCCATACAAGAGGGTTTGTGTTCATTTAGGCATTTTTGGGCTTCAAAGCCAAAAGAGCTTGAGAAGTCCAAGCACAAATCAGACCAGGGAGCCGTGCACAAGACTGAGACCCTGGAGTTGGCAGCAACTGCCCGAGCTCCACCAGGAGCAGGTTTCCAGATCACAGCTTTCCAGCCCTGAGCCAGCGCTGCTCTGTGCTAATCAGCTCACTTAGCAACACAGCCGTGCACTCAGGGAGATCTCCCACTTACTCTGCTGTGTGTTTGCCTGGAGACACTTGGAAAACTCTTACGAAGTGGCAAATCCTCCCCGAGAGCCTCTAATAGCTTGACTAGATCTAGCTCTGTAAGCATCACGAACACCTGAGCTCAAAACTGTTTCCAAAACTGACTTCTAGATGCAGAGCCCCATCTGAGATGGGGGGGACAGAGTGCTACTGAATAAGACTTGATGCTCCTTAACCCCTCAGCTCTTTGGAAAACAGGATCCAAGAGAATCTGGGAATTTCTATCTGAGGATTAAGAGGTCAGATACAAACGTATTAACAGTTACAAATAACAATAACTAAAAACCAGCTGTTTTAAACAGGTTTTTTTCAAGTTAGCAACAGGGGAAGGAAGGCACAGCCTCTGCAAGACCTCCAGTGGGCTAAGGCTTAGCTGTACAGGAGCTAATTAGGAAAGTTTTGTGTGAAGCATGATGCAGAGAAGATGGTACAAAAAAGCCTCATTGCCGGGAGCCTGTGGGACCGCTCACACATCATACTAAGGGGAAATCAGAGAACAGAATGCGATAAGTCAAAAAAAAAAACCAAACCCCACAGTTTCTGGTATGGCTTAAAGAAAGAAGCTGATAGAAAAATGAGTGGTATATGAGGCTGGAAGTGTTAATCAGCTGTAAAACAAGTTGAAAAAAAAAAGCAAACTGAAAGTAGAGCGTGTAGAGGAGGAAGAAACAGGAAGGAAATCTTAGTTTCTCACTGGGTTTCCATCTAAGTGGTCTGGGCGATGGCCCTGAGAGGGTTAAGCGCTGGGGCAGACTGCCTGCTCCTTAGCCAGATGCTGAGGGGCTGTGTGGGAGAGGGGGCACAAGACCGTGTTTACCTTGGGCTGGCTGCCAGGGGTTATTGCTAGAGACTGGAGGTTAATTAACTTCACTGAAGGCCCCGTCATCGGCAGAGCTTTGGACATCTCCCAGCAGCTCCAGCAAGGAGATTTCACACATAGATCCTGCCTGAGATCACAAAGTTTGGGGCAGCTTGAGGGGAAAACAGCCATTTTCACTTCCACTGCAGGAATCCCTGCAACCCAGGTACACGTAAATCAAATCCAGCTGCTTTAAACAACTGACTTTTAATTTTTTTTTTCCTCTTTTCTCCAATGCTATCTCACCTGTCTGCCATTAGCAAGTAGCTTAGCAAATCTGCGATACAAAAAGCTCCGCAGCATTTTGTAAAACCCTGGTTATAACCTCACCCTGTTATACACTTTATAGGGCCATATTCTGACTTTAGTGACTGTCACTAGGGGGTCTCTGCATTTAAACAGCCCATTTTCTGAGCTGAAAAAGCAGTTTACAACAAGATGCAGGAGCAGAAGTTGCATTCCCTGGGTGAAGATGATGCTCCACTGCAGAGTCCAGCCCTCTCCTTAGTCCCTCAACCCTGTGGTCTCTGCAACCACCTGAGAGCAGGAGGGCTACTGTAAATACCAGAAAAAGTAGGGTTTTTTTCAAATATTTGTCAACAAGCACAAAGAGGTCTGAGCCCCCGACCCTGTAGTGCCAACACACACCATTACATAGGCTGGTCCTCACAAACAGCAAGAGTTTAAATGCAAGCAGTGTTCCCCTTGAGGCAGTTGAGGACAACCTCCCTCAGCAAGAGACCATCTCCAGCATCTCTAGACCATTATAGCCCAATACTCGGCTATTCAAGGTGGGGCTGGAGATGGTGGCCAGGCTGCCTAGGGTGGAGAAGATCCCTAAAAGACGACAGAGGACCCCCCAAGCCAACATACTTGACACGCAGGCACGGGGCAAATCCTAACGCGGCGTTGGTGGTATAGTGGTGAGCATAGCTGCCTTCCAAGCAGTTGACCCGGGTTCGATTCCCGGCCAACGCAACTCTGCTTTTCCTTTTTTTTTCGTTTTGCCTCCCCCCCCCAATTTTACCTGCCCTCCGCAGCGCTCCAGGTACTGCTCCAGCAGCGAGATGTCATCCATGGTCACGCACAGACAGACAAACCCCAACTAGTCGCCTTCACCCCAGCCCCGGTTTTATAACCCCCATGGGGGTGGCAGCTGCGGCTCGTCAGGGAGCGGAGCCCAGCGCAGGTGGTTTTAAACAGGGGGGTGCTGGAGGTCCCTCTCAGCTGGGATTGCTACCCCCATCAAACAGCCTCTGAGCCTTTCACCTGCCCTTGGTGGGGCTGTCCGCAGGGGTTTGCTCCATCCGGGGGAAAAGCCTAAAGAAATGCTGCATCTCACAACCAAAAAGAGAGTCTATGACCTTTGGAAGAGGGGGTAGGTCTCTCATGAAAACACTAAAGATGTAGCGAAGCTATGCAGGGACAAAATTAGGAGAGCTAAAGCACAGCTAGAGCTCAACCTAGCTACAGCCGTTAAGGATAATAAAAAATGTTTCTATAAATTCATTAACAACAAAAGGAGGGTTAGGGAAAATCTCCCCCCTTTATTGGATGCAGAGGGAAACGTAGTCAGAAAGGATGAGGAAAAGGCTGAGGTGCTCAACGCCTACTTTGCATGGGTCTTTAGCAGTGGAACTAGCTGTTCCCTGGACACCCAGCCTCATGAGCAAGGAGACAGGGAGGGGAAGCAGAATGAGAGCATCACGATTAAAGAGGAAGAAATCAGTGACCTGCTATACCCCTTGGATACACACAAGTCTATGGGACTGGATGGGCTACACTCAAGAGTGCTGAAAGAGTTGGCAGACGTGCTCGCCAAACCGCTTTCCATCATTTACAGGAAGTCATGGCTGACTGGGGAGGTCCCAATGGACTGGAGGGTGGCAAATGTAACACCCATCTACAAGAAAGGCAAAAAGGAGGATCCAGGAAACTATAGACCTGTCGGTCTGACCTCGATACCAGGGAAGGTCATGGAACAAGTCATCTTGAATGCCACCACAAGCCACATAATGGACAACCAGGGGATCAGGCCTAGTCAGCATGGGTTTATGAAAGGCAAGTCATGCCTGATGAACCTGATCTCCTCCTATGACAAGATGACCCGATTATTGGATGAGGGAAAGGCTGTGGATATTGTATACCTGGACTTTTGAAAAGCATTTGATACTGTCCCACATAGAATTCTTGCGGAAAAACTGGCTGCATGTGGCCTGGGTAAGCATATGATTCACTGGATCAAGCACTGGCTGGCTGGAAGGTCCCAAAAGTGGTGCTCAATGGACCCTGAGTCTCGTGGTCTCCGGGTCTCCCCTTCTTAGTCATCAGAGGCATCATCCTCTCTCTGCTGCCAGGTTGTGTTCTTCCTTCCTTCTTCAGCAGGAGACTCTGACCCCCGTCATCAGCTGGACAGATGTTAATTTTAAATGTATCACCTGGGACTCGTGAGACTTATCTGCTGGGTTTCTGATCATCCAGGTCAAACAACATTAGAAAGGGCAACTAGTTTTCCTATCTCTGCTTAAAAAAATTATTTCTGTCTCAAGCTGTGCCTTTTTTCTTTTTTTTTCTCCTTTTTTTTTCCAGATTTTTCTTCCCTTCAGGAAGCACCAGCCACCTGGAGCTGGGTCGAGGTGACTCAGGAGCAGGACTGCTTGGAGCAGGGAAGGAGCCGAGCTGGAGGCAGCCCCTGCACATGTCCCTAGGCGGCAGGAGCTGGTTACGGGGTGATGAATCACCTCAAGTGCATAGTTACTACTGTGATGATGGATTGTCATGAGTCTTAATTAGCAAATTGGCTAATTTTACTTAGAAAGTTGGTGATTAGTACAACAGTAAGTGCTTTGTGTGTTCTTTGTAAGTCATTCAACATCATTCTTCCTTGGGTAACTAATTGGAGAAGACTGTTCCGCAGAGCTCCTGTTAGCGTTTCTGTATCGCTCCCTTAAACGTTTCTCTAGCAGACATTCCTGCGTTATTTGGATGCTGTACCCTGGTTATGGGACGGGACTGATCGCAGGAGACTTCCAAAAACCTGGAAGGGCCAAGGAGCAAGTCAGTGAGGAAGCTCTACCTGCTTTAGTAGGTGCTCTCAGCAGCTGCTTCTGTTCCAGCAATGCCGTGAATGCCTTGCTGCCTGCTTTGAAGTTGATTATTCTGGTTTGGCTTTATCTTATCTTTTTCAGGAGCCGGTTTGAGAATTAAAAGCTCATGCTTGACAACATTCTGCTTTCTGCTCTCCTGAGCTTTATGCTAAACTTTTATAGCTGTAATTGTCCCGGGTGTAGCTTGCATCTCCTGGTGCCCTCACTGCCTGCAGCGTCAAAGCCCTGCCTTTGGAGGAGATAGAAGAGCAACCGAGAGCAGGATCGTGCTCCAGCAAAAAGCAATACATTATGTATGAGATGTCTCCAAACGTAGCACCTTCCAATTACCCCAGGACTCTACACTTCTCTACTAACAGCAGAATCCAAGTCTTGATGTGAAGGTGATCCCTTCTGTTTGGTTTAGCCCTGTTTTGGTCCCTGTGCCTCGAATCCCCTTTTGCCAGGGATGTAAATAGAGGGAGATGCTGAGGAGGACCCCAAAGTGAGGTCAGAGAGAGGAGCAGGTGAGCTGTGATGAGGTCAGTGGGCTCTGTGAGAGCAAAGGACCTGCGTGGAGCTGACGAGGCTCTCGAGAAGCAGCTGCAGCCCAGAAGGCAACTGAGAGGTAGATGCTGGAGTGCCTTCGGTCTGACAAACGTGGCCATCACTCTCTCACACTTATTTGTCCCATAATACTCTATTCTAGAGCTGTTCAATGCTCGTCAGCATCAGTAGATACTGGATTTATCGCCAGGGAAGGGAAGAAGCCACCGTGACTACTCAATGAGTAATAGTGAGTAATTTGACTTTTAAATGCGAATTACGAAGCGTATCATCATTAGGTTACGCTGGTGTAAATACGAACAGAATCAGGTCCATTACGTTTGATACTTGATTCTAACTTGCCCATGTGTAAATGAGGAGTTAACCCTCTTAGGGAAGAAGTGAGGTTACAATGATTTGTTGGGTCAGAATAATTTAGTTTTCCAGGTTTTCTGGGCGATGGGAAGAAGGGCTGCAACTTCCCGTTTTCCTGTGTTCCTCCTTGTATCAGCTGATGCAGCCCCAGGTCGCACAGTGGTAAAGCTGCCTCTTCTTTGTCCCAGTTAAACCGGGGCTCTCTTATTCCCTGGAAAGGACAGTAATGGGGGATTTGGGTAGGTTTTTTGCAAACATTAGTGGTCTCTCAGCATTTCTCTGCTAATGCATCCGCCTCCCATCCTCGCTGGCAGCAACCAGCGTGAGGTCAACGCTCGGCGTGCACTGACTTCTGGACCAGGGAAGAAAGTCACTTCTGTCAAATGGGAAAGGGGTAAACTGGCTAGAAAAGAGCCATTTTTTTCTGGCTTCTACAGCACTATTATGTGCAATGAAGACACTAACTGCCCCCATGTCAGAGAATTGCTGAGAACCAGACCCAGAGAGGATTGCCAAATCCTCCGCTGAATGCCAGAGGAAGCACTGTAAGCAAAAGCCATCTGTCTCAACTGAAAGGCTGAATGGTGACTTGAAAACTATACAGTTAACTTCATTTAATTTTCCTATCTGTGCAAAGCAACACACTGATTAAACGAAGGCATTCTGTATGTTGTTTGCATAGAAATCCACTCCTCCTGGCCCAGCCACTCTCTTAAGCCTTGCACTGCAGTGTAGGGGAGAGCACATCGCTCTATTTTTATTTTTCATTCTGTGTTGCATTTAAAATACAGCCAGAAAAGGAGGGGGATGAAGGAGGGGGCTTTAAACATTGGCTGCCACCTTAATTAATGGCTAGAGGCTTTCTTGGATGGCTCCTCCTTGAACGTCACACACAAATAGACCTGACACCTGGTTTCGGAAGTATTCTGCTGGGTTTTTTGTTAAGTCATCTTTCTAACTTTTGTGCCAAATGGGCTGCCTAAATTGAATTGCATTTAAATGAGGTGAGTGCGCGATGGATCATCTGACCGCTGCTGCTTCCCTCCAAGTTTTGTGACAAATCGCTCTAATGCAAACACCGTGTCTCGTATCTTGAACTTACTGCTGCAATTAAATACTGATCCTTTAAGCCTTACCTGGAAAAAACCCCAACAATGTAGTAACAGCACTCGTGCGTGTTTGCACAGAAAAGCAGAGGTGTGTGTGTGTAGCAGATGCTAACGGACCTCTCTTAATTTAGTTTGCAGGGGTCGCAGTAACGTTGAAGACATGAGCAGTGACAGTAGTGTGCCTGGGACCTTCAGCGCCAGCTCTCCAGGAATTAGAGCGTATTCTGTGATGCCTTCGCTGCTGTGTCAGCTGAGCTGTGCCACTGCTAGGGCTTTTATTAGCTTATTATATAGGGGAGGTCAACTAAATACTATGCAAATACAATGAGCCAAGGAAGGGGGGCTGACGGGGCACTGAAATCCCCCGAAAAGTTAGTTTTTTGTCTGAGTGATCAGCAAAATATAGTGACTGACACCAGAATGAGTCTGCAGGGCGCGCAGCTCGGCGATTAGTCAGTTCTCATTACTTCTTCCTCCAATTAACGGCGAGCAAATCAGCGCTCCTGACTCAACTCAGGAGGAGAAACCAGACTTCCCCAAAATGCTGCCAGATGTCAGCAGAAGCTCCGATCCCCCCCCCCCTCCACCCCACCATGACCTTTTAGTAGTTTTAACACCCATAATTAACTGTGAGCACAGTCATGTTTCTGTCACTCTAACCCTTCGCCCGTCGTCTGCCCATAAACGCCGTTAGTTTGGCCGTGACGAGGGAGCCCCTGCCCAGCCCTGCCCCTGCATTTCATCCCGTTTCATCCCAGCCAGGCAGGAATCCAGCCAGGGATCCAGCCTCATCCCTCCATATGGATCTTCTTCCCACTCTCTTTGCAGTTTCTTTTGTTTATAAGTTTTCCCTGGATCAGGTTATGGCATTAGATTCTGGACTTAGTGCTTTCTTATACCTTAGCTTTTTGGTCAGTGTACAGAAGTTAATATAAGTTGATGTTCCCCATACAATCCAACTGAAATATTCCCCATATTATAGAATATTTTTATGTATTGTTGGTGTCTGTGGAAGAAAGTAACTCGTCGCAGCACCCTTCCTTATGAATGTGTCATTTTTTTCCCCTTTTTTTTTTCCTTCAATTCACTTATCTGTGACCTGTCAGAAATAATTAAATGCCGTGATTGCTTTGGCCTCCCTTCAAGGGGCATTTACCCAACTCATAAATGCCAGAGTAGCTCCCCCGGGGCTCTGTTTCCACTCAGACCATTTGACAGGGCTCAGGTAGAGATGCTGAGATCCGTCGGCAATCCTTCGAGGAAAATGAGGAACCCAGACGGGCGTGTGTTTGTGAAGGTCCTAAGTTGGCTGTTTTCTAAAACCCAAATCGCGTTGCTCAGATCCATTAGGTTTTGGCCGTTAACGTTAAAAATACTCACGTTTATCCCCAGGTATTTTTACAGTCCCCTCTACCCCCAAATTGGCGTGGGCAAAGCTGCTATCTGAAACAAATGAAGTGTGTGAGGACAGACAATTTAAAGGCGTTGAGGAATGTGGCTGCTTCAGACCTCTGACATCTCACTCCACTCTCACCTAATTTGTTAATGGGTATGTTTTTCCCTGTAGGACAATAACGCTTTTCTCTGTGATGTTTTATAAAGGACCTTCTAAACCTCCTTTTTGTCCCTTTGGGTAAAATAAGTTGAATTGGCTTCTTTTCTGGTGCCTTTCTGTTTTGCCTAGAGAATTTGAGTTGGTTCTTAACCCCTTCTGTCCTCCAGACCTTACGAGTGGTGGGATAGAAACCCGGAGATGTCTTACCAGTCTAGATACAATGTGGGCAGATGGTAGGTTCACTGGAGAGATGCTTGTTGCTATCTAAAAAGTCGGATATATAAGTGAAGAGAAGAATATTGGCTTATTTTAAGTATGAGGAGCTAAACCAGCAGCTCGCAGAGGGATGTACGGGGAGTTTGTGACACTGCAGGGAATTGTTGCTGGATCCCTGGGGCACTGACAGTCCTTATGTTGTTTGCAGGACATCTCCTCGGACACAAGGATTTGCAAACATTTCCCAGTCCCCAGCCACCCTTGGGACGCAGGTGCCTGTCACCACTGGTGGTGGCGAAGTGGGGACCGGAGAACAAAGATCCCCCCTGGTGTGACATTCATTACAGCAGGCAGGCGGCCGCATCTCTTGTGTAGCTGTAGACAAAATACTTTAATATTAACTTACTCCGCGGTGGCGTGAGCAGCTGGGATGGTTCCTGCACTCTTGATTTACCCAGACGGGCCACCAGCCCGTTTGCCCTACGTTTCCTTAGAAGTTTGTCACCACCGTTCCTGTGATGCCCCACAGAGCTCCATCCATGTCCTTCCCTGGCTGCAGGGAGGGAAACACGCTGAGCTAGCCCTGCCGGCTGCCTCGGCGGTGGGACACCTGATCCTCCTGCTGACAGAGCCCTTGGAGCAGGAGGTCTGTCCGACTTGCTTCGCTTCATGATACCCGCCTCTTAAAACATCATCTTCTGCTGGGATGCTACCAAGAAAGAGGAAGAGCACTTGAAATTTGCTTTGAAACAGTACTCCCGGTGTGAATTCGAAGCACGGTTATTATTGTGCTGCTTGGAAAGCTGCTTTTCTGCCTGGCTTCCCCGTGACCCCTTTAGCTGGATCTGATACTGAAGGCTTGAGATCTCCAGATTAGAAATTAAATTCTACCTCCGTGGCCCAGACCTGATGACCCACCGGAGTCACAGCGAACAGGGTGTCCTTTACAGTGAGCTCTTCCAGCTGAAGCTGTTGCTTCTCGGTCAAGATTCAACTCTTTTGGAGGAAAATCTAATGAAATCCGTGCCATACAGGTGGAAGAATAATTAGTGACTTGAAAATGAGCAGGGATTTTTCAGATCTATGGCAGGACCTGATATTGCAAGGATTTAGGTGCTGCTGCTGCTTTGGGTATAAACCTCAGCGTTTTGGGAGCGGGGATGTGTGTGGCT
>QJSC01009466.1:103356-216205 GCA_003697955.1 Calidris pygmaea
TTTTGCACCCGACTAATTCCAGTGATGAAGTATTTTAATTAAACAGGTGGCTGTTAAGAATAATGTAGCATAGCGTCTTTTTTTTTTTTTTTATTAGGCAACAGCAAATGCTATTTCCTAGTAAACCTGTGTGCTTTAGGCTTATCAGTCCATAACCTTTATTTTCCCCAAAGGCTCTTGTGTGTGTTTTGTGAAAAACTCAAAGAAGGTGATTTCTTGCTTCGTCGGAGTGAGTTGTGGAAGGGGAGCTGAGCTGATACTTTGCTGTAGTCCTTTTCTCTTCAAAATTCTCTTTTTTTTTTTTTTTTTCACTTCTTTTCTTTAGCGTTTCCAGTGCCACCCCTGTCGGACAGCACATACCCGGTATTCAGCAGACATAACCGACAAGTTCTATTTAACATCCCTTTACCTATGACAAGGCAGAAATCCCTTCGCAGGAAAGCCTGAATTGATGGCTGCCAAAGTTAAAAGGGGGGGATGCGGTTCCCGCGTTCCGCCTCCTCTCGTGCATTTTTCTCTCGTGCATTTTTCTCGCCTGTTCTCTCGGTGGATCGCTCCCGTCCCCCGGTTTGGTTTGGGCTGGAAGCCTTTCCCTGCCCTCGTGGACCTCTTCCCTATAACTGCGCTGTAATTTCTGCCCGCGAACAGGCTATGCAACTCGCTTTACCACATATTTTTTCTCTTGCCTCATGTGCTGATGCTGCTTTCTGCGCACTGTGATTAAAATAACTTTTGTGTGTAACTGCGGCGGGGAAAGGTTGGGGTTTGGATAGAAACGCTAATTCTCTGTTGGAGCTATTACCAAATAGCTTTTCTGTTAGATTTAAATTTTTTTTCCACCCCTCCCTCCCCGCTTCCCCTTATCTAGCCGGTCTCAAGAAGATGCTTTCTGCTCTCTGAAGTAGCAGCAGCAGTAGGATAGGAAGAAGACAATTAGGTTTTTAATTTGATCCTTTATCCCCCGCTGCCATAAAGCCCCTATTACAGATAACTTTGAAGGTTGACTGCTCTGGTTTTGAAACCCCTTGAAGAAAAGGGAAAGGCTTACTCATGCCTGTATAAAACTGTGGTGTTACTCGGGTTTGCCACCTACCAGCTTTCCTTTGCATCGTCCGCTCCTGCCGTTGGGTATTTGATGGTTCTGGCTCAAAAGTGTCTCATCATTGCTTGGTCATGGGTGCTGTAAACCCAGGGTTAACCAAATCCTTCAGGAACCGAAGTTCTCCCTGAATTTCAGAGGCAGTGGGTATAGATTAAATACGTTTTTGGCCAGGACCCTTAAGCGTAAGGACACGGGTGGAAAGGACATGTGTTTTATTTTAAGCATCGAACTTGGTTGCTCCTAATCCCTTCCCCCGCAGCTGCCAAGACACCCACCTCTCGCCATTGACTTCTCGAGAGCTTCAGCGCCCAAGTTTAGTTCCCTGATCGTACCCCGGTGACGTGCCTGAGGAAATAGCGTGACTATCCCCCCCCAAAGCCCCGGCCTGGTGCCATCCAGAGAGGTGGGCGAGAAGCAGAAGACATTCTTCATTCCTGCTCTCTACTCCAAAAGCCGTGGCAGAAGCGGGACCATAAGAACCCGAGAGCAGAAGGGAGCCCCCCATCAAGTTTAGTTTTCCTCGTTTACAGCCCCCATCCGTGCTGTGGGTGCCTTTCATTAAGTAACTGCTTTTAAGGTGAAACTCCATTGATTTATTCCTCGCCCCCATCCCCGTGGGAGAGCTGTCGGAGCTAAATCTCGGAGCAATCGCCGAATTTCCATCCGTGCGGTGTTTATGGCGGGTTGGTATAACTTGTTGTTCTAGTGTTGCCGTTTGGTTTAAAGGGTTGTTTTCCCTCCCTGATGTGATGAGACGGAGCAGTCGGATCCCCTCTTGACCGCTTGTTTCGATAGGTTAAACAAGTCAGAGTCTTTAAGTGTCCTCCTGTTGTTCTCTTGTTAATATTCTCAGGGTTTCCTTGTCAGTAAAAACCCTTTGCCTTTACCCATCAAAACCTTTTTAATAAAAAGGGAATTTTTTGCATCTGTGTTTAGCTCTTAAACTTCCTGCTCTGTTGGCTAAAACAGTAGGATTGGACTATTTTTTTTTTTTTTAAAAAGAGCATTTTTTTTGGATGGGGGGAGTAGACTAGGGACTAGTGGGGACCCCTGCTGCACTAAGCTCTCCCTCTTTGACATTTCCTCGGGTGATGGCTTCAGGCTAACGAGACAGGGAGTTGCTGGGCTAAATCTGTCCCAGACAAATCACTTCTTGTTAATGACTTTGCATAAACTACAGAGATGATAGATTGGAGAATTACCAGCTCATGACTCTTTGGAATCTGTTTCTCCTCTCATCATTATACAAGATGTCCGAGCAAGGAAAACACACGACGCCTTTTAAAAAATAGTATTTATTTATGTTTTTAGAAATGTAAAAACCTTCTTCCTGTTCGCATGCCTGAACTACAGCTGGTTGCAGGAGAGGAGGGTATTTCTGAGCTTTGAAATCTTCCTATTTCTTGCCAGAATGGAGCTTTTAAAGTAATTTCTTGTAATGTAGACTTGCTGATGCTTTTTCCAGCCTGATGCTTGTGGTCTCTAGTTTGGGAATGCATCTGTGCCCACTGGTGTGGGCGCTGCCCAAGAGGCTCTAATTCCTGCTTTTTTTTTTTTTTCCTCTGCGTGGCTGTTTTTTCCGATGAGTTTGGAGTGGGAGCAGCAGCCCTGGCATCGATAAGCACCACACGTTGATGCAGACTCTTCTGCTTCTTCCCATTGAAGAACTGGTCTGTTACTGGTGGGGGCGAGAAGCGGAGTGGATCCAGGTGCTGCTCCGAGGAGGGAGACAGAGCGCAGGCATCCGCAATTCCTGCCATTCCTCTCTCAGGGCTTTTTTTTTCCCCCCTCCACGTGAGAACTAAAGTAGCATCTGGACCAGGTTCCCCGCGTTTGAACTCGTCCCCTCGCGGTCGCTGCGGTGCCCGAGTGCCGGAGTGCTGCAGTCTAATTAGATTATATTAGAATGAATAAGTGAATCTTAGTAAATGAGCTTATGGGGGCACTTGCAGGTCAGCTCAGTCCCTAAATATAGGGCCGGGGCAGTGTGCAGGCTTGGTGCAGGATCTATCCACGCAGCAAATTAAACAGAGGTCTCCTGAGAACGCATAATTTTTGCTGCCGTGCCATCTTGTCGACCCGGATGCTCCGGTGTTTTGGTATAAGAAATCCCCAAATCCACTCAAACACGAGCATTCTTTAACCGAAGCTTGGTGGGGAGTTGGAAGGGGAAGTCGCGGATGTGGAAACTGTAGTAATCTGAGGTGCTAAAGAATGCAAATCTCATGATCCTTTTTAATGCTTCCCATTTAGCTAAAGGTGGTTTTTCTTTTTCTTTTTCTTTTTTTTTTTTTTTTAAATCTCTTGGGGACTGTGGAAAAACAGAGGAAAAAGAGAGATGGTTTCTGTTGCATGTGAAAACTCTGGAGAGCTGCTTCTCTGACTCTTCCTAACACAAATAAAGAATATTGTCTCATCTTCTTGCAACTGCAAAGAAGTAGTTTGGGACCTTCAGGCCTTGGATTTTGCTGTGCAATGGGTGGGGGCATGGGAGAGAGAGGAAAGGGACAGGAACTGTCAGGTTTGTCAGTTAATCAGAAGTAAAATAATTACTCCCATGTGGCTCTCCTCCTTTTCTGCCATGTTCTTTGTTTTTGTTAGTGCTTTGTGGCTGCTTTGCTTATCAAGATTCACAGCTCTAAATTCCCGTTACTGAAGAGAAGAAGTAGATGAAGTTCCTTCCCCTTTTCTTCCCAAGAAGATACATTTAGAAGAATAGCATTTTTTTCTTTTTCTTTTTCAAATGAAGCCTCATCTTTTGCTTGTAGATCACCGAGGCTGTGTTGTAGCTCAGAGAAAGTGTCTGTAAATTAGTAACGTGAGCAAGCTACTCATTTTCTTGTGCTAATAATCCCTATTATAAATAGCACAGTCCTCCGCTAGCATTAACAGCTCCCTGCTGCTGTTGCTGTCAGATGCGCAGGGTTTTCAGGGGTAGTAAGTTATGGAAAGCAGCATTTCTTGCTGGTTTTTGCTCTTTCCTGTTGGGCACCCTTCCTCCTGGCTGATCCCACTGCCCAGGGTGGATCTTCTCACAGCCAGGCAATCCTGCAAATCACTGCTCTGCACTCGAGAACAGCTGGTACATCGCTCACCGCTCCCCTGCTGCAGGAAACATCTTTAAGCCCTTTCGTGCTGTAAAGTTGAGGAAATAGAGCAAAAACTCCTGGTTTCCTTCAAGTTGTAGCTGAATGACTAATTGAGCATCGGGGAGGGCTTTTCCCGTCTCAGAAGAGGTGTGTTGATGTTGTTTTAATTGAGTAGTGAACCTTCTCTGCCTGCCTGCCTGGTGTCCAGCGCCTCGAGCATGTGTTGAATGACCCAGGGAAAATAAAGCTGGAGTTCAGAATTACGTGGGTGTCGAAGGCTTTTAAAGCCTGGTATATTTATGCCCGTGATTCATGGCGCTTCCAAAAACAATCCAGCTCTCATCCTGCGGAGGGGAAGTACCTCTGTCCAGTGTTATCATCTTTCCTTTAGCTGTGTCACCTGCCAGAGGGATATAAACTCAACCTGTGTTATTTCGGGCTCCTCATTCTTTTGCTTCCACATCCCACCCTGCAGGGGTTTCTTGTAGGAGAAACGCTGGCTTAATTCTGCTTTCACACTCTCCCGTATGGGCTGAAAATGGTAAGCAGGGTATTTTTATTTCAGGGATGTGACAAACTTCAGTACATCTCATTCCTGCCTGTGATGTGAAAAGGTGTCTTTTGTCAGTCTGCAGCCGCACAGGAAGGAAGTTGTTGAGTCCAGGAGATAAAAGCGGTGTCTCCTCCCCTGTGCTGGGACAAGCTGCCCGCTCCTCTGCCCCACGGCGCTCCGCTCCCGGCTCGCCTCTAGTAGGGTGGAGGGGAAAATTTTCATGGGAAAATGTGAGTGGCCTCGTAATCTATTTGCAAGTGCGTAGCTGTCAAGGAAGATGATGACTAAGCTATTGCACAAGGTGCAGCTCTTTGGGGAGCGCGCCAGGATTGGACCGGGTTGTGACTGACTGATAAGAGAGCCTGTAATATCAGTCAGCTGATAATTTTATTATTACTGGTTTAATCTGACCACTGGCTACAACTACTTTTTTTTATTTTTTTTCCTCTCGCTGCTTGCTGTTAGGTTTTAAGTTAAAAAGTCTATACTTGGTGAGTGCAAATTAAAAAAAAAAAAAAACAACCTCGATTTATTGGAGGAAGTGGATGGTTCCTGAGCCTCTGGTGGGGAGTGCTGGGTGGCTTAAAGCCAATGACTTGCATTCAGCTCGTGTGGATGTCATTCTACCAGGCTCTGGCACGGTGTTGCCCACCTGCCCTGGTGTGCAGACAGGATGGAGGGTGCTTGCTCTCCCATTTAACAGAAGGGAAAGCTGAGGCTGAGTGCCGGTGGTTGAAGATGCCAAGAGGTCACCAGCAGAGCAGCTGCTGGGGCTGTTCTCTTGGTCCCATTTGTGACCTGGCTCCCAGGCTCTCCTGGCCCAGCAGTTAGCTGGTGGTTGAGTGGGAAACCACTTTTCTGCGGCCACTGAGGCTGGTTACTGTGTGTGTCTTCCTTCCAGGGTCTCTGTAGGTGGGAAGCCAAGCCTGGTCCCAGAAAGCACTATTTCTTCCTGCCTCCCAAATCAGTTTGAAAGGCTGCTGTGATGATTAGCATTGCTTTGTCCTCTAAGTCATTGTCTCCCATGTTGTGTGGGGACATCCCAACTTGGCTTTCATGTAGGTATCGCCTTTTTCTTAATGCTATGCTGTGCATGGACCTAAAAACAGGTACCTGAAACCACCTGCAGCGTCTTTTCTGCCCTTCTCCGTTTGAGCTTCAGGTACAACGCGGAGCAGCACCAGGGCTGCAGCAGATCATGCCCAACTGGTCATTTGCAGGGCATTTTCAAGTTAGAAATCATCTGGGTGTAGTGATGTGGTGCCAAATAGAGGCCTTTTCCCCTGGGGCTTGGTGGGGATTTTTCTGCCTCCTTTGACTTGTTGGCCTCCGGGGAGATTTGGCCCGGACCGGGCAGTGCCTGCAGTTCTCAGTGGGGTGCGGTGCTGGGAAACTGGCCGAAAATGGAGTTTAGGAGTGATTGCTGTATCCCGTGTCACACCTACTAACCTTTGCTTGTGTAAATACCTCTTGGCAGCATGTGCACCTTCAGCCGTGATGGACTGATAAAGGACTCTGCTGCCTTTTCCTCTTTACGCTGCCTCGTTTTGTATTTATGGTGGTGGTGGAGATCCATCAAAGCTTCGCTTCTCCGGGTTCAAACTCTGACCAAGGAGGAACTGGTTGCCCTGATACTTGCTGAGAAGGTGTCCTCACCCAACCTGTCCTAGCGTGGACCACGAAAAGCACTGTCCAGAAAAGAGAGGCAGAGGAAGCATCTCAAAACCTTGGGGAACCACCAAGATGCAGGGTGGATTTCTGGAGGTTGCGTTAGGATTTTACTGGGTGCCCTGGGCTTTCCCACGGCGGCTCAGCAGGGAGCACCGACAGCCCTCCCTCGTTACCTTCACCTAAGGTCACTTCCATATCTCCAGCCTGTGCTATCCTACCACTGGGATTGGGTTGCCTGCTAAATTTAGCAAACCTCTTTACAGCTTAGCGTGCGCGTGTAAAAACAGATTTTGTTTTTTTTTTTAAAAGTAGCTTTTTAATAGGTTCAGAGCCTGGTTCGAGGTGCCGGACAAAGGTGGGCTTTCCCTGCGCAGGTGGGGAGGACACAGGGCCGGTTGTGGGAAGCACTGGTTTTGCCGCTTCTCCGCCTCGGTGCACCTCAGCGCCCGGATTCGGGGAGGTGCGGAGCGCTGTGGGAGGGAAAGGAGGGAGGGAGGGAGGGAAGGATGGTTGCCGAGGCACAATTAGGACTTGCGTAACGCGCTCCGCAGTCTGAGGCATGGGAAAAGTGCTAGCGAAGGGGTTGGGTTTCAGAAGTTTTCAAGGCTTGTGAAAATTCTTCGTCAGGTGTTTCCATTACAAGCCTGCCCCTTCTCAGCCCCCACCCGCCTCCATCTCCCGGCTTCTACTTTTTTTTCCATGCCCCTTGTGTGCCAAAAGAAGAAATTCTCGGCTTCGAGTCCGGTGTACCTCTTTCTAAGTAGATTTCTTAATCCCCACTCCCCATTTACAGGCTTCTGGAGTAATAGTTTGAAGTTAGAGGCGAGTAAATTGGTGTGGAGAAGCATTTCTTCACTCTTCGCACGCGGAAGGAGGAGCAGATTGTGGGACAGCAGAGTAAGAGGAGTGAGAACCCGGAGAAGCATGAGAGAAGCTGACCTCAATTACTCGGCATTTCTGTCGCGGAGCGTTTTTAGGTCTTTTTAACAACCTGGCATGTTCTTGAGTTCAGATCGGTGCTGATCAGTAAAGCTTAGTGCTTTGGGGGGAGGTGTGTGTGTTATGAGGTGTTAGAGGCTGGTTTTGGGGGAGAATTCTGGGATGCTGAGGTGTTGACTTGCACTCCAAATTCTGCAAACAGTGAAGTATACATTTGAAGTTCCTTTAGGAAACTCTTGGCAAGCTTGGTCCTTATGGTCACAAGTGGAGAAAACCAGGAAACCCTTGGAGATGGACTTCGAACACATCTTTTGGGGGGATTCTTCTGTGTTGTCATCCAGCCCCCAACATTACACTGTATCTGGGGTTACACAGTGAACTGGGTTGTGGAACTGGGACCAGTATAGCGAAGGAGTGTTGCAGGGTCTGCTGGGCTGCTGCTGCTCAGACAAACATCAGCAAGGCTCGGCATGGCTCAACCTGGGGAATCAACAGGAAGGTGGGAAAAGAAAGCTCCTTCACTGCACGGCCCAGCTGTAACTCAAGTGTGTCAAGAGTTTGTGGAGGAGCTGGAGCCTTTTCCCTGAGGCTGAAAGGGAGCTTAGTCTCCTACTCAGGGTGTTTAAGACAAGATGCAAATATTGCCTTGGATTCTGTCGAAATACTGCACCGGTTTCTGAGTGTGTGTGACCTTCTTAAGCTGCCTGCCTGGATCCCAGAGGACCTGTGTGCTGAGATGACACTGACTGTGTGTCATACCTTCAGCAGGCTGTGAAATGAAGCACGGAGAAGTTAACAAGGTGAAAAGAAACCTTATGGAGAGGAATGTGTGATGCTAGGGTTCAGGTGTGGGAGTTGAAAGGACAGTATCTCAGTGGAGCTGTGGCCAGTGAGGTCCTTGCCGTAGTGCAGGAGGTATTTTGGATAGATGAAGTGAGCTCTTAGTGCTGCCCTTGATAAATGGGCTACAGGCAGTGTCTTGAAGGAGAGTCTCTTAACGCTTCACCTGTCCCAGCAGGGAAACAACCACAGTCATTCCTTAAGCATCATGTTGTGCTTTTAAGTGGAGTTAAAGGTTGCAGCTCATAATGCAATTCATACTTTGAAATACTCTGGGGTAACTTGTGCCACTGCTGCAGGGATTGCTCCTAAAGCCTCTCCTCTTCCTAAATAATTTTGAAACTTGATTTCTAAGATTATCAACAGCGCTGTGTTCTACAGCATAAGGCATCTAGCTAGCCTGGATATGGAAGTGCTATCTTTGTGCCTGTGTGGTAACATAGTTTAGGATAGCTGTTGAAGGACAGCTTTGTTTTGGAGCAGTCAGATATCTCCTGTCTGCTGGGGAGGTCTTGATGATGGGAGCTTGCTCAGCCTTTGGCTGGTGCAAACTTGTGCTGGAGCAGAAAGTCAAAATATCAGTGTTGTAGGAGGCCCATCATCAGCAGAAGCTTCTGTGGTCCAAATTCAGCCCTGAATGTACCTATTCGTGTTCCCTGTGTTTGAAGGGTTTTATAAATACAGCATGAACAGTGTTTTAAGCTGGCAAGTGATTTTAAACTTAATGCACAGCTGTAAAAAAAGAAACCGTCTTTTGCAGTTGTTGTTCCTAAGTGGCTATGGATTAAAATTCTCTGATTGCTGCTAGAAAAGAGTGGTAGATGTTTCTTGTCTCAGTTAAAATGTATTTCCTGCAGTCCTAGGGCTCTGGTTCATCTCTGTAGCGAAGTGGCAGGAGTCTGCTGCTGCTGTATGACCAGGTGAAATGAAATACAGCACTTACGCTCTGTCTGGGGGGCTGCAGCTTCGCCGTTACAGCCCTGAGCGCCTCCTTGGGTTGAGGATTGAGGGTGTTTTTCCGCCTTGCACTCAAAATGCATTCGTTGCTGCCCATTTGTTCCCAGGCCAGCATTGTCTTCTGGCTGGAACCCCACCCTGCAAGGTGGGAGCAGGAGGAAGCCGCTCTGGTGGGTACAGCCCCATTCGCTCGGGTGCCCTTCCGAGCAGCCGCGCTCTACGTGCACAGGGGGAAGCCAGGGGAGCAGCTCGTGCCGGCTCGAGCCTGGCTGTTGGGATTTTTCCAATGTTTTTTAGGTCTTTCTGAACCACAGCTGCAGTATACAGTATTAAAAGCAAAAACTAGGCACTGTGATCCAGTGCCTGTCCGGCTGCACGGGCTGAAGAGGAGGCAATTCCAGCCTGGGGAGGCATGTAGTATCTCCGAGACCTAGTTTGGTCCGTGTGCTGTATGTGTTGATGGTAACTCTATTTAGGATAACTCTATTTATGCTGCCTCTGTCAACTTATAGGAACTGTGACTTCTGTATGTTGAGTCTGCATTCCTCCTAGGGGCCAGCCTAAACTGAAGTTGCCCTTTTAAAACCTCGGGGTTGAGAGCTGACTGCATATCCCTGGGTTTTAAACTCCTGGCGTATTTGAAAATTTATTACCACTCTGAACTTTGATTGTTTAACTGATGGGTGCTTTTCTTTCCACTTCTTTTTTTTCCACTGTACTGTATGCGGCGAGAAGGGAGAAAAGTCTTGCCTGTTGATTTCATCTCCCTTTCCAGCTGAGAGAATTATCAAGACTTAGCCTAATGATGGAGTACAGCAATCTTGTTTCAGACGCTGCTTTCTGATCCTCTCATTTAGCTAGGTCTGTGCCACATTCACAGTAATTTTGATGCAGCGTCATTAAATGATCACATTTTCCTTCCCTTTAGAGAAAACTGAAATCACTCAACTGCTTAGACATAACGTGTGAAAGTAAATAGTATCTTAAAGCTTCAGGTAGCTAGAGGAAACCACATGAAAGCATCTAGATCTGATATGATTCACAATCACTTATGAATTTGGATTTCCCTCTATGAGTTAACAACTCTCCTTTAAATTGTAGCCTGTTTCCGACACAGGTCAATCTCATTTTCCTCTTCTAAGAGAGCATCCCTCTGCTGTGGCTTCTCCTGTTGTCCATTGCCCTTTAACAATAGGATTGTTGAGTCACGGAGAGGTTAACGAAACGCTTTCCCCCCCCCCCCCCCTTTTTTTTTTTTTGTTGTTGTCAGTGGTCCAATCTCTTTGTATAGTTGTGTAGAACAGCACACTGAACAGAAATAATGGGAAAAATCTTGGTGGTGAAATGACCGGGGTTATCATTTTGCAATGCCAGGGTAAAGACCTGCTTAAGCTTCAGGCTTCTAACTGCATACAGGGCAGCTGGTTACAAATCCCTCTGCAAGAACATTAAATATTAGTTTCTCTCCATCTTTTTACACTTAACAGTGTTGGAGCCGGGGGGATCCGAGGGATTACACTTGGTTCAGCGGTAGCTTCCCATTTAGTGTTTAAAACAGTTTTGTTATGATGGGTGTCTAGGGGTTTGGCATTAGAAGAAGGGGGAATTGTAGCCCTTAATTATGAAGTGGGGGAACAATTGCAGCCGGGTGGACAGGCACTGGTCCAGCTCCTCTCTTACTGGGCGAGCAAGTCTTTTGTGTTGTGCCATCCCTCTGCACAAATGACCGGAGCAGCCTGTTGCTAGATTGATTGGTTTTGATCTCTTTTAGGGGAGGGCTTTGGAAGCTCTTAATTTTGGGTTTATCACAGTAGTCCTTCAGGCTTCTGCCCTGTTGCTCTGAGCAAACGTGGTACCGTGGCTGCCCCAAAGACCTGCTTCCCGTGGGGGATTGAAAAACAGCTATTAAATCTGGTTGTACTGGGACACCAGTGGCAAAGTAATTGCGAGAAAAGACTTGAAGGCGCAGTGTCTTGCTGGCAGCCTGGTCCCTTTGTGTGCACAGGTGATGGGGAGCTTTGAGGACTCTGGGAATTAAACTTGGGAAGGTGCGGGATGGGGTTGTGCTCCCTGGCATGTGGGTGAGCTGTGACTTGCTAGATGGCACCCAGGGCAGGGAAAGGCTTCTCTTCCCACTTATCTCTTATCAGCCCGTGGGTGAGGGCGTCCTTTGCTCAGCAGAGCTGGGTGACGGTGGGACTCGCAGGAGTTCTTGCCGGCGGCTCCAAGAAACTCACCTTTTCCCTCTGATGCACCTCTCCAGGCTGAGTTTCACCTACGGTTGGAGTCAAAGTGCGCCCGATACCACTGAGACATCGCTGTGTGCCCCAGCCCTGCCTCCTTTCCAGGCACGTCGTTAGGCAAAGACATCGTCAGCCAACTCAAAACCACACTTGCACCACGTTGTGCTACGCTTCCAGCAGAGCTCATGCTGGGAAATGGAAAATACAGAACTCTCTGGGACACAACTCCACCCTCTTTTTCCCCCCCCCCCCCCCCCCCCCCCCCCCCCCCCCCCCCCCCCCCCCCCCCCCCCCCCCCCCCCCCTCCCAGGAGCTGCTGAGCCTCCGTGGCGGCTGGTGTACGTACGGCAGTGCCTTCTCCTGTTGGGGAATGTTAAAAATACATGCTACAATTTTCCCTTTCCACATACCAAAATATATTAATGCGCTGCTGCTTTGATTAGTCATTTCCTCTTCCTTTGTTCCTTTCGCAACAGGGTAGAGGACTGCGGGCACATACTCCAGTAAAATCTTGTATGGTTAAAAAGTCTGGTGCTGAATCAGCTCTCCTGGATTAATATCTGTCTTTATTGATAAAAAATGACTCTTATTCTCAATCCATTAAATAGGCATTTAAAAATAAG
Organism: Calidris pygmaea; assembly: GCA_003697955.1. Lineage (NCBI taxonomy): Eukaryota > Metazoa > Chordata > Aves > Charadriiformes > Scolopacidae > Calidris > Calidris pygmaea. The sequence continues at coordinate 115,374 of QJSC01009466.1, forward strand.
TCTGGATAAAGTCACTTTTTCGGTATTCATACTAAGAATATCTTTGCCAGGTTTATTTCTGGAGGGGAGAGAAATTCTAATATGAACAAGGTTAATACTCCTACCATGAATTTAATACATTCCTGCAGGAAAACTTCAGTGATGCGTTGCTGTAGGAAAATTTCCAGATTCTCTCGTTTATTTCAAGGCTGCTTCTCTTCAGCCGGTGCCATCGCTTCTGTGCACCCTGAGTTTCTGCTAGACCTCGTTCAGCATGGCTGGAGAACTTGTTGAAAGTCCCAGGATGACACTGTTGGGCTGTACCTGGCTCGGTTGTGGGACAGCTTTGGCAGCCTCTGTGCCATCAGGGTGTGGAGGTACAAAGGTTCATAAATTCAGCTCTGCAGACTTGCTTAAACATTGCTCCGAGTGACCTGCTAACCCTTCAAGGCTGAATGTTATTTCTTCTTCTCCATTTTCTTCTTTTCTGCTGCTGCTTTAGTGAGAAATTTGGAGAAAAGCTGTAGTACTGGGTGGTCTGGAGACCTGCAGAACAAGTGGCAGGTTCAAAACTTTCTTGTGTGTCTGGAGAAACTCTAGAGAGTAGGTGAAATTATCATCTGACCAATGTGGTTAAAGACAAAATTGAATAGAAATCTGGAGAATTGAGGAATAAGTCAAGACAGACCTTTTCGCAAGTATGTGCAAACTTCAGAAGTATGTCCCCTCAACAAAATGCCATCCTTGTTAGCAATCTGTGGCGCTTTTCCTGTCGTTCTGGCACTGAGGACATCTGCTTTGGCCCGCATTGGAAGCGGAGGACGGCTTGTCCCCAGCCCAGGGAGGTGGGACATGGGCTGCAGTGCTGCTCCTGCCAGGAAGCCTGAGAAGAAACAGCGCTGGTGGGACTATGCGAAGCTCGGGGAGGTAATTACCTCTTCTGGGCTGCATAGGCAGATAATACACTCGGGTCTTTTCCTTGGCTATTTGAAGCTCTTATATATAAAATCCTGGCTTGGTTTTTTTTAAAAAATGAGCATTAGCCTCCCAGTACTCAGATGCCATTCATACTTTCACAGCAATCTGCTAAGGAGAGAAAAAAAAAAAGTTGGACGGAGGGGCTTTTCTTCCTTTGTTTCTCTCTCCTCTTATTTTACATTTATTTTTTAAAATATAAACACGAATACATAATACAGGAATGTATATTTAGACAGCTATATTTACTATATACACTGGGAAAAGGGAGAAGGTTTCATTCCAGCTGTTTTTTTCTTTGCAGATTGCTGTGAAAGTATGAGAGGAATTTGGGTACTGAGAAGCTACTGCTCCTACCTGCTTTCCTCTGTCGTTCCGTGCTTGCGGAGACTGAACTGGGTGTAAAGAGATGAAAGGGCTGTGGCAGCCTCAGATTTCTCAAGAGGTGATCTTAAAATTTTTTTTTTTTTTTTTACTTGGAATTCAGGCTCTGCCTTGTTTGTGGTTGGAGGGGGGTCAGTTGTGTAACTATTGTGGGCGCCGGAGAGCTGCCTCTCGTCAAGTTAAAGTAATAGAGCATGGCAAGAGTAGGTGGAGAAGTCTCAGAGTAAATGTACTTATGCAATTTATACTCGTGCAACTTATTCCTTTGTCAGAAAAGGATTAAACCGTGTCGGAGGAAGGTGCCCTGAGACCCTCATGGCTGAGACCTTTTGCCTGCCTTGTTCTGGGTGAGAGAGCTTTGGGAACAACGCTGCCTGGGGTTATGTCAGCAGAAGGAGCAGGGGATGAGATGGGTGAGGAGCAGCTTTGTCACCCCAGCTGAAGGATGGTTGTGCTGGTAATGGAGAAACCCCATGCATGCCCTAGGAATGGGTGTTGTGATGGCTAAAAGAACCTTGGCCAAACCCCGTGCTCTGCACTGGAGCTGCCAGGTCCTGTCTGCCCCCGGTTCTGGGGGATGATAGCTGTGCTCTGAAACTTCCTATGGATCCAAGGTGAAGATGATACTGTGAATATATTTAGAGTAGACCACAACAGATATCAAAAAGCCTTTGTGGGAGCGCGTGGTGGCTTTAAACTTGTGTAAATGGCTTTTGTGTGTGATAAACCCAAGCTGCTCAGGACCGTCGCATCGGCTCAGCTTCTACAAACCTCGGTGAACTTTCCAGGCAGCTCATCAGGATAACAAAACAGGCATGTCCTGGTCCCTCCCTCCTGTCCAGGAGGGACAAACACATTTCAGGTGTGGCTGTGCGTGTTTAATGCTTCTGCCTGGCTGAGCCAAGAGTCCTGGCTTCAGCCCACACCCGGCTCCTGCTGCTGGACAAGCTCATGTTGCGGGAGACTCCTTGATGCTCAAAAACTCCGGGACATGCAGAACTGCTGCTCGGCCTGGTCATCTAAACTCAGCCTTGGCCACTAATCTGCTGGCTTTGTTTCTTTATTTTTAGTATGTGATCCTGCATTAATAGGGCCTGGGCAAACCCCCAAGTCCTAGCACTGCCCGCAGAGCCAGAACTAAGGAGTTCATCGATGTTGGGTTTGTGGCAATGGACTGTCACACCTTGAGCAGACCTGCCAGAGCCACGCATGTCAATGGCAGTGTCCTGCTGAGAACAGCCAAGGTTGTTTTTATTCAAGTCGCTATGTTGAGACTATCAGAAATGTAAACTTAATTCTTTTCTAAAGCGTGGCTAAAAGATGCAGGGTTTGTTGGGTCTGTGTGGCAGCTTTGGAGAAGAAGTGAGCCTTGACTGCTGCCTTGCTTCTTCTGACCTCTTTCCTTGCCTAAACATCAGCAGAATTGTTAATGTTGGATTAATGGGGCTACTTGTGCGGCCTTTTTTTGCCATTGAACTGTGCCTTCTGATGTACCCCACGCTGCAGAAAGCAGCAGATCATAGAATCATAGAATGGTTAGGGTTGGAAGGGACCTCAAAGATCATCGAGTTCCAACCCCCCTGCCATGGGCAGGGACACCTCCCACTAGAGCAGGTTGCTCAAGGCCCCATCCAGCCTGGCCTTGAACGCTTCCAGGGATGGGGCAGCCACAACCTCCCTGGGCAACCTGTTCCAGTGTCTCACCACCCTCGTAGTAAAAAATTTCTTCCTGATATCTAATCTGAATCTTTTTTCTTCCAATTTGAAACTATTTCCCCTTGTCCTATCATTACACTTCCTGTCAAAGAGTCCTTCTCCAGCTCTTCTATAGGCACCCTTCAGGTATTGAAAGGTTGCTATAAGGTCCCCCTGGAGCCTTCTCTTCTCCAGGCTGAACAGTCCCAGATGTAGCTGGGGATCTCCTGGCTGTTTGGAGCTGCTGCGTGAGTGACCTCGGCTGCCATCGCCACACGCTTGGGATGTGGACAAAGCTGGGAGATAAGAAAATCAGTGGCTGCGTTGAACCTTTCATTTAGAATTTGCTGCTCTTTGGTCCTCTGTGAGCAGAACGCAGTGAGCGTGTTAGTATTTTTTTTCTTCATATTTTGAGAAGTATCATTTCCCTCTGTGCAGGGAAGCGAGCGGTGATTTGAAGAGCAAATACCGGATCTGGTCTCTGCTTGCAAAGAGAGGGGGGGGGAAAGGGAAATGCTTACCCAAAAGAGCGTGAGCTTGTTTAAATGCCTCTCAAATAATTCACGGTGGTGTGGGCAGAGCATGTCTGTACATGAGTGTGTGATGGAAGGAGCCGGGGAAGCCTCAGGAACTCCCTGGAGATAGCGATTGGGAAGACATGGACTTGCTGCCTAATGCTGAGAGCCCTCTCGGGGCACCGTCCTCCCCCGACACCCTCCTCTTGGAAGAAAGAAGCCTTTGATTCTTTATAGGCACTTTGAAAGAAGGTAAAGATAATTTGTTATCTTTGGACTTTGGAGAGAATAGATGGGTGTTGAAAGTCAGTGATTTTAAGTGGAAATTTGCAGTTTCTGGAGTCTGGTGGAGCCAAGGTCACTCTCTTTTAGCCCCGATGGGTGCCAGTTCTTATCTGAAATAACTTGCCCTCACAAATGCAAGAAATGTTTTGTTCTCCTGAGTGATAGTGGTGTCTTTGCTCATGCTTTGGTGAACGTGGTGGGTTTCTGGTGGGAAGAGGTCTGTGCGGTTGCAGGGTATTGGGGCAAGCTGCTGGACAACAGAGCAGAGCATGTCTTTCCATCCTATTCCTCGCTCCGTGCTAACAACATGCATGCTTTTATCCCCAGATAAATTTGAGGTTGTTCCTTCCTCTTTCACTGATGCTAATTCCAACTCTGGGCTTCATCCTGCAGCCCAGGTGGTTTCAGGGTGTCAGTTGCTTGTGGATGTGTGCTCTCCCTGTTTTGCTCCTGCCCAGCCTTGGCCACCACGGCCATCGCGACAGCAGCTGTGATAACTTGCACCCGGTCTCTGGGGGATGGCTGGCAGTATAGTCAAAATACTGTCTGGAGTGGGGACCTAGAAATTTTGTTGCCATGAGAATATGACTTCAGGTCAATAATCTTCCTGTATAAATAGTGGACAGCCCCAGAGCCTGTTGAGCCCTCCTGTACGGCAGCAGCTGCACGCCAGGATCTCCCCTTTTTGAGGACGCTCTTCAGGTTCTACTCCTCGAGGTTGAGAGATTCCTTGCCCCAACAGATTCTCGGGAAGTAACTAATAGCATGCTGAACTTTGAAATCTTAGCTAAGTAATGTAAAGGATTGATTGCGCAGATATAATCCTTTAGACATAAACCAGTGACCAAGTCTGGGACTAGGACTGGATCCAGCTGCATCCAGACTCCTCTCTGAGAAGGAGTTTAGAAAGCAAAGGGGGTCCTTTATGAACCTCGTGACTCAACGGGAGGGTCTCCCTGACAGCTTGTCTGTCCCTGTCCTCTCTGCAGTAAATCATAGAGTGTACCTTGACATCAAATCTCGTAAAACACTATCACGTTTACTACTGGTTTTATCGCACTTACTACTGGTTTTGTTAAATCACTGTTTCACCTTAATAAATATTTCACTGCTTCACTCTAACTAGTGAAGTTAATCACTCCGTCCGCGACAAACCTCCTGCCTGCTCCCGACAAACCCTTGCAGGAGGTACCCAGGTGCTTGGACAAGAGCAAGGTCATCTGCCAGACAGTCTGCCAGGTCTACCTTCTATAGCCATATTGTGCTCCCGGCTTGCTCTCGGCACCACTGCTGCAATTTGTCAGGTGTTGGCTTTAAAGATGTATTAAAAAAAAATTGAAACACTTAAAGTAAAGGCTTTTGTTGAAGCAAAGCTACTCCTCTCTGGAATTTAATAAATAGCGTGTCTGTGTTAACTAACATCAAGCAGACAGAGCCCAACAGATGGTACAAACAGCGGCATGTTTGGAATGGAAAATATTTACCTAGAGGGTATTTGAAGCGGTGAGATTGTGCTCTGCAAATGGCTTAATTGTATCAGCGTAATCAAGTGAAGAAGAGCAAGATTTATTGACAAGTCTCCTTCTCCTCTTGCTGTTAGCACTTTGTAGGGGGTGTCAAGCGCTGTTGAGCTTCACTTGAAGCTTCACTTCCTGGAGAGGAGAACTTTAATACTTGAATGGCTCAGTCTGTAATCTCGAGTGTCTCCAGCTTTCTCCTGCTGCTGCATAAATCACGCTGCCGGGGCAAGTAGCTAAATGAAAGAGACTCGGAGCTTGAACTGCTATTTGTTCTGCTCCCCCCTCCCAAGTCTTAGTTTTGAAAGGACTTCTGTAAACAGAGCATGGAGATAGAGCTATAAAAGTAGAGCTTAAAAAAAAAAAAAGATTTTAAAAAAAAAAAAGTAGGTTAAATTTTGCTGTCTGGGTCGTTTAGATCTTTGGCTCTTCTAGGTGGTGGGTGCTCCATGCACACCTCTTTGTTGTGCAAATTTAAGTGACTTGTAAGAAGATTGTGTGTGATTTTACTGAAAGCTGGGCTTTTTTCCTTACCTAGGTGGCAGGGGAGATTTATATGTAATATCTTCTTTTCCCATCTTAAAACCAGTGTCCAGGTGTAGTCGGCTCCTCACTGGTGTTGACCGGGCAGTGTGGTTTTTGGGACTGGGGAACCCTTGGAAGGGGAAGGTTGAGGAGGACATTGAGTCATTGCCAGGGCTCCCTTGGTTCCTAGTGTTGCTCACCTGCTGAAATTAACCAGGTGCTAATGAACATGGAGTTAATTTGATGGACTGAAATCCCTGCCTGCTCTGACAGCTCAGCTTTTGCTCTGCTGTCCTCTCTTGTCTTAGGGCATGAAGAACGTGTCTTCATTCTTCATTGGCATATAGGGCTGCTAAAAAAACCAAACCAACCGAAGTTCTCAAGCTGCAGATCTCTCTCATCCTGTAGCAACGCTGATGTTAAATAAACTGCCTTTAGATTTATCTGGCAGCCCTCCTTTGTAGGGCTTGAGCCCAAGAGTGCTTTAGTTAGTTAAAGCTCATGAATGAAGTCAGAGAGAGCTGGTCATTCCCATCAACTGAATGAGAAGTGGCTAAGTATCTTGTTTAATTTTATATTTTACTTGTGGCAGATCTGGGTTTAGTTGCCTTGTCCAGCCCAAGCTGGATCCTCTCCCCAAGAGCTCTGGGGGAAGAGGAGTTTGGGAACGAAGCTGTTCCCAGGAGGATCCTCTTTGCAGCCACCTGGTATGGAGCGTGTTGCTACCTGGGTGCAGGTTAAGGGGAAAAAAAAAAATATCGTTATCTATTTGAGGAATTTACTGGATACAGATACTCCCATGAGACTTCTTGCTGTGTTCCTAGCGACTGTTGAATGTCTGCTTTGCCAGCTTGAGAAAATCCCAGGGAAAACACCGCAGTTAAAGAAGCTGTTGCCTTAGCTAAATCATACGTGCTATCTCTTAAAGAGGTTATTTTTTTTTTTCTTAAATTACCTTGGTACCTATATTTTTCCCTCTCTAATATTATTTTTTTTTCCAAGAGGCACAAATCCCCAGAAATCATGTGCATCTTGGGACCCCAGCATTTACAGGAGTGCCTCCCAACGTGCTGGGGCCAAGCTACGAGTGACTCATGAGCCAGCTGGAGCTATAATTTATTTCTGTCTCCTCAAGTAAGCTAATCCCCTGGACCTAAACTGAACGAACATCCCGTGAAATCTGGTATCTGTGCGGGGCGAAACTTGAGATTTAAATGTAAAAAAGCGAAGGGTGTGTTACAAAACGCAGGGCAGAGGAAGTCAGGTGCAGGCAATGATGCTGGAGTTCAGAAATAGCTATTTTTTTTTTTTTTTTTTTTTTCTGTGGCACGGGCTGTGTTTCGGGGGAACAAAAGTGCAATTCTTTTGTTAAAGGCGGGATGGGAAGAGTGAGCGAGTCTGCGCGCAGGCTGGGACAGATGCGGTCTGTTCCCCTTTCTCGGAATGACCGGAGGGACGTTGTGAGTTCCTGAATTTACGGAGGAGACAGGAGAACGTCTGCAAGTGGAGAGCCTGGCTCCGAGAAATGTGCCCCATAAATATCAGGTTAAGCATCAATAAATACTGAATCTGGGTGAAAGGTGAGTATTTAACTAAATACCTTGAACTTTAAACGTAGCTGAAGTCGCTGTGCCTCTTGTTGGCAGCAGCCAGGGGGTGGGTACGGGTAATTTTCCCGGGGTGTGCCTTGCTGGGTAAAGCTGATGCAGCCGCCACCGAAAGTTGTCCGAGGGAGGGTTGTGAGTGAGAAAAGTCCCCTTGCAACACTTCTGGGGGAAGTAGTAGTATTTTTGTGAGGATATCTCACGTTTCCGTAGCTAACAAGAATGGGAGGAATGGTAAAACTAGATCCCAAGGAGCAGTTAAGCTGGTATGCGGAGGTTTTCAAGTTAATGTAGCGTTCCCTTTCTTTGGGCTTAATAAAAGGAACTTCCCTGTCCTGTTCCTTCTTGTATGGCATGGATTTTTCCCCCTGTAAATGGCTTCTGGTTTTTCCTAGACGGCTTGTCAATGTAATACGGAAGTATAAATGGGAACGGGGAAACTTTTTTAATAATTGTAGATTGTCGAAGGACAACGGAGCCAGAACAGTGCCACTGTACCCTGTGGCAGGGATGCTGCTTCGTAAAGATGTCTTGACGAGGGCCGGATGGTGAAGGATGTCATCTTGTCATCCTGCATACAAACCAGCAGCAACGCTCTCCTTCTGGAAGTGATTTTTAAAATGCCCTTGCTCATACTGGGCTGAGATGGGAAGTGAGCGTATAACCATCAGAGCAGAGCTCTTGTTTGCCATTCCTGGGTGTACTTAATCAATTCTAGTTACATTTTTGAGGCCTTACTTTATATTTTTAAACCCTGCTTCCACGTGAGAGGCTGGATTTGTGGATGTGTAATTCCCTGTAGGACTTCAGAGATCAAATCTGCGTGCGCCTGACCGGTGTTCGGGGTGGAAGCCTTCATCTGCCTCATGTTTTTCTTCGCCCTGATGAGCGAGAAGAGGACTGGAGCAGCAGCTGTGTCTGCTGATGCTCTGAAACTCAACGTTTCCAGGCTGTAGGGTGCAAGCGATGCCGTTCCACGACTGGAGCTGAGCGCCGGGAGCAGGGCGGTGGACAGAGGCTCGGCAGAGCCCGTGGTGCTGGGCCAGCTCTGAGATCAGACCTCATTATGTCCAGTCCCTATTCCCCACCCGGCCTCACTGTTATAATTATGTATTTATGGCTCCTCTTGAAAGCAGCTGAAGCTTTTCCATGTGTCTGTCCTCTCCGGGCTCGAAGCAACAGTCATTTTCTGCTTGTACACGGTCCTGCCTTGACCATCACACCTCTTGACACTTGATGTCTCGGAACTTCTACAACACGGGTCTTGCTGAGCGTGTGACTGGAGCTGAGCATCTGGTGTTGGGCGCTGGGAAATGCATAGGGGTGGCCGCAGGGTGGGATCCTCCCGGCTTGGCTGAAGGAACGGGATGAATTTACGGCCAGCTGAGCATTCCTAATACCAGCAAGGCAGAGGTGGGCTGCTCCGGGCTCTTTGTGGTTAGGTGTTGTAACTGTTGCAGTGATGTATTGTAATGATCAACTTAATTACATTTGTGAAAAATCTGCTTAATTACATATTTACTTTGGGGATTAGCTTCTCCCGTAAGCATTCAATATTGACTTTGGCTGAGACAACTTTTCAAGATCTGCTTCCTTCAAGAGATGACTAATATTAGATCACTTAGTGCAGGAAGCTGGTTTTATCAAGTAGCTGCAACTAATCATTTTGAAAGCTCCAGCTTAGTTTTGAGCATCTGGGCTTTTTCTTCCCAAAAGACAAGCTTTTCCTCCCATTCCTCTCAGCCTTTCTGAAACTTTGTGTGCTGGATGTAATTCTAGACCTGAGCCTTTTCGGCGAGCTGCGCGTCTGTGGAAAATAATTATAAACTGGGAGGAGACTTAACGTTAAGACAACTGATGAATAATTAGTGTATTGAAATGTTAATCTTTTATTTGGATAACTTAATAGCCAAATTAGAGTTCCCACTCCTTGCTTTCTGTGCTGCTCAGTGCACTGTGCAAATATATTATCACGGTAACTCCTCTCTGTTATAACAAACTACGCTAAGAAGCTATAACGTGTAACAGCTCTTCCCTCTCGAGCCAGAGCCAGGCTTCACACCAAGCTCTCGCCAACATGGCAGGATGGTACTTTACGATAGCAGCTTCCAGCCCAGGCAGGAGTTGGGGTAAAACAGCCTTAAATGTAAGACTATCAAGTATTTAAAGAGTAATCCTCCATCTGCCCAGAAGCAAGGAGAGCCTGTCCTCTCCCTGCACCACGCAGCTTCTATGTGGACTTTATTTCCTGTGCCCTCAGTAGCCACATCTATTTTCTTCTTCTAAGCAGCAGTGGAAATACTCGAAGCAATGTTGCTTTAGGGTGTGGAGCAGTTCCCTCTACTTTTTGGGGGTCATCTCACTTGTGTCTAAGCCTGTGTGAGGTTCTCATCCTCAGCTTGGTTGGGGAGAAGCAGAAGGACAGACTGATGTATAGCTGGGCCCGAAGTCACGCGCACAAACTTGTCCATAAGAAGTTCCATCTAAACATGAGCAGGAACTTCTTTACTTTGAGGGTGGCAGAGCCCTGGAAGAGGCTGCCTGGAGTATCTCCGTCTCTGGAGATACTCAAAACCCACCTGGACAAGTTCCTGTGCAGCCTGCTCTGGGTGGACCTGCTTTGGCAGGGGGGTTGGAGGAGATGATCTCTGGAGGTCCCTTCCAGCCCCATGTGATTCTGTGATTCTCCAAGTGTTTTTGGGGACCTTTGCATGTCTTTGCTGTGCTGAGGGATGGTGCAGTTGGGCAGTGGCTGCAGAGAAGGGGACAAAGACTATAGGAAACCCAACCTGGGTGAGATCCCTTGCCTTTCATTCCTAAGAGAATGGGTCTCCCGAGGGAAGTTGAGTTGAAGAGTTGTCTTGTGTAGAGGAAAATGTAGTTGAAGCATGTGCTTTCAGTGGTGGTTTTTAAATTGAGTTGGCGAATCAGGAGTTGCACTTGCTTAATTACAGTTTTGATTGTGTTTTTTCAATGATTGGTGCTTTTTTTTTTTTGAGAGGACTTGAATTCTGTTGTTGGGTTGTTGTGGCTGCCCCATCCCTGGAGGGGTTCAAGGCCAGGCTGGATGGGACTTTGAGCAACCTGGTCTGGTGGGAGGTGTCCCTGCCCAGGGCAGGGGGTTGGAACTAAATGGTCTTTAAGGTCCCTTCCAACTCTAACCATTCTGTGATTCTTGCTGCAAAAAAATCCAGGTCTGTTTGTAGTGATCAGTTGTGAAATGGTAAGATCTGGCTTGTCTTGGCCCCACAGTTAGGTTTTTAGCTTCATTCTAATTTTTTTTTAACTCTGTGGTTCCTGCATTTTTTTGTTTTTGTTTTTTTTTTTTTAAATAACTTAATGCTTTGGGGCATAAGTAGTGTTTTCAGAAAATTATCGTGGAGTCATCTGGTCTGTTAGTGCCCTGGAAGTTGTACGCTGTTACATGCACAAAATAAGTAACAGATCCCCCTGTTTTCCTATAAATGTGTGTAATTTTCATGCATTTAAAGCTGGGTTTTAGGCTTCAAAAAGCAGTTTTGAAAATACCTGATTCTTTATGGTTGACTTTATGGGCTCCCTCTTCCTTCTTCTCTCATTCCACTTCTGAAGCTGTCATAAATCTGGGAACAAAAGGAAGTTGAAATTTAACTCCCACTTGCCAAGATAAAAATCTTAAATTCGTTATATTTGATTTACGACACCAAAAAAAAAAAGCTTTTCTCTGCATGTACTGATCCTTATTTCACAGCCTCTGAAAGTGCTGTCTCATGTATTTCTGAAATCAAAAACTTTATGAAATTCACTTAAGAAGGGAGAATGAGGAAGGTGAAGAAAAGTAAGGAAAGAGGAGAACTGCTCTCTTCCAAGATCAGCAGTCTTGTAAACTGCGGTTCCTTCCTATCCCAGTTAACAACCTTGAAGCAAATGGTAAATGACTTAAGAAGTTGTTCCATGATACAGTTTAGTAATTTTATTCAAAGCTATTTTAAGGCTTCTCTAAAACCATGACAAAGCTTCTTTTATTATTATTATAATTGGTGGGGGAAATAATATCGAGGAAAACCTGTTCAAAACCTAATTTTTTTTTCTTTTTCTTTTTTCCCCGTAGGTTTTTTTAAATATAGCTAAGAAAAAGCACAATGGAGTTTTACGAGTCTACCTACTTTATCGTCCTCATTCCTGCCGTGGTTATTGTAGTCATCTTCCTCTTCTTCTGGCTTTTCATGAAAGAAACTTTATATGATGAAGTACTTGCAAAACAGAAAAGGGACCTGAAGTTTCCACCTACCAAGACTGATAAAAAGAAAACGGAGAAGAAGAAGAACAAGAAGAAAGAAGCTCAGAATGGGAACATCCACGAGTCTGACTCTGAAAGTGCACCTCGGGACTTTAAGCTCTCTGATGCCCTGGGTACGGATGAAGAGCACGTCGCTCCTGTTCCCTTGAGCGTGACCGAAGCGTCTACCGGCGTTAGAGAACGGAAGAAGAAGGAGAAGAAGCATAAGGCTGCTCAAGATGATCATGTAAATAAGGAGTCGGAAGGATCCAAGTCTTCAGGCAAGAAAGTAGAACCAGTCCCTGTTACAAAACAGCCCACTCCACCATCTGAATCAGCAGCATCTAAGAAGAAGCCTGGGCAGAAGAAGCAGAAAAATGGAATGGGTATCTGATGTTGCATATGCTTCTTGCACAGAACGCCAAAACTGTGTTCTGCTTTTTGCAAGACCACAGAGTGTCTCTCTCACGACTGTTCTGCCTGATCTCTATGGAGCAAAGCTCATTTCTAACCTTTCCCTTTTAACGAGCTATTACGTTTTTCTCCCTGTTTTCATCTGGCAGCAATGCTCTGGTTTTCCTTCTCCCATCCTTGCTTTCCTTCTACTAAAGGATTGTTGAGTGAACAGAGTAGATCCCATCTCTGCTTAGCACTGTAGCTTGTCTACTTTGCTCTCAAGCTGCCAAAATTTTGATTACCTGAAAGAAGATTTAGATGTTTGCTGTGTGCATTCTGAAAATGGAGTCCTAAGAGCAGTTGCTCTGATAAGGAAGGGCATCCAGGGAAAACTTCATTGCAGACTGTCCAAAATGAATTGCTGTTTAAGTGCAGGCTTAAGGTAGAAAGAGGTGTTTGGTGGCTGATTCGAGGAAAGAAACACTTACAGCTGCTTCCCACCTCCTGCATCTCTATAATTGAGTGGAACTGATGCTAAAACTGGTCCAGCCATTGTAAGGGAAATGTCCAACCTAGAACAGACTAAAAACTGTAATCAGAATCACCTGTGACTGTCTTGACCATATCCTTAGCAGAAGTTGACGTGTCTCAGTGTGTTTGATTATGAGTAGAAGTTAAAAAGGAATAAAAATACCTAGTTTCAGAAATCAGTGAAAACCAACGTGTTTGCACATCACCCTTTTGAGATGCAGGCGTAAGGGGTTTGCTGCAGGGAGTGAGGAAAAAGGATGACACTGCTGCTTGATGTGGTGGATTTTTTTCTTAAAAAGGGAGAAAAAAATACCCACCCACTATAAAAAAAAAAAATCAAATTTTGTTTGTGGGTGTTTTCTGAAAATCTCTGTGGCATGGTTAAAATGTGGTCTGCAAGCACTATTCTGAGGGCAGCCACAACTAACTCTTATCCTTGATTACAGGAGCTAACACCATAACCCTGAATTGTGTGTGTCAGCTCTGACAAGAATATGATATAGCACAGGCTGTCCAAAAAGATAAAAAAATTTCTCACTAGAAACAACTTCTTAAAAAAGAACAGTTCCCTAATGTGAAACACTTTATTTTCTGCTTCTCACAGTCCTGGTAGCTATTGGGGGTGTGTGTGTAAAATACCCAGGTGGGTTCATGGAGGGGGAATAAAATACTTCCTGCAAATGGGAAACTAATACGGGTAACACGTGCTGTCTGCTCTGTCGCAGTAAAACCTGGATTGGGTTTGTTAAACTGTTCCTTGTGTTGCCGTATGTTCTGCTTGCAGATAAGATTCCTGTCTGTAAAAGCACTCAGTGCTGTGGCTCTTGACTCCTAAACCTTCCTATTGCTTTGGGGTCTTGTCTGATATGGGAATTGTGTGTCTTTGTGAGTGTGTGTGTACATACATACGAATGACTTTGTGTTCTGATTTAAAATACACGGGTTTTTCTCTTCTGGGGGTGGACTCTGGTGGTTATTACAGATTTACTCATTTAATAGTGATGATGAGAGTATACAGAAGAGCATATTGTCTTAATTGTCTGTTACAGATGATCAAGATAGTAAGACTGATTCTGTTGTATCTCCTGCCAAAAAGCAAGACCCAGTCCTGCTCCACCAAGAGATAAAGCAAGAAAACATATCAGGAAAGAAGAAAGTCTCTGCAAAGAAGCAGAAAGTTGATAACGGTGAGAAGACAGTCTGTGACTTAGTGCAGATAATCCTGAGTGTTAAACGTTTTTGCCATCCATACTTTAGTTTCTATTCCTTTAGAAAATAAACTTGCAGAGGAATAACTCCTATTTAAATTTGAAAAAGCAGGAATTCCAGGTAGGAAAGATTGTTCACCCTGAGATCCTGTGATATTTTATGAAATGCACAGGATGCTGTGCGCCTTTCTGTGGGCTCTTTTGGATCCAAGCATCCACGCTTGAATTGAAGAGTAATATGTTGACTTAGAGGACAAGATGGGCGGGCTCTGAGTTGCTCTGAGCGAGGCATGTCTGGAGCTGCTGCAACCATCTGCCCCGAACAAGACTGCAGTTTTTTTTAGCCAGTTGCTTTGACCACGTTCCTCTCTTATTGTCCTTTTGTTAGCTGGCTGTTGCTCCAACACAAACTGCTCATCTTTGCTGTCAAGGCCTTTTCTGTTCGTCATCCCTCGTTCTCTGCCAAGATGCTGTTTCTTGTCTCCTGCTGGCTCAGTCTCCCTCTGTGTTTGTTTTTTTTATTTATTTTTACAATGAGTGCCCTTGTGTCTGGGCCTTTTGGGAAGAGCGTGACCATGAAGTTCTGTGAGGCCACCTTGTTAGCTTCTCAAAACTCTTCTTTACGGGGACAGCTCTGAAGAAGTTGGTGGCTGGTGGACTGCTCCTGGAGTAGACAATGTCAGTCACTGTCTCCTTTATGGTTTGTTCAGGTCATTAGGGGTCAGATCAGGTTCTTGGGACCCTGGTGGGGTTCCAAGTAGTGTATGGTTCCTGTATGTTGTAACAACTGAAAAACTTACAAATTATACATGAAAGAAACCTACTGATGGGGAATTTAGTGTGTGATTTGCCTTTTATTGATGTTTTTGTGCTCTTCCTGATGCATCCATTGCCCTTTTTGGAGGGACCACTTTATGGACCACAAGCTTGCTTTTGTGTGGCTAATACTCAAATTAGTGTAGGTACCAGCTCAGCCAGCATTAAAGCTAAGCTGTCAGTGCTACACGGAAATAGCTCATGCGTTATTTGAAAGCAAGCTCTTTTAAAGCCACCTCTTCAAAGTGACAGAGAAAAAAAACTAGCTGTGGTGGGCATCCGGATTAGGCAAGACAGTACTATGGGGATTTGGGATGTTACTGACGCTGCAAAATGTCTCATTGATAATAAATAGACTTTTGAAAGGACAGGAATAAAATGATGAGGGGAATTTAATAAGGAGAAGAAGGGGAGAGGTGAGGGTGGTAAGTGGATTAGGTGGTGGATATTTCTGCTAGAGGAGAGCTCTCCTCACTTCTGAGCTTGCTGTGCAATGTTTGTAGGCTTCTTAAGTGGAAAGACTCCAGCAGGTGACACAAAAGGTCCATAAGCCTGTTTTGCTCCTTAATAGCAGCCAGAATACTGAAGTGTTTTCTAACCAGCTCTCTGGCAGCCAGAAATGCGTGTTCATCTTGCACTGATGCCTGAAACCTTGCATCCCACCCAGTTACTCTTCTCTCTGGTCTACTGCATGGCATCTGTGGTCCATCAGCCCTTCAGTTTGGGCTGACTGTGAGTGAGCTTTCCTGCTGTGGCATGGTTCTGTGCATAATGAGGAAATGGCCTCAAGTTGCACCAGGGGAGGTTTAGATTGGATATTAGGAAGACTTTCTACACTGAAAGGGTCATCAAGCATTGGAACACACTGCCCAGGGAAGTGGTTGAGTATCCCTGGAGATATTTAAAAGCTGGGCAGATGTGGTGGTGAGGGATGTGGTTTAGTGATGGTTTTTGTAAGTGTTGGGTTGATGGTTGGACTCAATGATCTGAAAGGTCCCTTCCGACCTCGACAATTCTGTGATTCAATTCTATAATGTCTCTGGTCCTCTGGTCCTACAGTGTGGACCAGCAGCTCAGGTGCTTGGAAACAGCAAATCCGCCTTCTTTACTGGCTGTATGTTGTCCCTGATCTGTTGCTCTTCCTCTCCCCTCCCCTGCTTCTGTCTCAGCAGCGCGGGCTGAAAAGCTCTTTGGGCAGAGGCTGATCCTCAGCCCCGTTCATACAGTGGTTGGTCAGTACCTCTGGGTACCTCTCGGAATATTAACGATGCCTGAAGCCTGCCCTGACAGATGAGATATCTTCATTAAGTGCAGTTGAGTCTGCATGTGAAATAAGCTTGATTGCTGTCCCTACTGCGTGTTCTGCCTTAAATAGTTTAGTTCACTGGTGCTGTAATCTGAGTGGAAATGCTGGCAGTTAAGGTACCAGCTTTTAATGGAATAGGGGCAAAAATCTATTATACTTGTGCTTCAGGGATGCTGAATGATTTCATACGCAGCCACGAGTAAACCAGTCTCGTTGATGCCATGTGCAACTTTCTCATTAAAGTGAAATGAAAGTCAAAATCTAAAGGTTCTTCTCTGCTACTTCTTAAAATGCTAAAAGGCAGCTTTGGAAATAGAAATTTAATTGAAGCTATTAAATTACTATGCTTTAGAGACCTTTATTTAATGAGCTTACCTGAAGAGCTTTAATGAGTTAAGCTGTGAAGGATAATAGAAACAGAGTATAACTAACTAGCTGGAGAGGTGCTTTAATCCAACTTTCGTGTATGTTATGCACCTTTTCTAAAAATGTTGCTGTTGATTATTGCAAAGCTTTAATCCATCCTGTGGGCTTCTGGTTACAGTTTTGGTGGATGAACCTCTTATTCAAGCAACCACTTATATTCCTTTGATGGATAATTCTGACACTGGCACTTTGGAAAAGCGAGAAGCGGTTGAAGTAGCAAAACAAAACGTGAACGAGGGCATCCAGAAGAGCAGTGGCAAGAAACTGAAGAACGAAACAGATAAAGGTAAGGAACCGATAATGCAGTGTGTCTCTGGCATAGCCTGTCTGGAAACCTGAACAAGGAGGGGGATCCTCTCTTACATGCCAGGAAGAAGTGATTTGAGGAAAAGATTTGTGGCTGCAGGACACCGGTTCTTGTCTGTGCTCGTTTCTCCCCTGTCTTTGGCACTGTTGAAAGGGCTTTGCGCCATCTGAATGCTTTCAATGCTGACTGTAGGCTCTTGTGTCCTCGCAGCGAGGAACTGGTGATTCCGGACCACACAGATGCATGTGAGCTAGTTTTGCAGTAAGGTAGTTCAGGCATCGCTGATGGTGATGGACTCCGGAGCTTTCAGCGCGGGCTGTGGGAGTCTGTGTGTGTCTCTGACTGCAGCACGGATTTACCTGAAGCCAATTGCTGGTGGAGATCGTGTCTGGCAGCTTCCAGCAAGACTTTGAATTTTCCTTTTAATGCAGGTGGAATTGGTTGGGACGGGGGAGCTTCCTTCATACTCTCCCGTGGAGGCCTGGAGTGATTCATGAGCTTAGTGTCCCACCTTGAAACTTTAAATAGGCCACTAACCTGCTCAAAACATGCCAGACTTAGTGAGCCATGAGGTGAGACCCTCCAATTTGTGGGCAGCTGGAGAGGAGAAGCCAAGTGACTCACTCGGGTTTCTATAGAGGATTTGTTTTCCAACACTGCCTGCCTGGTCACTGACCGCTCTTTGAAACCTCTCTTTTTAGACTTGTCTTCTAAAATGCCCACTTGAAAGCTTCTTGGCAGCTCTTTGTGGTACCTGGATTGGGTTCCCACCTGCCTGAGGCTCCCCTCGTGCTTCTGGCTCAATGGCTGCTTATCCCTGCCCAGCAGCATCAGAGCCTCTCATGTGTACCCGTCCCTTCTCATTTCCTCTGCAAGCCGTAACCTTTTATATGAGCTCCTTATTCTCCTGTGTCAGCTGGGATTTGCCCTCCCGATATAGAAATCTTCCCCTATTCTAATTGTAAGCTTCTTGGGTCCAAGGGCAAGATCTTCCTGGCTTCAGGGAACTGGTTCAGGCCAAGCTGCTGTATACTCCCAGCTATCTGGCCTCTGCTCCCAGGATTTTGGCATATTCCTGGTAACAGCATCATTGCTGATGTCAGTGCAGCAGTGATGTTATCTGAAGCCCATGGCCAAGACTTAAGTTGGATTTAGGATGAGGAGACAGTGTGCTAGAATTTCTCAGCGGTTCCTCCCCACCTCCCTGGACTCTGTTATTCAGTAATTTGTTTTTATGCTCAGCAATTTCTCTTAAGGGCTTAATATCACCAGCCCTTTTTTGTTCTTCGTTTACTTTTCAGACTTTGGAGAGGTTTAGGTTTGTGTGGCTGTTTTTAGTACCTGTGGTGAGAAACCTGGATGGTTCTCCATGAGCTTTGGGACACTTTTTCTGAACCAAGCATCACTTCTAAGCGTTCCCCCCCCCCCCCCCCCTTGAATCCTGTCATGTACTTTTGTTCACTGGGGAATATTTGACAGGTACTGGATGCCTTGGTCTTGTGCTTCTGCTTCCTTAAGTTAGGGGGCCACCTAATGACCTGTGTGATGTAGCCTGGTTTTTATGGACAACTGTTCCTGCAAGAGAATAGTTGAGTTGAATTGTGTTTCCTTGTTTATGTCTTTTTAAACACTTATTTATCTTCCTACTGCTGAACTCTTTCTGGACCAGTTCATTTCCAAACTTAAACTGATGGAATATTTTTCTGGTTTTCATGGATTCTAATCAGAAATGTGCCAGTTCTTAAATTCGTTACCTTGTCACTTGCATATTGCTTGTGGAGCCAGGCTGTCCTTTAAATTGAGAGCTCATTTTGAATTACTGTCATAATACACTAGAAAGGCCTCTTCAAGTTTTCACATTCATCCTATTTTTTCCCCCCAAAATCTGTGTTATGCTTTGTCTCCTTGCTAGCAGCACTATAAATGTTACCAACTGTACAAACAAAGTGGTGGGATTTTTTTTTTCCTAAAACTGTCAGCTGGCAGATTGTTATCAAATTTAAATTGGAGATATGTTGTTTTTTGCTGAACGTTCATGACCTCTTGCTTCTTGGCATTTCAGCCTGAAATTAAATATAATGCATATGATACCCTATCACATGCTGTTCCGAGGCAAAATAAATAATTCTGTACGGAGTCCAAAGCAAATATATCCTCCCTTCTGTGTTGCAGAGAATGCTGAAGTAAAATTTAAAGACTTTGTAATGGCCATGAAGAACATGATCTTCACTGAAGATGAGGCCCGTTGCGTCGTGGAGTTGTTAAAGGAAAAATCTGGAGCCATTCACGATGTCTTGCAAAAGGTGAATGCCTGTGGGTGGGGAGAAGGCTATTAAATAAGCAGAAATTGTGAGAGATGCTGTCAAATCCGCTGTATCGATGTTCTGTTGTGATTTCTGCATTCTGTCTTTGGAAGACTTTTTCCAGCTGGTCGGCGCTGGCTTTGCACGTGGAAAGCAGTTGTCAGATGTCTGCGTGGTGCCATCTGCCGTCCCGGGGGCTGGCAGGACAGGCTTTTGACCGCTCGAAAAGAGCAGACATAACCATGGAGAAAGGGGTATATAACGCAGGGTGGCAGCTGCCACCTGTGTGTTGGCGTGGGGACAAACTGTCTGGTGACTTTTGGGAGTGATCTTTCACATATGTGTAAATGGGATAAACTAGAGTAGAAATTCAGAAAAACCTGCTGTGGTTGTGCACTTGATCTGTTAATTCTGTGTTTTGCAACTGTCTCCATCTTACAAGTCCATAAATCACAGAATGGTATGGGGTTGGAAGGGACCTCTGGAGATCATCTAGTCCAACCCCCTGCCAAAGCAGGTCCACCCAGAGCAGGTTGCACAGGAACGTGTCCAGGCGAGTTTTGAATGTCTCCAGAGACGGAGACTCCACCACCTCTCTGGGCAGCCTCTGCCAGGGCTCTGCCACCCCTCAAAGTGAAGAAGTTCCTCCTCACGTTTAGATGGAACTTCTTATATGCAAGTTTGTGCCCATTTCCTCTTGTCCTGTCCCTGGGCACCACTGAAAAAAGACTGGCCCCATCTCCTGACACCCACCCTTTCAGTATTTCTAAGCATTGATCAGATCCCCCCTCAGCCTTCTCTTCTCCAGACTAAAAAGACCCAAGTCCCTCAGCCTCTCCTCATAAGAGAGATGCTCCAGCCACCTAATCATTTTTGTAGTCCCCTGCTGTACCCTCTCCAGCAGTTCCCTGTCCTTCTTCAACTGGGGAGCCCAGAGCTGGTCCCAGTGCTCCAGATGGGGTCCCACCAGGGCAGAGCAGAGGGGCAGGATGACCTCCCTCCACCTGCTGGCCACACTCTTCCTGATGCACCCCAGGATGCCATTGGCCTTCTTGGCCACGAAGGCACATTGCTGGTTCATGGGCATCCTGTTGTCCACCAGGACTCCCAGGTCTTTCTCCTCAGAGCTGCTCTCCAGCAGGTCAGCCCCCAAACTGTCCTGGTGCAGGGGGTTATTTCTCCCCAGGTGCAGCAGTTCCAGTCTACTGACTCCTTTGCATATTTTTCATAGGGTTGTAGGGCAGTTTGGATTTGGAAGGGCCCTCAGGGGGTTTGTAGTCCAACCTCTTACTTACAGGGCCAGCTCTGAGGTCAGTCCAGACTGCTCAGGGCTTTATCCAGTCTGGCTTGAAACCTTCAGGGACTGACTGCACAGCTCCTCTGGACAACCTGGGCCAGTGCTCGGCAGTTCTTTACTTTTTATTTTTAAACGTTTGTATTAAGACAGAAGAGAGTGGTGACCACCAATGTCTTACAAATACTTACTCCTCCCTTCCGTGACTCATAATGAGTGTCATCTTGTGCTTGTAACATCCTGTTTGTCACACTGGAAGTCTTGCGATTCTGTGTTCTTCTGCAGATACGGTACCAGAGCAGAAAGGCGGAACTGGATATGTGTCAATTCAAGTAACGCAATGTAGTAGCACATCCCATAATTTCGGTTGGAAGGGACTTCAGGAGGTTATGCAGTCCAACTGCCTACTCAAAACAGGGTCAACATTGAATTCGGAGCAAGTTGCTGAGGGATTTGTCCAGTTGGGTCTCGAGAACCTTCAAGGATAGAGACTTCACATCCTTTCAGTGCTTTATTGAAAACTCAACGGTGGTACCCTCACAATGGTTTTATTTGGAACAGCAGCCAACTTGCTGTATTTTTTTCTTCTAAAGGATCTTCTCAGATCAAAATGGTTTCCTGGGTTTGTATACAACCAAAAAAATGTACATTTCTGTAGATGGAAATGTAGTTTCCCAGCTGTAGCTCGTACAAGACACGGACAGTGTGTGTCGTACTGCATACATACACGATACCACTAATGGAGAACTTCCAAACACATCCAGAGTGTGTTTATGGGGCTGACACTTCTTGGCTTCTTCAGTTGTCAGAATTCTGAGCACAGACATTTAGAAGGTTTGCCCCCTCCCACAGTTACTCCATTTTTGGGCCAGTACACAAGTGGCTGGGCCATGGGGATTGTTCCTCTAGTGCTGTTCCCTGTGGGATCTCTGGAACTTTGTGTGTCAGTGTGCCAGCGGAAAGGTAATTACTGCAACTGGAGGCTCTCCTGTGAAATGGAAGGAGAGACCACATCAGTGTTCTCTTTTTCCCTTTGTGGTGAGGTGTTTCAGGAGATGATGTTGGTTGGATTATACCTGCTTCAGGCGTGGGTTGGACCAGGTGATCTTGGAAGTCCCTTCCAACCTCAGTTATTGAATGATTCAGCATCCCTGCATCTTTTTTCCTTCATTTCTCTTAATGGCTGTTCCTTGTTTTCCCCAGTGCCACCACAGCAGCTCTCTTCCAACGCAGAGGCACCTTAAGAGCCCATTTATTCTTTTAATTGGTTTCAGCGTGTTTGAAAACGCATTTCCTTCTCTAACGAAATGGGGGCTGCAGGATCCATTAGCGGCCGATCTGGGTGCCGCTGGTGCCGCGTGCGCCGCGCAGACGGGCGATTCGGGGGCAGGAGGGGCTGTTCCTTCCTCCCAAGTTTGCTCTGCTGCCTGCTCGTGGGCTTTGCGAGTGCTCCTGGCGGGTACCAGCCTTTTTTTATGTACTTTTGCTGCAGGCTAGCAAGGCTGAGTCGGCTGCAGCTGTACATCAGCTACAAGACAAAGAGAAAATGCTGGCTGCCATGAAGGAGGAGGCGGCCGTTGCGAAGGAGCAGTGCAAGCAGCTCACCCAGGTAAATATAAAGAGGTTTTTGCATATAGAGAGCCGTGGGAGAGGAGCAGGGGTGTATAGGACTAGCAGCCAGCAAATTCCTGTTCGCTGAGCTTAGTATAAACTTAAAGATGGGAGGGTTTTTTTTTAATATTGGGAAAGCTTATTGAGACACTGTGTTTCATTTTATGATGCTATTAATGTATTTATGCAGAGTTATTTTCCAGTAGTTTTTCCAGAGTGTTGATTTGCTGAGACTTTTAAGCTGAGACTGTGTTTTTCTTTTCAAAAAGTTACTTTAAAAACACTTCCTCCATGAGTATCGCATGGTTTTGTGCATGCAAATATTAATCGCCTGTTCTGCATCGTGTTTTTTAATTTGGTACCTATTCTAGCATTCATGTGCTTGTGTGCTGCTGGGCACAACAACCACCAGTTTTCTTGAAGAAAGGAAGCTAGAGAAAGGGTAGAGCTGCCGCCTTAGCTCCTGGAGTTGCTGCTCTGATTGCTTTAGACTTACAGGGCTGCTGATGCTGCTGTCAAGACTAGTTTATGAAATTTCTCTTTTTTTTTTTTTTTTTTGTTATGAAGATTTCAGAGAAAAGCCGTTACGGTAGAACAAATAACTAGGCAGATATGGAGTGAATCGGAGGCTTTTGGAGGCAGGATTCTTGTATTTTGCCTAGTTGGGAAGCACACAGGCGTTAGGCACAGGAAGGTGGGATGAAAGTTGGGCGCAGAAAGCTGGGTGGCTGAAGATGGGAGCAGAGTGGCCAGAGGACACAGGAGTTGGGAGCCATGGGCAAACGAGAAGGAAAGAAGGGAGTGGGTTTTGTTGTGAGCTCCTGGCAGGACACAGGTGGGTGGAAAATTGATAGAGGGGCTTGGGATAGTCAACGTATAGGGAGGAAGGACTTTGTGATGTGTTTGGAGGGCGAAAGAGAAACTCTGGCTTGGGATTGCAGGATGAAAGGGGGGGGGATATCCACAGGTGAAGAAGCAGAGGAGGAGCCTGGGTGTGGGGGAAGTTGATGTGGTTGGGGGAAAGCCACCTGCAAAGCTGTGCTTGTGAAGGCAAAGTGGGTTCTGCAGAGAAGTAGGGGTCGTCGGGGGGTTTTGCCATTTCAGTTGGGGGAGGAAAGGGAGAAGGAGAAATAAATGGGCGTTCCCAAAAGCTGGGAGAAAATGGGTAAAAGCGAAGCTGCTGCAGTGCCAGAGTGTCAGGGGACAAAGATCAGCTTGACTGGCAAAAAGTTCTTACCTTCTAATTAACGTGTTTCTCCGAAAACACTGCTAGAAGCTGTGGAGGGACTTCAAGGTGCAGAGATGTTCCTGCAGGGGTGTTGATAAAGATGATAACTTGGAGAGGATAAATGAGAGCAGGAGGTGCCTGACCTCAGAGGTATTTGGCAAAACCCAAGGGAGGTGAAAGTTAATTTCCCCGGGATCTCCAGCACTGCCCCCATGGGGGCTTGGGGTCAGAGAGGGCTGCAGATGGATGGTGGAATTGGTAGAGGAGCAGAAGGAAGCTACAATATGTCCCAATGTCCTTATTTTTGTAGTACAACACAGAGAAGTCTTTGTGTCAAGCTGTTTACGCTGTATTTGCAGAAGTGACCTAAAACTTTTGGTGTCACTCAGGTTCCTAAACGCCTCCATGAACATGGGCTTGGGAACTCATGTCCCTTATTCAGGGGGAACAGCCTCCTGAAAGTGACTAAGTTGGATCTAAGAGAAAGAATAGTTTTTATTTAAATTAAAATGCGGAAGATGCTGTAATCGCTCTGAAGAGATGGAGGTATTATTCAGGCTAATAATTTTGAGCATTTAAATTACGTGTGGAGGCTCCCTGGCACGGCAGGGAGCTGCGTGCTGTGCTGTGTAGCTGGAGATGGAAGGTAGATGGTACAAATACCTCGTTCTGCCACGGGAGCTTGCTGAAAGCTCCACTTCATGTTTTTGCTTGCTGCAGCAAGTGCATTTGTATTGCAGAGGAGCAGCTCTATGGATTTCTCAGGTGTCTGGGTTGAATTACAGGCTAATAAATGATTAATTTAAATAGCAATGTGTATTTTCATTTGAAAGCTGTAACGTGGCATCATGCTGGTGGGATTCAGGGCTTTTCTGGCCGTTGTTGGGTACTAATAGCCCATCTCCTCTGGCAAAATTGTTGGCTTTGCAACCTGCTACAACACAATTACTTGCTCTAAAATACTCTCTGTTCTTTTGTCACAGTTCTTTACCTGCGTTCTTCTGTTTTGCTAAATTTGGGATGAAAATCTAAGCTCTGCCCTGTGTGATATTCATGGTTTTAATTGTTAGCACTGTGTGATTTGACCAGACTCAATAGAAATAAGACTCCAGCTCTTCTGAGACAACAGAAAATCAGGGTTGAAATTGGCAACCCTTGTTTTTAACAAATGTGAAATCGTGTTCATCCTAAATCCTCAAAAAGGTGCTGGAAATTACTCTGAGCGAAAATTTGATGCTGAATTTGGTTTGATGCACACTTGCTATGTTTTTAGTTATCCTGAAACACTGACTATTAGACTCCAGAAAGGAGCAGTAGGTGACAACTTTCCCTTTTTCCTTTCACTTCCCACCCAAGGAGCTGGTTGCGGAAAAGGAGAGAAACGGTTTGCTTACGGCGAAAATGCGAGAGCGCATCAACATGCTGGAAAAGGAGCACGCTGCTTTTCAGAGCAAAATACAAGTTAGCTACCAAGAGTCTCAGCAGATGAAGATAAAGGTAAATGCTTTTACCCAAACGGGCCTCTGGTCCAGCTGCTTTTGCTTCATGGTGTTTTCCTGAGATGTTCGTCAATTAAAGTGTAAAATCTAATCAAAATGCTCAATTTCAGAGAGCCATTAATGCTTTTGGTCACTTACCAGCTGATAAATAGCATTTTTTTTTAAATTTATAGTACAGAGTGGCAACATAGCGTAGTATATAAGAAATATTATTGCCTGGGAAATTGTATTGCTGAAAATACTTGAAGGGCAGACACTTGCATTTATTTTTTTTAAAGCCTTTGTTACTGTCTCCTGATGTTGCATTGAAGTGGAGTTACTTCAGGAAAGTTTGTTGCATCAGATTCAAAAGTTTGACTTAAAGTTTTCTAAGAAAAATGGACCCTCTTATACCAACTTGACTGGTGCTTAGATTTGACAGTCTAGTATTTTTTTTTTTTTGCTATATAAATGTCACAGCATCAAGCCCAGCATGCGAACTTCCCTGCTTTAATTCTATTCTTCTCCCTTGGCATTTCAGAGAGTAGCATCTGCAGTTTTGGGGCAGAACTGCATTCTCGAGAGCAGAGACCATTTCCTTTGAATCTATGTAGACAACTGCATAATGAGAGGGTCTTACTGCTGGCTGGGGAGGGTGAAAGAGGTCTGGGGACAACCTGGTGGTGAAGCTGGTGAAGTAGTGAAGCTGGAGAAAGGATGCAAAGAGGAATCAGGGCTCTGGGTCTGCTCCCCCTGCTGATGTGCTGTAGCATTGCAGAGAAGCTGAAATTTAATTGTCAGAGCTTCCAGTTATGTGGGGCTTGTGGCCCTGGCATTAAAAAAAAAAAAAGTGGAGGAGAAGGGTAACCAAGAGAACCCCCAACAAATATGCAAGGAGCAGTTTGTTACACGCTTTGGTGCTGAGCTGGAGGTGGCTGCCCTGCAAGGGACAGCTGTCTTCTGCTGTAGTTGGTACCAATGAGGATTTTTTTTTTTTTATATAAAACATTTGTGTGAGTCAGCCAATTGATGAAACTGGGTCTTGGAAATGGTGTCAGCCATATCTACAAACTGGCACCAGTAGAGGAAGAAGATATTACAGGTGTTTGTGCTGGAGGATTTTCAAAGCAGGCTGTTGGGCTGTAAGACCAGCTGTGATGTAGCCTGCATAAGCACAGTCCATTATTTTCCCCTTTAAGTCCTATCTTTTATTTTTGTTTGCACTCTTCTGATGTAACCTTGGGTTATCCGGGCTTCTTTCTGCCTCAGTTTGGAACCATCACAATGCCACCAAAGCATATTATTGCCTAAATAAAGGATTTATTTCATAATCTTGCCTTCAGGATATTAGAAGAGGACTAGCCTTTTGCAGTTTATATGCTATAATCTGTATATTGTTAGTTATTGTATACTTTTTCTGCTTTGTTTAATGGCTTTGTAAACTTGTAATATTAATTCACGGTGCATTTATATTACTTCCTTTAGGATAAGTAATTTATTGATATCCAGTTATTGGCAAGTATCTAAAGTTATACAGCTGAGCATTTGGTATCCTCAGTACTATTTGCATACTATTTAAAAATAAAAAATTGCTTTGATGCACAGCTGGTACTCTGGTATAAAAAGAAACTGGTGCTTTTATTTGAGCAAGGAGGTCTGAATTGCACAATTTAATTAAAGAGTGGGGGTGTGGGGAAGGAAGTAAAGCTGGCCCCTTCCAAAAAATCCACTTAGTTTTATTTATTTAAGCTACGATGATGTTTTACCTACTGTTATAAGTTATTGGATTTTTTACTTCTCCTTAGCTTAATCTGTTTTAGAATTGATCTTTTTTTCCCCCATCAGTTCCAGCAACTCCGTGAGCAGATGGAGGCAGAAATAAGCCACCTGAAGCAGGAAAACGGTATCCTGAGAGATGCTGTCAGTACTTCTACCAATCAAATGGAGAGCAAGTACGTTAGCAGCTCCTCGGAGCTCTCTGTGTTTTTAAGCCTTCCCCGAGGAGTTGTTTTGGCTTTTGCTCCTTTTGTTTCCATCTCCTTGGCTGTCTCTGAATTTGTGGTTACACTAGGAAGGCAGTTATTTTGGGCTGGGGAGGCAGCTATTTGTATTTGCATCGAGCCAAGGCTTTCAAAACAAATTACTGTCTTCTATCCAGTTGAAGCCTGGGCTTTTAGAGTGTTGGTGCTGAAGCTCTAACAGAAGAGTGCAGAAGTGCTCAGCCACAGTTGGGTATTTTTTGGCACGGAATGTCTCCTTTCCCCTGGGGCTTTCGGAGAAGTGCTGATGCTGGCCTCTTGGGAGAACAGCAGCTCTAAACTTATAAATCAGTTTTGTCTTGCAATAAAAAAAAATAAATATCAACACCCTGCAGTTAATGGTACCGCTGGGGCGGTGCTTGGATTTATCTGCTGGTGTTGCAAATGTTTGGAGAAACAAAAAGGCATCTCGAGGTTTTGTCTTTTGTGAGTTATGACAGAGAGGGTTGTATTTACCGCGGTGACAGCTGAGCGCCCCGGTGAGGTGTGGAGTCAGACGGGTGAATTGCTGCCGGCGAGCTTCTGCCTGGAGAAACCAAAACCTTTATATGCTTTTAGATACTGGATTTGTTACTGTTGGGGACTAGAATGACAAAACTGCTGTCAGGACTTAGAAAGGGCTCCATATCTTGCTTTTCTGGCTTTGCTGTTCTTGCAGAGGTGCCTTTCTGTTAACAACTTCTGGGCTGCCGAGCATGTGTATTGCTGGGGCAGGTCACTGTAAGGAGCAATAGGATATTTGATATTTTAGAGGTGCCCTTCTTGTAGAAATAAGTCATCGTTATCTCTTTGTTATCTTGAAAAAGCCTTAATTCAGGCAAACTCAAAGTGCTTTTTATTTGCTTAGACACAAAGGGAAGCCTTTTAGAATTCTTCCCTTGAGCTACACAGATGCCTCTTCTCTCCCTAAGTGAGAAAGTGCTTCAATTACCTTCATAAGTTAATAGATAAGTCAAGGAGGGAACGTATGGTCCGAAGAGATGTGTGCAGTTAGGAGTCCAGGAGGAATAGTCTTGAGTAAGTTGGAGCTAGATAATCCTTTATGGGAAGAGGAAGGGAATGTGAATTTCCATGCGAGACCTTTCCTTAGGCTGAGCCTCTCTAGTTTATATAACTGTCCAAATTCTGCCCGTCAGCTTGCAAATGTTTTAAAGGAACTGATGCTCGTGGCTTATTGCTGACCTTTTGTTTCTGACTCAGTGGGTTGTCTCTGCTGTGCTGATGGCCAGGAGTTCCTGACCCTCATCCTTTCTTAGGATGAAGCAAAGTGGGGAAAACCTACCCACCCACCCAGTACAGCCCTCTGGCTGCAAATGCAGGGCTTTGTGTTGATACTTGAGTAGCTGTTGTTATGGCCTGTGCTTCTTGTAAAAAGAAGCTGTGAAAATGTTTTATTTTTAGGCAGTCGGCTGAGCTGAACAAACTGCGCCAGGATTATGCCAGGCTGGTGAACGAGCTGGAAGAGAAGAGCAGTATATTGCAGCAAGAGATGCTCCAGAGGAAGAACGTGGAGCAGGGGATTGCTCAGCTAAAGGTGACTTGGGCTTTTTCTGCCTGTCGAGTGGTGGCGGAGGCTTTATCTGAGCCAAGTTCTGACTCAGGTGGGATGTGAGGGGTGTGAGAATTGCTTTAGCTGTTTCCCCGGCCACTAAATCTCTCTGTCATCTTTTTACATGCAAGTATCTATTTTCAGATAAGCCCATAGGCTGGCTCAGCCTATTTAATGTTTTCATTCAGTGCTCTGGGTTTTGAGTTATTAAAAACCTCTCTGTGAAGTGAAACTTACCCTTCCAGGTAAATATATTTAAAAAACTGAACTGGTGATGTTGACCTTTTGTTAGGTCCCTGTCCAATTGTTGGTCTGGAACAGGATTGTAATGATTCTGAGGGTGCTTTCTATGAGTGTACAATTCCAGCAAGATTTGATGTTTTGGAGTAGTTTATCCAGATGGCATTGTCCTCGTGTGGATTTGTTTATTTGTTTGAAATTGCATGCTTAAATGTATGTTTAAATTTTTAAATATACTTTTTTTTAAGAGTTAAAATGTAAATGGACTGGCTTCTGGATGCATCTTTCTCCTTTTCTTTGGAAGAAAAGGACTTTTGTATTTTTTTTTTTTTTTTCAAAAGAGAAAGCTAGTGTTTTTGAATGAGAATGCCAATCCAGAGCTCATTACTTTTTTTTGTATTTGCAATTAAGTCCTAGTTACCAGGAGTTCTCTCCACCTCTAGCCCTTGCAGGTGGAGAGTTGGTATCTAGAGTTGAGACGTATTTTAATTACTAGGTGCAGATTTATGTGATGAGTGGCTTGTCTGGCTTCTAGTGTTAATTCTGAACTTGCAGGGCAAAGATGCTACACTTGAATATTACAGAAACCATCCTGTTAAGAACCTGTAATGAAATCCTGGTCACAATGGCCTTTCAAATTAATAGGCTAAACTACTCTGGGAGGAGGATTACAGGGCACTCTGTCTCTCTGATGTGCCCTAATGGAAGCAAGAAACAATTTTACTTTGTTGCCATATGTTTTGGGAATAGCACTGAAGAGATGCGCTCTGAATGTTTCAAAAAATAAATTAAAGGTTAGACTTCTTTTCATCAACTCTCTCTTCCTTGTGAAGGTCCAGCTGAACGATGCACAGAGAGAATGGGACGAAATCCAGGCTTATTGCAGGAAAAGAACAGCGGAACACGAAGCAGCACAACAAGGCACGTATCACAGAATTCCCAAATAACACTTACTGCAGTCATTTGGCTGTTGCCATTTGTAAAATGAAAAAGAAAAAAAGGGGCTTTATGGAGTAAATGACTTAAAGCTCAGGTGAAGCTGGTATCACTTCAGCACCCTGGGGGTGTCATACACCCTGGGCTGGTGTATGTCGATGAGAGAGCTGAACCTTGGCTTGATGGAATGAGGTTTCTAATCAGCCTCCCTGTTTACAATGAAAGTGATTTCCCGCAAAGTTAAATATTTACTTCTGAATTAAAACCCTGACGTTTCTGCTGCAGATGTGCAGAATAAGCTTGTGGCCAAAGACAATGAAATCCAGAGCTTGCACAGTAAACTTACTGATACAATGGTGTCAAAACAGCAGCTGGAGCAGAGGATGCTGCAGTTGATGGAGGCTGAGCAAAAGCGAGCTACTGCGGAGGACTCCATGCAAATGCAGGTGCAGGTAGTGTTGCTCAAGTATCTTATGGGTTTGGGTTTTTTCCCCCCTACTTTATCCCTACAGAAACGCAGTAATAGCCTTGAAATGCTGTTTTAATAAAGCTTTCCCGCTGAATAAAGAATGAGAAAACTGGGTGCCACTCTATATTGTCACTTTAGAGGTGGGACCGTGCATGTGGTGCTGGGAGGAGCTCTGGGGCCATCTCAAGACCTGAGAAACGCTCCAGGAAAGTCAGGAAAATGTGCTGACCCAGGCAGTTTCCCAAGCTGTGAAGTGATGCTGTGGTCTGGGGAACACCCTGGAAGAGCAGCCATGTACCTTTTGATGTTTTGAGCTCTTCTGGAGTGATCTCTCTTCTCCTGGTGTCAAGTGGTAACAGGCAGTGTAGACAGAGCTCTTGAGGGCTTCAGAGAAACTAAATGGTGTACGGTGGGGCAGGGAATATTTTTCTCTTGATGAAGAACAGGTTCTTATGCTTCCACTCAAACTGGTTGATCTTAATGGGGAGAAAATCAGCATCTTTGATAAGTGTTTGACATGTAAATGCTGAACTGTTCTTACTAACGTAATCATGGCTAAGAGCTAATCCTAGGAAAAGTTGACCAGCTGCAGATCTCAGCCTGCTTTTCTTTCTGTGCTCTCTTACAAGGAGCTGATAGAGCAGAATGATGCTTTGAATGCTCAGCTTCAGAATTTTCATTCGCAAATGGCAGCCCAGGTACAGCATGTTCTCAGACTTTCTTTTGTAGTCTTGAATTGTGAACTTTCATTAAAAATCAGATTATTTTTTTTTTTAGCTGGATATGAGATGCTGAAAGCAAAGACTTAGTAGCATCCTCTTTTCTAATGTTTCTCAAACTGGTTTAAAACTTAAGCTTCTGCTGTCCTTTTGGGGGAAAATATCCAATTATTTCCTCCTGTAGCAGCTTTTGTTTATAACCAAAGGATAGAATACGTCTTTGAATGCTTGTTTTCTGTAACTTTGCATGTGTGCAGTTCTGTCTTGTGGTTCTTTGGTCTTTTTGCAGTCCTCCTGTGAACCTCCTGATCATGCTTTTCCCTTGTGCACTGGGTTGAGAAACAGTGTCTTATGGTGCTTCTATATCAAGCTGTTTTTTCATTCCAGTGGTGATTTCTGTGCAGAAAGGAAAACGAAAACCAACCCCAAAAAATCCAAAACAGCAAACTGTTCAAGTGGGCACATGTGGAGGCTGTTCCTGTGCAGTTGGGTGCTGTGTTTTTAGTCATGAGCATGCTAGATGTAGTTTAAATTCAACGTCAGACTGAAAGTGTGTCATCGGGCCTTGCTTGAAGAGCTTGGTGCTTTTACCCTTTGGGTGGGGAGAGCAGTGAAGAAAGAGACAGTCTGAATTTACAGCATCTTCGTGACCTGCTTCTTTCATCCCAGTCCTTCAAAAGAGCTTTGAATGTAAATCCCTCGGGAAATTTTACTTTTTTTCCTCTGGGTTACACAAGGGGGCTGTTGGAAGGTGGTGTGGGCTTTCTCTGGCCATGAAAATGTAGGGCCAGTTTTTCACCATGGAGCACTCTGGGGAAGTGAGGTTGGACTGGATACTGTGCTGGGCATCAGGGTTGAGGAAACTGTTGTGGTCGTTAAGGAGACCCTCTGGGACTGCAACTATTTGTTCCCTTTGATTATTATGGGTTTTTTTCCTTCTCTGATTCTGTTCTCTGTGGTAGGATCTAGCTAAGGCAGTGTAGGAATTGCTGTAGGGTCCCTTGGGCACAAACTCTGCGAGTTGCAGGATTCTGGGAGAGGGGGATAAGGAGAACCGTGTATCTGAAGCACAAATGAACATGGAAGTTCTGCCACAGGCGCTACCAAACTGGAGGTGCAAGAGTCCGCAGAGGTCCCTCGATGCCTCGATAGAGGTGTGATGGGTGTCTCCTGCCCCACTGTGTGTGACCACACAGGAACAGGCTTTTTCCAGCGTGGGGAAAAATGCCACTTGCTGGTTTTATGCTGCTGTCTCTGTTCCTAACACAAGTCCTAATGTACCGTGCAAGGTTTTCTTTTTGAAATTCTTCAGCAGAATGTCCCGTAAAGCACTTAATCCTTGGGAGACAAGTGCTGGTGATCCCCATGGCTTGTTTGAATCCGGTAAATGGCAAATAAGAGGGTTCATTTTTTCCCTTCGTGTTGCCTTAAGACAAAGCGGAAGGGACATTAATATGTGCTGGTATTCCTTCAGTGTTCCTTATCCAGGAAATAGTTGGAATTGTCCTGTGCCAGTTTAAAATAACGAGACAAATCTTACAAATGCTGTTCCTGGCTCACTGTAGATGATGATTCTTTGAATTGTTTGACTTTCAGCTATTTATTTTTTTTTCTTTTTTTTCTTTTCCTTCTGCAGACCTCAGCTTCAGTCCTGGCAGAAGAACTACACAAAGTGTGAGCATTCATTTCCTCTGGTATTTGGGGAGGTGTTACTGGCTTTTCACACGTATCACCTTTCCTCCACGCACGTGCGGTGTGTATGGGAGGGACTGGTAAAAGAAATGTTGCTCTCTGTGCTTTTAACTTCTCACGAGACTGACTTTATGGCTGGGAAACTGCTTCCTGAGGATTTCCCTTCTGTGTCTGGCCTCAGGTTTGGAGCTCCTTGTACGTGGCTACACAGAAGGCAATGTCTCCTCTCTTGTTCACCGCTGCCTGCGTGCAGGGTCCAGTGCAGCGCGCAGGAATGTGCGTGACCACGAGAACTGTTAGCATTTGGGTTGTGGGGCTGTGCCAGGAGATTTCTTCCTTTGGGAGATGGGGGTAGTGGTTGTGTTTCAGAGCTAGAGAATGTCCCATAAATTTTTTGGCAAGGAAACAGCATTTAAAAATGAATGGAAAAGCTTTTGGACCCAAAGTATGTTGTCAGCAGGATTTAGAGCAGGAGCTGGAGTTAAGGGCCAGCGTGTATCTTATGTTCAGCCTGATGCTTTTGTACCACTTGCATCCCAGACCTTTTAGTACTGATACCTCATCATTTCTCATTTGTGCAGGATCGCAGAAAAGGACAAACAGATAAAGCATATGGAGGACTCATTAGGCAATGAACGTGCCAACTTAACCAGCAAGGAGGAAGAGCTCAAGGTATAATAAAAGCCTGTGTAAATGCTAGCTGAGAGAGAGAGGCTTATTGGCTGCACGTACAAGGTGAAGCCCTCAAGGCTGCTGGATCTAGAACCAGCTCCTTTGGCTATGAGACTGCTGATTTTGCTCTTCCAGGCAAGGCCAATGCTTGATGCTGGGAAGCTGTGGATAAGAAAGCTTGAGGTTTTTCCTTGTTCTAACCTCTAGGCTCCTTCAAAAACTAACCTGAAATACCTTTGCGCTGAAGAATGAACTTACCTGAAACTTACCTTGCCTCTATGCAGATTGCAAATGTGTTTCTTTTTCTCCTGCCTTCAGGTCTTACAGAATCTGAACCTATCCCTGAAATCAGAAGTACAGAAGTTACAGGCCCTGACAAATGAACAGGTAAAATAATTGTGCATTAAATATTTAATTTTACTCTCTTCCCTCTACCTATTTTGTCATAAATGCAAATGCAGATCCATTGGTTGAAGTGAGCTGTGCTTAAGCATGTTAAAGGTGTGAGATTATAGAACCGGGCTAATACGTGATTCCCTGGAGTTCTTAAAGCTGGTAGTAGGCTTCTTACCCTCCCTTCTCCACCAGGGAAATCTGTTTCTTACTTGGATATTCAAGTCACTGAAGCAATTTGCATGCTACGTGTAGATTTGAAGGATGCTGAGTGCAGGACACTTCACAGGAGTGAACACAACTATACGTGAATAGGTGTAGTCATGGCATTTACATACAAGGGTCATGAGAATCCCTCTAAAAAAACCTGAAAGCACACAAAAACCCCTGCCTCACCGTTATCATCTCCTGAGAACCAAACAAAGTGCTGCCCTTCTGTTCTTGCAATGCGGTCTGTTCATTAGAGGTGGAAATGAAATGTTTAACTAGAGATAAGCCAGGTTGGCAAATGAATTTTTTTGAGAGCTTCTTCCCTTTGCCTAATTGCATGCTTGCCTGGTATATATTGGTGTTTTAAAGGCAAGCTTACCCCTTCCACTCTTGCTGGTGAGTCACGTGCTGAGAGGCCAAGTGACTTGTTGTAGCTTTTTAATATTGTGGAATGAAAGGTTGATTGAATCATGTGATGTATCCTAAGTCTGTGTTAATCCTCTTTATATCTAGGCTGCTGCTGCACATGAGCTGGAAAGGATGCAGAAAAGGTAAATAGCTTTGGGATGTGATAAACAACGTTTGTCAGTCTTTTCTGTTCTTTTGAATCGGTGCTTTTTGTAAGACTGGGATGGGGAAACATTTAACTCTTCTGTATTTCAGCATTCATATCAAAGATGACAAAATAAGGGCTCTTGAAGATCAGCTTCGAGAAGAACTCGCTCAGATTTCAAACACAAAGGAAGAATTCAAGGTAAGACACAGGATAGCTGTCTCTGTGCCTATTTACAGGAAGTTTTCCAGACTTCGGAAGTTGCGGAGCAGTTCATACAGTGGAAGGTTGATTTGTAAAATAGAACTCGCTTTTGGGTGTTAAGGATAATTACAGTATTCTGCTCACAAGGTGAGAGGGGTGTGGGATGTCTCAGTAGTAACAACAGACTGCAGCAGAGAAAGAAATAGGGTAACACAAGTTACGTGCGGTGTCTGCAGTCGTGAAGAGGGAGGTCTTTCAAATCTGGAAGAGGAGGTGGTTCAGTAAAAGCTATTGTGTTTTTCCTGCATTCTGCCTTCTAGTATGACTTCCAAAGCATTGCTGTGAGTCTTTGTTGCTTAGGTTATCGTGCCGTCTAGTCTGGGGGTTTTTGGGTGGGTTTGTTTTTTTTTTTCTGTCAAGATAGGTGTAAAAAGGCTTATTTTTCTCCTGCCATCTTCCACGTTATTTCTCATAAGGCTGCAGCTAAATTGCTGGAGCTTTTAGTTCTGACATCTGGGACCTGCTCAGCGAAGCTGCTACTTGTTTCTAGGTGCTATATGCAGAGAGGAGCTTATCTCCTCCTTGCCCTCCGCTGCCTTGGGCTTTTTTTTCCCCTGAACTTAGCTGTTAGAAATAGACCTGCTTCCCTGGAAAGGTGATGCCTCCATCTTCTAAACTCCTTTGAAGCCCTTGTTGGGTACGGCTGCTACTCTGATGCTTGTGGTGGAAGGTCACTCTCTCTGAATCTCATCGTGTCAAGTTGGTAGGTTTGCGAGCGAGGAGCAGAGCAGGTGGGTTAGTGGGGGAGGCAGTGTGCTTTTGTAGGGGAAGCCATGTCTCCTGAGTCTCCTGGAGCTCTTTGAAGGCATTAGCAAGCAGGTAGTAAACTTGGATCGGATATTAAAGTGGCACTTTCAAAGAGACTTTGATGAGAGTCCCTTGCAAGGCTCTGCAGTTTCTCTGAGCTGTCAGAGAACAAGAGGGAAGAAGTTTGCTCAATTAATAGAATGGGAAACAGTACAGCTTCAGTGGATTTTTGTAATGAAGATTCAGCAGAGCATGTGCTGGGTAACGGGTGCATAAACGGTGTGAGAAGAGGTGGCAGGCTTGAGTAAGTCGGCACCTCTCAAGTTAGTGACACTCTCAGAGCTTCCTGGGTGGTGAAACACTTTAAAGAGGCAGATGAAGTGGTGAAAATGAATACGAGGAGGAGTAATCTGAGCTTCCTGTAGAGTGATGGTTTCTGTAGCAACTGTTACCCGGGAAAAAGGCCTTGGAGGTGTTGTGGATGGTGATGTGCTGAAATCAATTCAGTGGCAAAAATCATCTGGAGGCAATCCTAGCAGTTCTTGGGAGGTGAACAGGGAGCTGAACACAGATTGTCATCATCACGATGCCGTGGAAATCCATAGCATGTCCTCAGCGTGAATATTGTGTGCCCTTCTAGTCTTTTTCCTCCTGTCTTTGATTCCAAATGTAAACCAGACCAGCTCTATCCTAAACGCTTCCACCTGAGGAAGTGCTCCTTTTTTTCCCATGCACATGAAAGGGAGAACAGGCAGGTTCAAAAAAAGAGTAATTCTTTTAATTCTTGCCATTACTGTCCCTTCCTGCTTGCGTTGTCCCTGTATGGCTCTGGCTCTGAAGCATCGATAACACATCCTGCTCTTTACCTTTGTAAAGCACCTAGCAAGTCTTTAAAAAAGACTTTGTAAAACAAAAAGCAGTAATAGAGGAGGATTTTAAAATATATATGAGGAATCCAGACAGGCAGGCAGTCTCTTAAGGGTTGCTGTGGGACTGCAGGAGAGGAGGCAAGGTCTGGGGTACGGCTTTTTGTCTTCCCCATCCACCTCTTTCCAGCCTGCAGTTGGACCAAAGTGTGAGAACTGTGGAAATCTCTCTCCTGGTTCCTTGCTGTGCATCCTCAGCGTTAAGGCAGCAGTTCTGAAGAGAGCTGGAGGGGTGATCCTAGACCATTTGCTTCGCCAGATGAGTGCTCTGCAAGAGGCACCTATCTTGACGCGATGCTGATACTGTTTTAGGAGGAAAAATGCAGTTTCTCTTGCCTTTCACACTTGGTGCTGTCTGGTCCTCTGCCAGGGAATAAAGATGGTAACGGCTGAATTTCTCATGGGAACATAAGGACAAAAGTATTAATACAGAAAAGCAAGGAAGAAGGGGAAAGCATTCTTTGTAGTCTTGTAGCTTCCAAAGAACTCTCTGTAATGACTTCTGTGCTATTTAATTACTCGCTGCCAAAATGAAAATCCCTTAGTTAGGGTTTGCATTTCTGACCTGATATAATGTTTAAATTTCCTTCCAGGTTCTCAAGGATCAAAACTCAACTCTTCAAGCTGAAGTTCAGAAGCTGCAGACTCTCCTGTCAGAGCAGGTATAGCCAGTGTTCACAGAGGCTGCATCAAATATCTTCTGTTCTTTTTAACTTCAGTATTTTATTTTTTTTTTTAAGCTGGCCCTAGGCTTGGTGTCAAAGCCTCTTGCTTCTTAGGAATTTACCCTTCCCTTGAGGGTTCAAGGCTGTCTTCTAGACCTAGTCAAGAGTGTCCAAACAAAGCGTTGATTACTTTTTTTTTTCTCTCCCCTGAAGAATGTTAGCTTACCACAAGTGAAAACTTATTTCTGCAATCCCTCCTGGGGTTTTATTGGCAATTTTGGGGAATAAAATATCCCATGAGCAACCAGCCTTTCCAGGGGAGAGAGTGCCCTTACTGGGCTCTGGGGAGACCAGAGTAGGATCTTTACCCTGCCTGTTTTCTTCCATCCTGGAATGAATTTTCCAGCCAGAGAGAAGAGTAACCAAAGGAGAGACCCATGGAATGGGAAAACTATTGACGTGGTGATGTTTTTTGTCCCTCCTCTTATGTGTTTTCACCCGTGCTACCTCTGCTGCAGCCAGTCTGACCAGTACTCGCCCAGGATGCTGCAGGTTCAAAGCTCTTGTGTTGCACGGCCTCATCTCCTTTGCAAGCGTTGTCTGGGAGAGCTCTTGTGAACACTTCTGACTTTGTACCCTTGTGGAATGAGGAAAACTTCCTGAAACACTGGAAAAAGACTTGCAGGACAGGAAACTTACTTCCTTTTCTGCACCGGTGTCTGTTAGCCAGCAGCTCCCTGTCTGGAGCAGCTCCCTTTCTTCTGGTAGAGAACCAGATTTGCAGCCTCATTCCCCTGGGTCTGGCTGATTTGCTGCCCTGCCTGAAATAGTGGGGCTGATGTATTTTTTTCTTGGTAGCTGGCTTATATTTTTCAGGTGGTCTCTCACAATGTGATGTTGTTGAGAAATCATAAATGTTCTGCTGAGTGAACCTCAGGTGGAGCTTGTGGTTTCTGTAAGTGCTCGAAAGAAATTTTTTTTTTTTTCAGGGACTGAGCTGGCTGCTAGGGATTAGATGCCACATAGAGATTGTTGTGCTTGATGCTCCCTGGGTTCACTGGGACCCTGTGTCCCACAGCATATTGTCACCAGAAATCCTGTAGTCCATCAGTGGAAAATCATCAAGATGTTTGGGTTGGATCTGTACTTCCCCTGAAAGACTGACATCTTTCCAGCATCAATATTACACACACACACACACACACACACTGTGAGGACATTCTGCCCCTGTTTTATTTTCCCTTCTGGATTGGTGTGGTAACTAAAGTTCTCTTTAAGTTGATGCTCTCCAGTTAATTCTTTTTTTAAAATGCCAAACCATTATTGATCCAATCAATGATCACCCTATTGTGGTTTTTTTTTTCATAGGCGAATAAAGACTTGTTAGAGCAGATGGAGAGAAGGTAAGAAACTTTTTTCTTTCAAATCAGAGGCTGAAGTAAAGTTCCAGTTTTTCTGGCAGCAGGGTTATTGTTGATAGCTAAACTGCTTTCAAAAGTTAACTCTCTTTTTCCTAATACTCATTTTTGATTTCTCAGCATGAGAGAGAGGGATGATAAAATCAAGACAGTTGAAGAGCTGCTTGAGGCAGGACTCATACAGGTGGCCAATAAAGAGGAGGAGCTGAAGGTAAAATCCCTCATATTCTCTTTTTACGGGGAAGTAGAGATTAAGTGCTCTTGACCAAAGTGTATGAGTGCTCATAGTGCAGTCTGAGATCATTCCCTTAGAATAGGAAAAGCATCTCGTGGGGACAAGGTTAAAACTTTCTTGGTAAGACAGACTTGGTAAGCACGAGCATTGATGGTGTACGGTAAGTGCTTTTCTCTGCTTAGTCTAGAGTGGATTTTGCTGAGATGTTTGCCTGGTGCCTTTTGGAATAAAGGATATATATTTCTAGAGCTGTGTGTTTGGCCTCATCTGCAACAAATCTGTTGTTAGGAAAGGGTGTTTTGTAAAAACTTGGCAGGATGGAGTTCTTGCATCTTCTTGCTGAGCTGCTAATCTGAAGGGTTAAATGGATTATAAACTAGTGATACTTCTGAGGCGATGCTAAATGTGATTCCTTCCTGTTCTGCTTGTAAAGGAGCTAACGATGAGAAATGTGGAAAGCCAGTACAGAAATCCCTGTTTTCAACTGGAATTTGCTGGAAAGCTGTGTCCTGTCTACCTGGGCACAGCCAAGACATTGCTTGCTTCCTTAATGTCCCTAAATTCCAGGTGTATCACTGGGATCCCTGTACTGGGGAGAGCTTTTACACCAGCAAACTGTCAGGTTACTAAACAACCAAAGATGTTTCCCTGGGCTCCAGCTTCCTATAGATAGAAGTCCACTTTGTAATAAATAATTAGTACATTGAATACTTTGGCTCCAGCTGCTGTGGAGGGGCGTCTCTTTCAGGCTTTCAAAGTCTTTCGCTTGTTCTAAAAGAAATGACTTTTCTGTCAAGCTGAACGCTTTTTCCCCAGCAAATGAGTCTTTCATTATCTGTGCTTCTGCTTTCAAAGGCGCTGCGAACGGAAAATTCATCCTTGAGAAAAGAACTTCAAAGTCTGCAAATTCAGCAATCGGAGCAGGTAGTACTTTTCATCTAAAACTTTTATTACACCTAAACTAAATCTAAAAGAATCTTGCTGTGGTTGCAAAAGCCAAGGGAAAAAGGTGAAGATGTCTTTTGAAGCCCGTTGGCAAAGCATCCTGTTTTCTTCCTTGGTCTGGAAGCTGATAGTTCTGTGAAATCAGTCCTTTGCGTAAGTGTCAGAAATGTGGCAGATGTAAAACTTCCAATTCAGCAGCGGTTCTGGGTTGGATTGAGTTTGCCATTTACTGAAATAACTATGGGTTGCTTTTTTTTTTTTTTCACAGAAGCCTAGTGTAGCAAACAGGGGTGTAGGCAGCTCATACTGCATCAGCTTCATTACGTGTAGCTGAGCTTCTAATGTTAATCCACACTTATGCAGGTGTGACATAGCCCCCCCACTCTTTTTGTGTCTGTGTTCAGTGACACTGTCATAGTATTATCATTTTGGGATGTGCGCTCAGTACTGATAGGGAAGTGCCTTTCCTTGACACCCAGGTCTGCTTGGACAGCTCAGGAGAGCACTTAATTTCTAGAAAATCATTTATAGAAGAGGAGAAGCAGAGTAACTAGGGCAAGGTGTATAGTAGTGCCAGTATAAAAAGGTTGGCTGATCAGATGCTGGTCCTGAACCTCGACCTCTCTTGGTAAAGGTGGTGTGAGTTTGCTTTTGTTTTCCTGGAACTTGTAGCAGATTTGGTATTATTGGATTGCTGGGAACTGGAGACCAAGGGTTAATAGATAAAATCATTAGGCTGCTGCATGGTTTACCCAGTGCTAGGGAGCTGGAGCTCCCTACTCCTTACCCCTCAACACATGCAGCTTGTTTTGCTCTCTTCTGTTTTTCTAAGTTGTAGCTCTGTGTTTGAACAGGTTTCCTTCCAATCACTGGTGGAAGAACTCCAGAAAGTGTAAGTTATTGCACAGTTTTCATTTCTGTTTGTTATTTCCCTCTGTCTTTATTCCGTGACTACAAGCATTTTGCTTCCTTGAAATGATTTGCTTTTAACTGGGTGAAGTGTGTGTGTGTGTGTGGCAGGAAGCATTATCACTTTGGAAATGCATCACGTCAGATCAATACCTTCTGAAAATCCAGTTGCTTCTCTGCTAACCAATTAAATTCATAAGCCTACTTTTGACTAGACCAGGAATTGCACTGAATTGTCAGATAATTGTTTTTCTTCAGTAGGCACTCCGAAAGGAGCGAGCTTGTTTGCTCTGTGTGTGTATTTGAAGTTGATAAATAGTTTGCTTGGATGTCCAGTGAAAGCTGAAGTTGTGTGTGTGTCATTCCAGGGACTATTGATATCTTAATTTGCATTTTTGGGCAGTAATATTATCTATTTAGCATGCCAACTGCTGATTGTGTAAAGCTTGTTCTGTGCTATTCCCGGTCTTGTTCCTCCTATTTGTTTCTTTTGTTTGTTGTATCTGGATTTGGGATTGTGGTGGGAGGTGGCACCTGCAATCCCAAATGGAATTACAGAATCAATGATATGGGGTTGGAAGGGACCTCTGGAGATCATCTAGTCCAACCCCGTGCTGAAGCAGGTCCACCCAGAGCAGGTTGCACAGGAACGTGTCCGGATGGGGTTTGAATGTCTCCAGAGAAGGAG
The DNA here is from genome assembly GCA_003697955.1 of Calidris pygmaea. Lineage (NCBI taxonomy): Eukaryota > Metazoa > Chordata > Aves > Charadriiformes > Scolopacidae > Calidris > Calidris pygmaea. Next base: position 156,284 of record QJSC01009466.1, read on the forward strand.
ACTCCACCACCTCTCTGGGCTGCCTGTTCCAGGGCTCTGCCACCCTCAAAGTAAAGAAGTTCCTCCTCAAATGGAATGTCAATGAGGGTTCCAGAGGCGGGTGGTGTGATGCGATACAGAACCACAGCTTGTGTCTATGCTCAAGTAGCGCCTTTGTCCAGCCAGCTAATGTTGCTCCTCTCCTCTTTTTAAGGATCCACGAGAAGGATGGAAAAATAAAATCGGTGGAAGAACTCCTACAAGCTGAAATCCTTAAAGTAGCGAGCAAGGAGAAGACTGTCCAGGTATCTGTCTCTGCAGTACCTGCCTTCCTCTCTGTGTCGATGCCACTGACTGCCATTGATTCGTTACTGCATGGCGTTCGAGAGGGATGAATTTGTAGCATCCATTTTTGTGGCGTTTTTGTGTTTCCATTGTCCAATCCTGTCTGTTTTGTCATTGAAAAGGCTTTGACACAGGAAATAGAGGCTCTGAAAGAAGAAGTAGGAAATTCCCAGCTTGAGATGGAAAAACAGGTAAAATACCTTGGTCCCAGAAGTGTGAAACAGCCTTGCCTTGGATGCGCTGCTCACTCATTTCTGTTCTAGTGTGTTTTCTTTCACTGGTGAATGTCGTTGGGTAAGGGAAGTTTTTTTTTAATGGTAGAGCTACACTCTTCTTGGATATAAAGCTGTAAATGCGTAGTATAACTACTGCTGTCCTTCAGAAACCACATTTCTCTGGATGCCTGAGCTTTTTTGACTTTCAGTATGAAATCTGGCAAGAATTGCTATAATTTAAAACATTGTAGAATTAGCTCTGAGCGTGGTACGTACTGTCCCTGTAGTAAACACGAAACCCTGGGACATCCTTTGAGGCTGGCATCTCAGAAGTCTCAAGTGCTGAAGGTGATTCTCCTTTTGTTGCCCTGTCTGGGCTGCTAGAATAATGCTACTGCCCCAAATAGGGTTTGGTTTCCAGCTAAACCTAAGACTCTTTTCGTTCCAGTGTCCAAAGAAAGTCTGTCTTTTGGCAGGCTGAGTTTTACTGTAGCTGTCAGGAGTGCAGAAATGGAGGAGTATTGGCTTTTTTGGCATGTGTGCTGTCTAGCATCCAAAACAAGGGGAGCCCACGTTTCCTTAGGGACCCCCTTCTGCCGGTGGCTTAATCCATCGTGCTGTCAGGAAGTTTGCTTGCTTGTTTGTGTGGGGTGTTTTTCTTTGGTCTGCACTTTTTTCAGTCTTTCTAGCTGCGTTCCAACATGTCACCCCCTTTTTCTTCTTTCCTTAGTTGTTAAAGTTTTGTCCTTTTTAGGCAAAACTTCGTAGAATGTGTTTCCGTCTTGGGCTTTTCCTCCAAAACAAATTCCCAGGAACTGGAGGAATTATTTGTGTGTGTGTGTGTGTGTGTGTTTCCTTCCCTGGAGCTGACACAGAGCCCAGAACAAAATGCAGTTTAGAGTTGCTGTCTCTGGAAAGCTGCCTGTGAGGGATGCTTGCTCCAGAGGTGGTGTATATGCAGCTTTTGGTATCCTGCAAGCAAAATAGAGGTTTTTGGGAATGTGGAAACTCTTGCCATGTTGTGGTAGAGGACTAAGTAAGCTGTTTGGACAGCCAGTATCTATACGTATACCTACTGCCAGGCTTTCATACAAAATTCAAAGGGAATATTCCCTGTTTCTTCAATCCATGTTCAGCCTTAAAATGGGAATTTAAGGGAGTGCTGACATTGCAGAGAGCATCTAAAAAGCACTTGCTTGTGCAAATGTCTAGATGACCAGGGATGATCCCTCTGATTTGAGCCGCATTTGCTGGTGAGATGGTTGTCATCATTGGTGTCTGCTTCTTCCTTTGTCTCTTGTGGTGCTCCAGTGGACCTGCTCGTGTTCCCATTTGCACTGTTTTCTTTTCTGCTCTGAAAGTCACATTTTAAATGTGGAGAAAGTAAACAGTGGAGACACTTGGCTTCTCATAATGTATTTTCCCACCAAGGAAAAAAAAAAAGCATGTTTATGCTTACATAACTGTGACAAATAGTGCCTATTTTAATAATGTCTAATGGCTTTTTCCCCTGTTTCTCCCTAGAGCAGTTCATAGCATTTATGTGTCTTTTCCATGTGCGTTGAACTGAAGTACTGATTATTTTCTCTAGGTGTCGATTACATCCCAAGTCAAAGAACTTCAGAACCTGTAAGTACGGTTGTTAACGTGTCTCATCTGCCCTGTGCCCTCCTCGCTTCCCTGATTCCATCTTATTTTAAGTTAAAATGTTCTTGCCTTGATGTCTGTGCTTCATGTGAAGTGATGCAGGTTGTTAACACCGCTCGCAGTAGATGTCTGTCCCTATTAGAAATGCCTGGTCCTGTCTGAGACAGTGAACAAGGTGAAGTGCTGCATGGCTTCACGAGCCCCAATTAAATCCTAATTAAAGAGATTCAATCTCTTTAAATTCAAATCGGGATGGAAGAATGTGGGCAAGGCACTACGGCAAACTTACTTTGGTATAATATCTGTGCTGTAGCTGGGTGGGTAAGTGAGAATTAATTGAGCCACCACGGTCGTCAGTCCCCACCTGGGGAGGGAGAAGGAAGTATTTTTAGATGAGGAGAGCGCATGTGTGTGAAATCCCTGCAATATATGTCGGTGCAGAATTTGTCTGCTTTCACTTAATGAGCAGTACCGTTGATCAAGGGCATCTCCTGCAAACCCAGACTGAAGTGGAAGTGTTCACACATTGAATTTTAGCGGGTGAATTGTGTTTATGCCTTTGATCACATATGCTGCTTTTGTTACGTGCTGCAAAGCACAGGATGTCTGAGGTTTTTTTTCCAGATGGATAAAAGAGCAAGGGTTTATGCTGTGTGTCTCTGTGTGTTTAATGATACAGGTTGAAGGGGAAGGAAAAGCAGGTGAAAACCATGGAGGCCTTATTGGAAGAGAAGGAGAAAGAGATTGTTAAGAAAGGAGAATGGCTGCAGGTAAGCTCCCTTGGTATTCTAAAGGGAAATAAGTTCTGTTGCAGTATTTCTGGAAATACTTACAGAAATTTATATTTACACTTCTAAACTTGCTCTTTTTTGTCCAAAGGGTCAGAAGGATACAATCGCACAATTAACCAGTAAAGTTCAGGAGTTAGAACAACAGAACCTGCAACAGCTCCAACAGGTACGGCCCGCGGGGTGCATGCGGTTTGGGGGTGCTGCTCAGTTGAACTGGAACATGTTGGTTTTTGTCCTCTACTTCTCACAAAGGGTTTGTGTTGGCTTCTACCTAGAGCTATTTTAAATCCTGCTTGACCAAACTGTTAGTCTACAGTGCAGAGAGCTTACTAGTCTGACTGTGTTCATCCAAAACAGGCTTTAAGTGGGTAACAAGTTCTGAGAGCTTTTCTTTAACCTGGATGATATTAGGATTAAGGAGTAGCGTTGGTGGTCTGAAAACTTTGAAGCTCGGAGACAGAATCATAGCAGTATCGTAGGTACCTCCTTGCTGGACTGAAGTAGGGTCTCTGTAGGGCTGTGGTCATGGAGGAACTCTTTCCTGTAACTGAACGTAGCAGCTCCCCTTGATGCGGTCAGGCTTTGCTGTGATTCCTTCCTGCCTTTACCTGGTGCAGAAGTTGCAATTGCCTGGAATGTTTTGGCTTTTGGTTTCCTGCACTGGACTTGGGAACAGGGAACTGGACATCCTTGAAACCAGGTGTTACTTAATGGAAGAATTTTTCCAGTCAGGTGGTGTTCTAGCTCAGTTTGGATTTTTGTCAATGATAAAAGGGGAGAAACTTGAGTTGTACTTTCATTTTGGGTGGATGTCTAGACAGGCCTTTACCCCAGGGGAAAAGGTGGAATGGAGAGAAATTGGCTGGTGTGAAGTTTGGGATGCTTGGTGTAAGCTGTGCTTCCAAAATCAGTTATGTGTTTAGATATTCTTGGAGCAAGGTCCGATGCAAAATCCCTGGTACTTCTTTGGCAAATACCTTGCAAGCTGCGTGGCGGCCCTGCTCATGCGAAGAGCTGCTGTTAATTTGAAAGCTTTACTGTGCCATAAAAATCAGGTTGGGAATTGTTTTTGTTTTTCAGGTACCTCCTGCATCCCAAGTCCAGAACCTGGAGAGCCTGTGAGTATGCTTAGCAGCAGCTTCTTGGGCGCCTGCTGATGATATGCATTCAGTGCTGGCGTTTTATCTTAAATTGGAATGTATGAATTGGTTTCAAGAATTTTATGGGCTCTGCTAAAATAAGCTGTTAGTGCTGCTGGACGTGCAGCAGCCAGCGTGGCTGTTGCTGGGTATAACAGCGAGCGTCTGGCGTCCCTGCCTGGCGTGCCCAAGTAGTAGTGCTCATATGCTTTGCAGAAGGGAATGATCACCCAGGGCTCTACTAACTGGTGAAATTGCTGCTACTTCTTGTCTCCAGCGACAATTTCTCCTTCTGTTTAGCGTGTTTAAAAGGAGTGTGGATTTTAAGTGCCTGTGGCTGAGTTGCTAAAAGCAATGTTTTCAGGCTGAGAGGCGATAGCCAATTCTCCAGCTCCTGTTTTATGGAGAAAAGCTGCCAGACTTCCCTCTGTTTTGACTCTGCTTTGTCTGGCTGCTCGAAGTCAAGAGGAAGGTTGGACGAGACTGTGCCAAAAAGGGCTTCATTGCAGCTCTTGTAACGTGCTGCCCTCCCAGCAGAGCTCCTGGACAGCCAGTATACAGTACCTGAGGCAGCCTCACCTTTAGGGCAGTGTCCCTGTCGCCTTCAGAGCCAGGTGGCTTCCAAGATTTGCTCAGGTGATCCATGGATTATCTCCCACTTTGGCTCTAAACGCTGTTGGGATCATCTGTGTCTGGTGTTTATTGATAGATGTGTGAAGTGACTGGCTTGCTTCAGGCCAGTTCTTAGCAGGGAAGGGTTTGCAACACATGTTCTTACAGCTGGCATGTATTTTTGGTAGCTTTCTTGATTTTAGAGCCATAGTGCAGCACGCTGTCCTTGAGTGTGTGCTCTCCTTTTGGCTGGTTATTATATATAGCATACAAAATGTATTTGCTGCTGCTGCAAACTGTCCCAGCTAGAGTGTCAGCCCCTTTTTAGCATAAATTCATACTTTAATCCTTTTTTCTTACTTTCTGAACCATCTCTGCAGGTTGAAAGGGGAGGAAGAACAAATGAAGAAGTTGAAAGCTGTAGTGGAAGAAAAGGAGAGAGAAATTGCAAGCCAAGTAAAACAACTGCAGGTAAAGTTTCAACAGAAGTGCCTTGTGGTGTAAGGAGGGTATGTATTGTGAGTGTACATCTGCATGTATATGTGTGTCTACATTGCCTCTTTTTCTTTCGACAGGATGTGCAAAAGGAAAACGAATCTTTTAAAGCTCAAATTCAAGAATTAAAACAGGAGAACTGCAAACAGGTACAGCTTCTGATTGCAGTCTTAACTGAGTGAAGTCAAAGGGGGGTGGTGGTAGCTTGTATGGATGGCGTGGAAAACCAGTCCTTGCACTGACCATGCAAATCCAGGCACAGCTTCAGGGTTGGGTTGCCTTAAGCCAGCTTTTCTGGCTGTTCCCTGTCTGTTCCTGCTTCTCTTTTATCGTGTAAATTTGCAGCCTTGTGCTCTTTTTTTATGCCTCCTGTGTCCTTGTCTAGCTTTTTCCACCCCTGTCTTTACGTGCTGTCTCACAGCCAGGGTTCTTCTGGCCAAAGGAGGCTGGACAGGACTCCCTTGAAGGCTGAGAGCCGCTTAGTGTTGCGGCAATTCCTGGTTAATAAGGCAGATTGCACCTTCTGCATCACTCCTTCCTGCTGAGCTGCTCCTAACGAGTTTCTGGTCTGTTTGTAGGCATCTCTGGCTGTCCGAAGCGAGGAGCTTCTGCAAGTGTGAGTACTGCCACAAGTTGAACGCAATAGATACGTTCGGGGAATTTACAAGATGAAATAAACGCCAAACATACAATATCAGCGAGTGAGAAGTGACCAGGAAAAAATATCTAATAAAACTCAAACATAGAGGTTCTACTCGCACTAATTATCCTCGGCCACGGTCTTCTGCAGACAGTGCTTGCAATATATTGTGCCTGCAATGTAAGCAAGCCATGATTGATTGAATTTTAAATGTGTGCCAGCTCAGCTCGATGTCTGAAGAGTTAAATTGTGGCGTTTCGAGCAAAAGTGACAGGCTTTTTTTTTTTCCCGGAACTTCAGCTTAGGAGAGAGTTGTTAGTGTTATAAAATTGTCTGGTGGAAATCTCTTCCCAGGGAAAAATCTCAGGGGTAAAAGTTTGTTATAATGTAGAGCTGAAACGCGCTAAAGAACTATGTGGAAGCTAATGCTGTGCCAGTTTATACTGCCCTACACAAATTGCCACTGTCATGCATTTTCGGCTGGCTGAATTATTTTTTTCTTTTAAGTGAAATGACTTATAAATTGCAGACTGGGTGCTTGAAAGAGAATGCTCTTATCCAGCAGGCAGTGCCCCGTTTTGTGGCGTTGTACTGGCGTGGGCTGGCTTGATTTATCCTCCTCTAATGCATCGCCTTTCCCTGGCCTTGATAAATGTGTGCAGATGCCTGTTGTGGGCAAAACAACAGCTTTACAATGGGCTTTGCTCTGGCAGCCCGCAGTTCCCAGAGCAGTAGGAAGCAAGTTTTACTGCCAAGTCAGTGAGAGCAGCTTTTTCAAAGAGTGTGTGTTCTGGAAGGGAAGGAAAGTTAGTATATATAAGTATATAGTGTATATATGGATGTCACTGTTTCGCTTGAAATTTCTTAAAACGTCTTCTGATTTGTTTGTGATTCTTTTTTTTGCTAATTCAGGGTTGCAGGGAAAGACAAGGAAATCACCACTCTCCAAAACGAGCTCGCCTCTCAGAGAAATGCTTTTGAGCAACAGAGGAAAAAGAACAACGTAAGGAAATTCTTCCCCCACACCCCCCAAAAAAAACCTGCAACCCCAAAGAACAGCCAAACCTGTGTGCACAGCCCTCCTCAACGCGTAGGGCATTCTGCTTTGAAAAAGTTTCTGACGGTTGTCTGCCGTATTGTGTCCCCTGGACACTCCTCTTCTCTTTTCTTGGGGGGACTGAGCTTTTTCTTATTTTACTGCTCTTAAGTTTCATCAGCTTTTTGATAAGATTTGATGAGAGGGAGGAGACTTGCTGGGAGCCACATCAAGCCTTGATAGCCCTGGTCAGAAACATGTCCTCTCCCAAAGGAAGAAGAGGGGGTTTTTGGGGGAAAGGGTGGGAGGATGAAGAGGGCTATGCTCTGACTGAGTTGTGGCCCTTGTGGGGGACGTGGGAGGAGGCATTACCTTCAGGGGTCTCAGGACTGGCTCGTCCCATTCCTTAGAGTGACTGATCCCGATCTTCTGAAGGGGGTGAAGGACAATGGGCTTTCCTTTACAGCAGTTGCTGATGGCGCCACATGGGTTGTTTGCGGGTGGATTGTATTTCCCATCACAGAGCTGTGAAGTTACCTCCTGGTAATACACTACCTGTGCAGGGCAAGAGAATGGCATCTTTTAAGTTATGTGGAAGAAAGTTGTTAAAATACAGAGGTTTCAGCTCACCTGTCTCTCTTTGGAGATACAAAATCCAATTCAATAAGCATTATTGCTTAAAAGTACTGTTGCTTCAGAGCTGAAATAAAGTATAGAGGGAAAGTGGCTGGGTATTTTCAGAAGACAGATGAGCGGGAAGGGTAGAACATCTGTGTGCCTGTTTCCTGGGGAATTCCAAGGTCTAAGTACCCTTCGTGGTGCAGGCAGAAATCTGGCTACTGCGAAGGGCAGACCATGCCTGTAGCTCCCAGTTTTCCCCATCGCAATTTTATCCACTCTTGTTTTTATGTCCTGGGAAACAGCCCTTAGGACAGCAGGCAACTGGAAGTGGGAAGGGCAAACTGGTGTGGGTACACACTAGGACTGGGATGCCACTTTGGTGAATTAAAAACGTACAGCCTTTCAAAAATAACCCTTTGCTAAAGCAGATTGCTCCGAGGGATGGAAAAAAAAAAATAAATCTAAATCCTAAGGATGGTAATCGCCTCCCCACAAGGCACATCATCCTGCCTAGATAAGAGCTGTGAGACTCTTCTTATAAGAGCTCTCGGCCTCCTACCTGAGCTTGCCTGTTGACGTCTTGTGGAGTACACGTTTGATGACCTCGCCAAGAAAGATGCAGGAGCGCAGCACGGTGGCGTTTTCCTGTGGTGCTCCCCACTGGTGAACCCCCAAAACCTCCCAGGAGGGCACTGGTGAGCAAACCAGTTCCCTTTGGGTGCAGCGGAGAGAGCCGTGCGGGGTCAAATGCTGCCAACCGAGGCCCTGAGCTTCTTGTTTTGGAAAAATCAGCGCTGGCGTAGTAGGTTTGGGCTTCGAGGCATTAAGGATTTACGCCGCTAGATCTGGTCACGAGATCAGGGGCATAAATGTGTGCACCTCCATGTGTATATTGGGGTCCATGCTGGGGTCTGCAGCGCGACATGCCTAACACTCCGTTGTGCAATCTGTGGTTTGGTGTCTGTGTTCCTCACTACTTTTGAAAACTTCCCTCTTTTCTTCTTACAAGTGCAGTCAAAGTGTGGGGTCGCCAGAGCGATACGCTCGGCAGTAAAAAAGAACTCGGATCAGTTTTGGATAAGGGGGCAGGTTGGGCAGAAATTGGCATATTTTTATATTTCCCCCTCCCCTTTTTTTTTTTTCATTCAAACACTTTGAACATCACACTTGTTTTTTGCTAGTGTACGTCACCTTACAAAATCATCTTGCAGTAACCAGCATTTAAATGCAAATGGTGGAATGTAATGCGAAATATAGCTCTGAAGTAAAAGCGGAAACAGTTTGAATATTGGCTGAACTGAAATCATTCTTTCTAAAAATGATTAGGAGCTTCGGGAGAAAAACTGGGAAGCAATGGAAGCATTGGCATCAACTGAAAAATTGCTGCAGGACAAAGTGAACAAGACTGCCAAGGTTGTAATGTGAACTGCTAGAAACGATGCGTTAAGCTAGAAGCAGATCTGCAGCTGGGTTTTTTTTTAAATGAAACAGAGGCATTTAACTTTTACTGCAATTTAAATATAGTCTGTTCTGAGTGATCATTCATATACTCTCACCTCTGCTTCTTCCTGTTGTCTTTAGGTTTCTTTTATTTTTTTTTAATTTGTGGGCATGCTGATTTTTTATTTTTTTTTTTGGTTTCTGTTTGCGTAATTGTTAGAGCTGTCGTGAATTTTTTTGTTTTTCTTTGTGGGGAGCTCTGGAATGAAAACTGTGCTGGTGAGTCACCTGCTTTCATCTACTGGGCTCGAATAAATTTATCGGACCCGTGAAGAGCTAGAACTAGATTATTATTTAAAAACCTGGGAACTCCTCAGGAAAACGGTGTCACCGCAGCCGTGAATTCCCTCCGTTGAAAGCATATGAAGCTCGACAGGTCCCGTCAGAGCTGATGCTCGAAACGATACGGGGCGTGACTTTCTCTGAAAGGAGCTTGCATTTGCTCTGAGCCTGCTTTGGTGTTAATTGTCACTAGGCAGAATTGCAAAAAAACAAACAAAACAAAAAAAGGCATCAGAATGATTTAAAAAAACGCCAGTCAGGTAGCTAGAAGCAGGAGAGCTCTGGTTTGGGGTTGTGTCTCTGTGTTTTTGGAGGTGTCTCTGCTCTCTGCTGGGCCCCGGGAAGCTGTGGTCCTGCTTTTGCCGTGTGCTAACGCTTGCCCTGCTTTTCTCTTGCAGTCGGACGGCTTCATCCGAATCACCGCTTGCCACTTCTGGGTGGCTCCTAAATCTCTGCAAACTAACACCCCTCTAGCACAGCTTCCCAACCTCATGTCTCCTCTCCCTTTCTGTCTCTGAATCTCAACCTACTAACGCCGTCCATCTCTTGCAGCAGAGGAACTCAGAGCAGCAAAGGCGCAGTAGCGCTCGTGTCAAAGAAAATAAAAATAAAAAAACCCAAACCCCAAATATTATTAAAGGATTTTTTCTTTTTTTGCTGGAAGTTGCCTTCTGTGCAGGGTTTTGGGCTTTCTGTATTTAAATTTATACAGGAGCCTGGGCATCGTATGGCTAAATTAAACCAATCTGCCACCAGCACAGCAAGCAAATATCCTGTGGCTGGGCTGATTTTAATGGTAAATAAACTTAACGATGGATCTGTGCTACCCTTGGCTCTGGGCGTTTATCTTTGCAGAGCAATGACAAAGAAAACCTGGAGATTGTCACACAGCTCTAATAATTATTTCCCGTTGCATCCGAGCTTGGGGAAGGAGGATGTGAAGGGGTCTCCCTCTTGAGTTCTTCCAAGTAACATTTAGATGATACAGTCTTGCTTTCTTGGCCTGGTTCAAATGTGCATTAACACAAAAGTTTCCTTTTGACTTTAATGATCTGGTTTTGATGTGGCGACGGTAATTTATGGTGATTTTTCTTTTTTCCCCCACCTAAAATTGCTTAAAATAAGTCTGGATTTTTAAGAAATTGTTGATTGACCAAATTTGTTGGGTTTGAGATCGCTCACCTTGAGGGCACAGTATGATCCGTAGATGCAGTTTCTCAGCACAGTGTAGTGGGTGTTGTGTTGTGAAAAAGTGAACGACGGTGCAATTTCTGTACAAACAGGCTAGATTGGAGGAGAACTTAATGAAAATAAAACCTTAAAATGTGAAGGCCAAATTCTGAAGCAATTCAATGTCAATTTTTTCAAGCAATTTACTGGCAATTTTAGACTCTATAGAGTCTTTCTCACTTAAAAAAAATGAAATACTTTCTGGTAGAACAGGCTATTGCCAGGTCTGTGGAGCGTGTTGCCCAATTTCACATGAGCCTTTTTCCTCATTTAGGAGAAGCAGCAGCATTTGGAAGCGGCCGAGGTGGAGACGCGCCAACTACTCCAGAAGCTGTTTCCTAAAGTCTCTCTTCCTTCTAACGTGGTAAGAGAAGGGGCTCTTCTTGCACTGTGGACGGGGAGCTCTGGTCCCACTGCACTGGGCAGTCAGGAATTATTTCCCTGCCATCCCCTCTGCCCCAGGGTTTTTGCAGTGGGATGTGAGTGTCTTCTGCTGGTGATACCTGTACTTGCCAGCAGCAAAGAGGCAAAACTGCAGACAGGTCCTTCAAGCAAAGTGTTAGAACAACAATAAAAAGTTATTATCTTGGGTTTTTTTTTATTTACCACCCCAATATCTGTTTGATCTGCTGGTGTTGTGTCTAACCCAGATAGTAAATGTTCAGGGGGTGGATGAGGTCTGCTGCGTGTTCGCTCACCATCTGGCACGATGGAGATCCATCCTCCCTGTCTGCGGGACCATTCAGGAGGGGTTGTTTTGTTCACAAAGTTTCTTTTTGAAAACCACCGATTCCGTATTCTTGGTGGCTTTCAGTTGTCTGCGAGGGAAGCACGCTGGGTTCCTGTGGTTTAGATTAAGGGAATGATGGGAAGTGAGGCTGGAAAAATGGGGTGTGCGTTTGATCGTAACATCTAGAGGTTTTGAATATTCATATGAGAAATATTCTCAAATGTACTAAATTTAGTCTCCTGATGATCTAGAAATTGTCTTTAAAAAGACTGTTTTTGGAAGGTTTCAGTCTTCCTAGTGAGGTCCCTAGAATTACTTGGCATCTGCTTTAATGGCTTAGTTAAACTGATTTTGGAAAAGGTTCTCTTAAGTCTTCAAATACTTTTTGTAGAGCCCCAACACTTGCAGGGAGGCCTCTGTCACCCAGTTGTCACCCCAAGCATTTCCAAGCCCCTGTGACCTCCGTAAGCCTGCAGCTGGGAAGCAAATGTCCTGAAGACCCAATATATTGAGGTTATTCTCGGCTTTAACCCACTGCATTTCCCAACAGAGTCACAGTGAATGGATCTGTGGGTTTGAAAAGATGGCTAAAGAATACTTGAGAGAGGCTTCAGGATCTGAAGATGTCAAGGTAGGCACAAACGCTGGACAGTTTTCTTGTGTGTGGCATAGCATATTTTTCTGGTATAAATCTTGCAGATTGTGCTCTGGATTGGGAAGGTCAAATTGACAAACAGGTGGCAAGAAAATTGTTTTATAGGTATTTTTGTCTTGTGAATCAGAAATGTCTTTGCATCTTGGAAGAGCACTGTGTGGAGTTGTGAATACGTTCATGAAACTTAAAATCCCTCTTCCCTTTTTCAAGTAATTGGGTTTGTTTCTTTGGAATTACTGTGGTAACTCACAAGAAGTTTGTGATCGAGTATTGAGAGTTACAGGTGAATGTTGCACTTGCTGTTGTCTTTGTTGGAAAGACAGACGTGTCAATGGGAATGATCCCATCTGCTTTGTTGAAATAAGATAAATAATAGAACTCAGATCCATCACCTGACTCTTCTGGTCCCTTTTCTCCTCTGCCGTGCCATGGAGCAGAAGTTGAAGGAGGCCAAGGAGATGCACATACTGCTGCAGCTGGAGTGTGAGAAATACAAATCGGTTCTGGCAGAGACGGTAAGCAGGACGCCCCGCTCGCCCGTGTCCTCTGATGTTCCAAGCTGCCTTTCTTCTGCTCTGAGCTTTCAAACCCCCCCCCCTCTTCTTAGGAGGGGATTTTACAAAGGCTACAGAGGAGTGTGGAAGAGGAAGAAAGCAAATGGAAGATAAAAGTTGAAGAATCACAGAAAGAACTTAAACAGGTATTTCTGAAGATCCGCTTTTTTTGTTGTGGGAGCTGGGCAGGTTCTGCTTGAAGTGGCAGAGGGTGTTTGAGCAGATGCAGAACGGCCCTGGCTGCCTGGTTTGATGTCTGCATGACCAGCAGATGAAACAGGTGAAGCCTGCAACCCGTATAAGAGGAATAATCCCTCCTTATAACAATAGAATTTCTGGTGCTCTGATACTCGGTTTTATGCTAAGAGTGACTTTTATTCTTTTGAGGATCCTATTTCAATTTAAAAACCTAAAAAGCGGAGGAATTGTTGGTCTCTTTGGTTTTCTCTGGCTATTCCTGTTGCCGTCTCTAGAGCAGCGAGAACAAACGAGCAGCGCAGACATAAGGTCTTTGATCATTATGACAAGGCTGGGTCCCAGTCCTTTGCAGGTGATGCAGGAGGCAGCCAAAGAGCATGTAGTAATACTAATGCCGACAGGACAGGAAGCCAAAGACACAGGAATGTACATATGTTCCATTAATGTGCCCAGGAATATATATTTTTTTCTGATTCTGGCAACTCAGACTGTGTTTCTGTTAAACACCTGGTTTTTTCAAAGCCCATTTGCGAACAGATACAGACTCTTTGTGCTAAAATTTAAGTAGCATGTGATCATAACAACATTTTGGAAGCTGTTAAAATAGTGCTTAATCCATTCCCATCAACTAATTATATTTGAAATTGCCTGCAAAGCTTTCCTTTTCAGGAAGGCTCTGTTGCTGGCAGAAGTAGTAAGAAAAAAGCCTTTTATGTTTCTTTCCTAATCTAGAATTAAAGTAGGTCAAACTGCTTTTTCGAAATATTTTTTTTTTTTCTAAAATACTCCTGCTTAGTAGTAAATTTGATTGCTGGAGTATGAGCCTGGAGCAAACAGATGATTTCTAAGCATCTTGTTTGAGGGGCTTATAAAAGGCTATCAGATCTTGAACTATAGATGTGCTACCATCTGCTGCGCTTAGGCAGCCTCTAATAAGGCTAAATACGCTGGGTTTGGCTACAAACAGTACATGGATGGAGACAGTCTTCCCTGTCTAGGGAAGATATTTTTCTTACCATGGCTAATGGACAACTGGCTTAGAGTCTTTTATATTCCAAATATTTCATGCATCTGGGCTCGAAATATGTCAAAAAAAATTCTTACCTTGGGAGAAGGTAGGAAAGGTGTTCTAATGGAGACTCAGTATTTTGAATTATTTGAGTGAGCATCTTTATTTTATTCAGCCTCTGTGGTTTCATCCTGAATGTTTTTAAATCGTAGGAGCAACCTTTTGTGTATATGGAGACTTTGTCTCAGACCAACCCAACTAAATGATATATTTCTCTTTCTTGGAACTTGCAGATGCGTTCTTCAGTCGTTTCTCTGGAGCATGAGGTAGAGAGGTTAAAGGAAGAAATCAAAGAAGTTGAAACTGTACGTGCAGGTGGCTTTTTTTCCCTCTTTAAAGCTTTGTGTTACTTAAAACATGATTTAGGCTTATGCTGTAAAACTAAACTTCCGAGGACTTCTCTCCTCCAAGCAGCGCAGCCTGTGCTGCAGTTTAAACTGAAATCTTTTGGCTGGTGTTTTTATGAAGCAGAGAAACTGGGAAGTGGAAATTGTCCTGGTTTTTACTTTTGTACTCACCCACTGGGGCTCTTTCCTTGTGAGACTGAGCAGTTTACAGCTTGTTGAGAGTCCTGGGCTTGATTCTTTATCTTTTTGAAGTGTAACGGTTTAAATCTGGGCTGTGCAATCACTGGATTTGAAATGCTCTCTAAATGTCATGGAGTATTTGACAGAAATTTATAGCTAATAATAAATCAAGAAAATGATACTGCAAGAAAACACTGCAAACATCTATTTTAACTCTGTTTTTCTGTTTCTAGCTTAAAAAAGAGAGAGAACATTTGGAAAGTGAACTAGAAAAGGCAGAAATAGAACGATCCACTTATGTTTCAGAAGTCAGAGAGGTAAACATAATTGACCAAACTGTTTTTTTTTCTTTTTTTTTTTTTCTTTTGTTTTGTTACCATTTGGCTGGCAAACTAACGCTTAGCCCCTGCGGCTGAGGAGTGTATGTGCTTGTGACCTTAGGGTAGAGCAACACACTAATAACTGAGCAGAAGAAAAGTGGGCATCCTAAGGAGACAAATCCTAAAACTCTAAACTTCATTTCAGCTCAAAGATCTGTTGACTGAATTGCAGAAAAAACTTGATGATTCATATTCTGAAGCAGTAAGACAGAATGAAGAGTTAAATTTGGTAAGAAGCTTGTTCTCCGCTGGGCACAAACTAGGTTCCCAGCATACTTATGAAGCGGAGACTTATTTCAAATCCTGTCTGTTCTGCTAACCTCTTCGGCTTGATATTTTTGTCCATTGCAATCATTTATGTAGTCTGACTTTTACAATTTGTCTCTTTCTCTGCTCCTAACAATAGCGTGTCTGATTCTTAAGACCTTTTTTTTTTTTTCCTTTTCCCCCAAAAGTCTATAAGACTTTCATTCCTGAAACTTCTTGAGAATCAATGTTTTACAGTGTTAGACATATGCAACAGCAAATATAATCTCTTTGGAGCAACAGAAGTTGCACTCTCATTGCTTTAACTTGAGGATTATTCTCTGGTTGTTTTTTTTCCCCCAAAGCTTTTGAGGATACGACTGTGGTATCCGTGCTCTGACTGTGCGGAGCCTTTTCCATCCTCTGTGTGTACAGAAATTGGCCCAAACCAATGTTAGATGAATTCAGAGTATCCAGCTGCTCAGCAGCTGGCATCTTGATGGGACCGAACAGCTCTGCTGGCTCGGTGCATGCTCCGTGTTTGGCTAGAAATGCCAATAATGCTCCTCCACCAGCTTTTCTCAAGGAGTTGGATTAACCCAGGCCTGACCTGTAGACCCAAAGATGCATGGTTTTCCAGTTTGAGCCCTCTCACTTCTCACTTGTGTCAGTGATGTTTGTTTTAAGGCTGCAGGAGCGGTCAGATCCTTCTTCTGCTTGCTTTCAAAGGGTGCTTTCTCGCTTTTGAGCCCAGATTGGGGAAGGTTGTCTCTCTCACTGTGCCTTTGTTGGGCTTTAGAGCAGTTGATGGGACAACCTGTCATTGCAGGCTGAGCTGTTGATCCCACCAGGGTACTGCCACTAATGTAACTGGGTTAAAATAGTTGATTTAAGGAAAAAAAAAAACCAACCCACAACCCACCACAATAACAATCTGCTTAAGTTAATAGTATGCTTGGCAAGCCTCGTACAGCATTGATTAGCATCCTGCCTCAGCAACCAAAGCCTCTCGTTTTGAAAGCAGGGGGAATGGGAATTGAATGCATATCTTGGAGTTAATCAGTAAACGCCAACCTCTTGAATCTAAGAGGCAACAATCTATTATGTCTGTAACAACAAAAGCTTGAAAAGCCCAGCTCCCTGCAATCTGATGATGCTGCCGAGCTGGTGGGAGCCTGAGGAGGTGGTAAACAACTACCTTCATGCCAAGGGCTGGGGAATGCTGTCCAGTGTGTGCCTGAGTGGCTTTTGCAGGAGGCTGAGGCGTGGAAATAAGGTTTCTAAAAGCCTTTCCCACTAATTTATAAGGTGAGCAAGGAGAGAAGCTGAAGCTCTACAGTGCTTCCCCAAAACGTAGAAAACCAGCCTCCAGGTGCCTCCAAAAGGGGGAAACCTTCTGAGGGTGAGCCAAATAGAACACGCAGGTTTGGAGAACTCAGGGCTCTGAGTAGCCCATTGTTGGCTTCCTTAATCCCCTGCCGGCTGGCGAGAAGATTGACAGGAGGAATAGTGAACACGAGCGCAGTGCACTTCAGAGGCACAAATCCAACAAAATTGGCACTCGAGCTCCTTGTTAGCTCTCTTCTTTGAGGCTCCAGCCTGAAGTGCTGTGCCTGGTTCTGTACGCCCTGGGGAAGAGCAATCAAAATATTCTTTAAAAAAAAAAAATAAATATGTTTATATCCTTTGGAAGGCTGTAGTTTAAGGGCAGCCAGTACAAAGTATTCATCCCTCTTGACTGAAATAGTTTCACTTTTTGGGATTGATTCTAAACACAATCGACAACTTAATATGCCCCTGTCAGTGATTCATGCCTTGATGTGACATTAACAGACTGGTTAAGTCAACATAGTTGTAGTAAGTGGTGCTTTATTAAGATGACAAGTAGAGCTTTTTAGTTTATTCAGCAGGAAAGTGACTGTTTAGCCTGAATTAGGAAGATGACAATCTATGCTTTTGCGTATTTGCTGTGAATTAAGTTGAAGTCTGGGCTGACTGGTGATAAGAGCGCTGGAAAGGCTTATGTACATTCATATTCCTACTATTCCTACTGGCAATACAGTTCAAAAATCAAACCCACTTGCAATCAAACTGATGCCAACCATGTCTTTTCTTCTGTAGTTTCCATTCTTCATGTTTATCTTCACAGATGGAGTCTCTCTTCCTTGACTGTCCTTGTAAACCTCGTCATACGTGTTGAACTAATCCAGTGTGTGCAATAATTGTTCGTAATTTTCCTCCCTTGGCAGTCACTGTGCGCTGGGTTAATCCGTGGGACAGACAGATGAAATCTGTGTGTGTGTGTGTGTGAAGGAAACTGATTTTCTTTGTTACTATTTTGCAGCTGAAAACGCAGCTAAATGAAACACTATCAAAACTCAAAGTTGATCAGAACGAGAGACAGAAGGTGGCTGGTGACTTGCCCAAGGTAAGAAGAGACCCT
This sequence comes from Calidris pygmaea, assembly GCA_003697955.1. NCBI lineage: Eukaryota > Metazoa > Chordata > Aves > Charadriiformes > Scolopacidae > Calidris > Calidris pygmaea. The sequence continues at coordinate 173,618 of QJSC01009466.1, forward strand.
GAATTCAGTCGCACGTCTCAATGTCATCAAAACCCTCAAGATGTGTAATTTTGCACTGCTGGAAAACGTGGTGGTTTGAGCAGACTGCCTGCCTGGTGGGGTGTCTTACTCCACTCCCCGGTTCCCTGGGTGACTGGGACTGTGGGTGTTAGAGCTCATGCGAGACACCTGTATGTCTGCTACAATGAGAAATATCACAGAATCACATGGGGTTGGAAGGGACCTCTGGAGATCATCTAGTCCAACCCTGTGCTGAAGCAGGTCCACCCAGAGCAGGTTTCACAGGAATGTGTCCAGGTGGGTTTTGAATATCTCCAGAGAAGGAGACTCCACCACCTCCCTGGGCAGCCTCTTCCAGGGCTCTGCCACCCTCAAAGCAAAGAAGTTCCTCCTCATGTTTAGGTGGAACTTCTTATGTATAAGTTTGTGCCCATTTCCTCTTGTCCTGTCCCTGGGCACCACTGAAAAAAGACTGGCCCCATCCTCCTGATACCCACCCTTTAAGTATTTATAGGTGTTGATCAGATCCCCCATCAGTCTTCTCCAGACTAAAAAGACCAGAGTCTCTCAGCCTCTCCTCATAAGGGAGACGCTCCAGGCTCCTCACCGTCTTTGTAGCCCTCTGCTGTACCCTCTCCAGCAGTTCCCTGTCCTTCTTCAACTGGGGAGCCCAGAACTGGTCCCGGTGCTCCAGATGGGGCCTCTCCAGGGCAGAGCAGAGGGACAGGATGACCTCCCTCCACCTGCTGGTCACACTCTTCCTGATGCCCCCCAGGATGCCATTGGCCGCCTTGGCCACCAGGGCACATTGCTGGCTCATGGTCACCCTATTGTCCACCAGGACTCCTAGGTCTTTCTCCTTACACCAAACAGCTCTGCTTAATAAGCCTTTTTGAAAGAATCTCTTGCCCATGATAATTTTATGCCAATGGGAAGAAGTGGTGATTTGGGGCTGACAGGTAATTCTTTAAAGAAACCCAGCGCAAGAAAAAGCCCATCCCGCAGCCCTCCTCCCACACCACAGCCCGAAGCTTTTAAACCCAGTCTCGAAGGGCAGAGGTTACGAGTTGGTTTACAAGCCGTCTGCCCGTTTGTGTGTAGTTACAAATTGGTTGCAGCCCAGGAGACTGCAAATCCTTATAAAGCTATCTCTGTGGAGCTTGAGGAGACAAAGCAGGTGGGTTACCTCCACTCTCTCCCTCCATGGCCGCTCTTGCGAGATGGATTGGGGTGGGAAATCCTGAAGCGTGAGAGGTCTCGGTGCTGTCTGTCAACCCAGAAACAGGAGAATTGATAAATGGAGACAAGAATAGCCTGCAGAGTGGCTGAGCTCTGGCTCCAGACTCTGTAACACCGTGTTCCTTCAACGGGAGGTGCGGAGCGAGGAAACTGGACTGAGTTCTTGCCCGGCTGGAGCGGGGAGAGCTGCTGGTGGGGCAGGTCTTGTCCTGGGACGAGGGGTAGATGATCACAAAAGCGCTTCTAGGAGGTGAAAAGACAAAAGAGACCTGCTGCAAACAAGGTGTTTAAAATATTTTGTTCAGGACAATTCTGTTGGGTGTTGACATACGAAGTGAGCTGTGCTGATGTCCCCAGTTTGTGGGACGTTCTCTATAAACACAGATCTCTGATTAGGCTTTTGGTGACCTGCCGGCGCTGGTACTCTTGCACGAAAAATTCACTGAACAATTTTTTCCCTAATAACTTGACGTGAGGCTATTAAAGCTTCCCCATAGAATTGCTTTTAAACGCAGGCAGGCTGACATGCAACATCCTGATTGTAAGGAGACATGTCAATCTTGGCAAATGTGTTGGTCCCCTGAGCAAATCTGGCATAAAACAGATTTCCTCCTGAACGAGGATTTCCTGTGTCTCTAGTGCTCTTGGGGAGATGGAGGTTTTTCTTCTCAGCCTTTGCTAATTGTTGTGCCTCATGCTTTGGTGGTCTGTCTGGTTTTTTTTTTCTCCCCCTCTTTCCTACAGGCCCAGGAGTCTTTGGCATCTCTTGAGAGAGAAATTGGAAAAGTTGTTGGGGACGCCAACGTTATTGAAAACAGCGATGTTTGCACAGAGTCGGTGAGTGTTTTTTGAGCCCCTGCTCGGGGGCAACCCAAATCTCATGAAAATTCATACTCAAAAGTATGAATTTTGGGAAGTGAGGTTCAGTGAAGGAACAGGGTACATGCTGCTGATGGTAAATCAGGGCTCGGTGAAACTTTCTGTCCTACAACTTGTCAGGGTGGTGTCCTGGAGCAGAATCCTGAGGATGCGTTGGAATTTCTGCAGTCATCTGCATCGTGATCTCTTTCCCATGGCTCAAATTCGCAAGGAGGAAGGGGAGAGATTCTGGATGTGAGATTTGGGCTTCCAGTGGGTTGTTGGTTTGGTTTGGGCAAAAGTGGGAAGATCCCCAGACTTGTCCCATTAAGAAGAGAAGCTAAAAATAAATGTGCTGATAACTAAATGAGCTTAAAATACACACTGTTGGGTTGGCACCTGCTGACATCTGCGAGGCCGAAGAAAGAAGGCAGTCTTGCATGCCCTGTAACACCAAGGCAGAGAATGTCTCTTGACCCCTTTTGGTCCTCTGTGGCCGTGGGCCTGTCCTTACCCCAGGGTAGGTGCCAGAATTCGACTTCAGCTGGTCCTGGCTCCTGGGAATTTCTGCCTTGTGCCCTGGGTGGGTGACTCTCCAAACCGATGGTGGTTTTATATTCTCCAGTAATGGCGTTGTGATTGCAGGGTCTGGAGTTGGGTGGACTCTGGGGTGGCCAGTTCTCATGCTTGTAGGCGGCTCACGTGATCCTGCAGGCTACTGTTCGCACGGATGATGGTCAACCTGCTTGTGTAGCTGGTAGTCCCAGCGCTGGCCCTAAAATGACACCACCCGTGCAAGTGGCTGAGTTGTGGCTTTGTAATTGGGTTTCCCCATCTCTGGAAACGAGAATTTTCACACCAGCTTCAAAATAGCTTCGGAACAGCTTTCCAGAAGGCAGTTGGGAAGGGGGAGGCTGAAGCAGGTGCCTTCCCAGCACGTGTTACACGGTTAAGTGGTGTCAATGGAACTCATTACCCGTTTCCTTCTGATGGATAGAGTGGAAGGAAACGCTGTCGGTTGAGGGGGAGAGGAGCACTTGCTGGTAGGACAAATAATTTATATCGACTCCTTTTAGCTGCTGAAAATAAGTAGCTTCATCAGTGGCGAGAGGAAGCTCGGAGTCCTCTAAGGAGCACTGTAGAAAAGCCTTTGCCTCTGTAGTCATTAGCAGAAGTGAAATGGCTTTTCCAGAGCGATCAGTGGTGGAGGCTAATCGACCCTGGCGTTGTGGGCTCACCGTGTCTCCGCCAGAGACTCAGCTGGGCCTGTGAGACCATGGATGTCTCAACCCTGAGAGTTGGAGGGATGGAAGGTCTGCCGAGCCCTCTCCTGTGCTGCCAGCAGGAGACCAGCCGGTGACGGTGACAATCGGGTGCCCTGTGTCCCTGTCTGCAGTGGGCTGGAGAAGAAAAGCCCTCCTCAAACCAGTGCCCAACTGCTTGCTCTCTGTTGGGCCTTTATGGCTTATCCAGGTGGTACATCTGAACAGCAATGCCGTGGCATTTGGTGGCACTGGTGGGCCCTCCTGAGGCGGGTGGCATTAGATGTGCCCTGCGGTGGCCTGAGTGTGCTGCTTTGATTTAATTGCTTTAGCTTTAACTTGCATAACCCCTCTGGCTCACGTGTTACTCTGCTGCGTGGGCGCGTTGTGGAACCCTAACCAGGTTTCCTCCAGAATATCCATCGCTTTATTCTGAAGAAGAGTGTGGAAAAACAGTCCTAATAAACCTGTAATTAAGCCTTCATTAGTAAAAATACGCTAATTGTCTAAACAGCGCTCTTGACAGGTAGCCATTGGCAGAGGCTGGAATTAGAACATTTTCTTTATCTTCTTCCCCGAGCACTTTTTGCTGCTTTTTTTTTTTTTGACAAAAAAAAAAGCTGTCTCCCCAGAAGCCTAAAAACCCAGCTTAAAATAGCTCTCGGATTAAAAAAAGAAAGTCTTCCAGCCACTTCCACCTAGCAACAGTGTCTCTTATTTTTTTTTTTTTTTTTTTTTTTTTTCTTTTTAGGAAGGACCTGAAAACACATGCTCGAAAATGAACATATTTGTTCCTTCTGGGTACTGGAACCAACCCACAAAATTGAGAAATGATGCTTGCGTAAACCCTCAAACGCATTCTGGGTGTTTTCTTTAGACTCTTTTTCTTTCTATTCAAAAATAGCCCATTTGGTTTTTCTAATCAGCTTCCTCGTCACTTGTGGGACTAGATGATGACTAAAGGGTGACTTTTAGTATGCTTTAAGGAAGTCATTTATATTCAGCAGCTTGCTTAGGCAGTAACTTACTCTGAGGCTCATGTGAAACCTAATGTGCTTTTCCCCCCCCCCCACATTTTGGTGTAAAATGGTGTGTGCATCACTGAAAACTGGAAATGCCGTACGTGTAAAGCATGGCGGAGGGGAATCTGTCTTGGCCACTGAGTCTGTGATGGCAGAGGGTTCCCCTCTACCATCTTCTTCCTCTCTTCATCCCCAAGACAGGCTTTCCAAGTTGTGGAGTGGATGGGGCTGAGGCACAGAAAGGACTCCGTAAGGTTAGAGAAAGCCACTGTATGGCTGTGTTGAGCCCAAATCCATCGGTAGCTGGTCAGGATTGGCCCCAGGAGGGCTGGGGATGTCTATAATTCATGAGTAAACACTGCCTGATATAAGCAAAGCCACAAAACAGAAGGGGGAGGAAGGAAATAAGGGGGAGAGAAGAGCTCTTCCCGGAGATGAGGGCTGAGAGTGAATTGACAGGCTCCTTCGTTGCTTCTGCTCGTGGTGGTTTCCACCCCAATGCACACACACTTTCATACCCAGCACTGTTGGTCAGTGCTGCGATTCGTTCATCTGTAGGGATGCTAATTGCATTCGCATTTCCACTCCCATCAAATCCGTAGGAGATTGCAAAGTCTCAGTCTTGACAGACCTGATTTTCTTACTTAAAGAAGGGTAAAACAGGTGAAGGCTACCCTAATACAGATTGCCAATGATTTTTTACAGTAGAAAAATGTTTACCAGTTGCAGTTAAGTAAGAGCTTTGCGATATATTGCTTTGTTCTCTTGCTGGAGCCCACAGTGGTTTCCCTAATGGTGCAGGTGGTTGAGTTTGATTTACTGCCCGCTCTGCGCTGCGGCAAGTCCGGCGGCGTCTCCATCCAAACGGGAGCTGGGAAGGCGGCCCTCTCTGAACTCCCTCTAATTTCCCTGAAACTCCAGGGAGAGGTTTTTTGCAACAGCGTTTAGGCATCGGCCTCGTTCCTTTAGCGAAACCCCTTTTTGGTGGAGCGGGGCTGGGCGATGCTGAGCGCTTGCGGACACCTCTCTGCTCGTGTTGAGAGTCAGGTTCTTCTGTATCCCTGGCACCGGGGCAGATTTGCTTATTTTTAGCTGTTAAATTGCAAGGGAAAACTCTCCTATGGGTTATCCGTATGAGGAACTGAATAAGGAGCAGTAAGTAATGTGTTTTAGACGTGGAGTCCTTTGTATGTCTCTAGAGGAGCTGATCAATAAAGGTAATAAACCAGGGATTATATCACTGTTAGCTCAGCAAGACCGACTTCGGGGAGGAGGATGGGCAAGAGGGGAAGAGTCCATTTTGAGTTGTGCCACTTCCCTATTAATAAACTGTCGAACTCCTTTAAAAAAAAAAAAACAAACAAAAAAACAGCACTTATTTTTGTTTAAAAAAGCAAGCTCAGCATCTCCATTTCAGCACAGGAAACTGGTGTTCTAGCTCTTGGTAGCTTTCTTCTTTCCTATTCTTCTTATTGACTGCTTTGTAAAAGTCCTCATCCGAGTCTGGGTGTCACTGGAAAGCTGGAATTCCACGAGGGCTTGGAGGTGGACCCAGTGGGACAGTTGGTGGGCAAGCAGCCCGTGTCCCCAGCCCGGACAGGAGGCACCGGTGCTGCGCTGTGTGTGTTTCCATCCAGCTGTTTCAAATGGTTTCACAGCTGGAGCTGCCTTGTGTTGGGTATTCCGTGCTGCTGAGGACACCATCCCACGGATCCTCCTGCAGACTTTGGTGGTCCAGCAGCCTTGTTGTTACAGCTGCGGGGGTCAGAAGTCATCCCTCCCTCTGAGCTTAGTCTGTGTAGTTGAAGCAACGTGCTCTCGTCCACGTGGGGTTTTCAGGGTTGTGGGGACCTGGGGTAATAAATTCTGTGGCCGGATCAGCCGTGGTTATGAGCACAATTCCTGGAAGCAGAGTCTGAGGCAGGGAGGGTGGGAGCTGGAGGTCAGGGATGCTCCCTCCAGCTTTTTTCAGTGTGTGCAGGTAATTCCCTGGAACAGGAAACAGCTTTTTGACTTTGAACCGTGTTCTCTTTAAATGTGGCCATAACCCTCTGACTTACAAGAATTGTTCCCATCTGTGCGACGAGTTGTAATTTTATACAGAGGATCTAATTCTAGGCTTTCTTGGTAATTAGATTGTAAATGAGTTTTTAATGATTTTTTTTTTCCTTTTTCTTCTTCCAGGAATTGACTGATAAAAGACTAAATGTGGCGGTGAATCTTAACCAGGATGTAGGTCATCTCAAGAAGCTGCTCGTGTCAGTAAGCCAAATGCTGTCAAAGGGACGAGAACACTACCAGCTAGTAGGTAGGTGCGGCTGGTGGCCATCTGGTTGATCTGGGTGGGTGTCAGGAGGGACCCTGGTCTGTGATGGTGGGACCCTCTTCAGATTTTAGCAAGTCCGGTGCCAAAATCTGAGACTTTCCATGTGCAAATCATCAAAAGCTTCTAGTAGGCACCAGATTTGTTCCTCTCTGGATCTATGCTTCGTTGAGATGGGACTAATCTCATGGCCCCCTGTCCCTCTCTGGGCACGTAATTCTTCATCCCTCCTTTCCACTGCCTCTGCTTCACGCAGCAGGTTTCCCAAAGTTTTCTCCTCTCTGCCTGTGCCTTATTTCCTTCATCCTGAGCAAAATGTCTACACATCCATGCTCGGATGGCTTTGGGATGGAGGATATCAAGTGCCCCGCTGGGCTTTCGCTGCGTTAATGGCAACGGCTTGCTGTGGTCACGGGGCTATGAGTATCCGCAGCATCAGTCTGGCATGAACTCTTTGTCCAATTATAGTCACACAAACAGGGCTTTTATTTAAATATACGGCCAGCTTGGAAACCTGGGCCTTTGTGGTTGACTGCATCATTCTGAGAAACTTCTTAAATGATCCAAAGTTAGCCAACGGTCGGATAAACTCGAGAAGCTGAACTTTCTCAGGAGGCTGCTGCAGCTTGTGAGGGGGGTCTGAAGGTGGGTTGTGAAACACTGGGTTTGGGAGGCACCAAATGAGGTGCTACAAGAAGTGTCAGAACTTCCCCACGTCTACTGAGGATGGGGACGTGGTTTTTTATTAATTTAGGTATTTTTTTCTTCTGCTGCTGCCTCTGCACGGGCGGCAGAGTTGGCTGTAAGGGCTGGTAACAGGTCGTGGGGTGAGGCCATTCTGGTAGGACGGGCTTGGTGGAGGTGGGAGGAAGGTGTTGGCTCTGCCTTGGCCTCTGCTCCTGGAGGTTCTTCTTGCTCAGCTTCCACCCACCCCGTCTGGTTCCCCTGGGCTTCGTTGCAGCTGACGCTAACGAAGCGGCTGGCGGGAGGTGTGGATTTGCTTCAACACTGCCCTTGGGAGACGGCTGGGCTGACCTGGCATTTTCTGTTTCTCTTGCAGAATGAAGTCACGGGGGAATCGTTAATTTGAGGATAGCAGAAGGCATTGTATTATATTTTGCCAAATTAAAGCCTTATTTATGTTTTCACCCTTTCTACTTTGTCAGAAACACTGAACAGAGTTTTGTCTTTTCTAATCCTTGTTAGACTACTGATTTAAAGAAAAAAAAAAAACCCAACTCTATAGACACCTCCAGAGTTTAGTTTTATATTAAAAACAAACCTGTTTGGATAATTAGACCTTTACATTCCTGGAGAGACAGTAAACACATAATCTTTTATCTTATTTTGCTCAATAAAACTTGTTCAGAAAACTCCAACGTGGTAAAGTCGCCAATGGGATATAACACTTTAATACTGATGTTGTACACTGTTTTACTTAATTACACTTTTGGGATTAGCTGCCTCTGACTTCAACCTCAAGTAAACACTCCTTTTTTTTTTTTTTTTTTTTTTTGGTTGCTAATGTAATCAGTTTTTGTAATGGTGTCAGCAAATAAAGGGATGCTATTATTCAAGGTGTTCCTGCTCTCTTCTTTTAACTGCATGTGGATGACTCAGGTGAGATTTCCACCTCTCCCCTCCCTGAAAGAAGCATCAGGTTGTTCTTGGGTTTGGGCAGAGGAGGAGGCACCAGTTTGAGAGGAGGCAAAACGGGGTGTTTGAAAACTTCAGAGCAAGTCTTCCTTCTAAAGAAAAGGCACTAAGGCTTTAAAAAAAAAAAAATCACAAGAAATCCCCAGCAAACCGTCACGTGAACTGTGGTTCCATGACATGTATCATCTTTGGGGGGAAAAACCAGGGAGGAAGAGTTTAGAAACACTGGGTTGGGTGTCAAAGCCAGCTTTTGTGAGGGTGTTGGACCAGCCTGCCTGGCCACCACTCTGTGGTGGAAAGAGGTTTGGGAGGGGTTGGGTTTTCTTACTGGGTTCTTCGTTGGAAACAAATCTGGGGATGGTCTTAGATGGGACAGGGATTCTTCTGTGGGCTTGGAGAGGTCAGGTGGTCCCTCCTCTGTTTCGGGTTTTTAAGGAACCCTTCAGTTCTGTGGGAGATTCTCCAATAAGGCAGGTGAGATGTTGTTGCTGAGTTCTCAATAACACTTGAGGACATGATTATCTGAGGGAAGGCAAGAAAACAGGGGCCAAAGTGAATTAATTGTAGAAGTAAAATGGTTCAAACTGCTCACTCTCAGCTTTTCACACTTGCCTTTGTGGGATTTTTGTTAATATTCTTGTCCTTTGTCATCCACCTACCCTTGACCAGCCTGGAGGCAAAGAGAAGAATTTTCTACCTTGCATGGACTCAGTGGTTTCCTGGATGATGTAAGTCCTGCTGCGAGCTATGAAATAGCTCAGAAGGAGAGAAAACTGGAAAAAAAAAAAAACCAAAACGTGTTTTTTCACAAAAGCTAAAACCCTTGGGTTTCAACAGCAGCCCTTAAAACTGTCGTGTTCCTTGGAGATGTTATTTCGTTGAGTAAAAACTCAAATGTTGTTAGTCTAACTTTTATAGGTGAAGTAGGAAACGTTTCTAGTGCCAGGGACATCTCCTGCAACATGGAAAACCTGAATCCTGGAGGATCTCCTCACTTGTCTAGTTTATGGTCGGAGGCTGATCCTTTGGCAGATCTCTGGACCCCTATTTTTTGGGTAAGTAGCAGCTTAATGGATCCGTGCAGGTTTGACTGTTTTGAAGCTGTTTATAAACACAGCCCATGAGTTTCAGGTGTGGTGGTTTGGGCTGGGAGTGTTGTGGTATTGCTCTGATGGGCTCCTGCCCGTCTGGAGAGTCCTAGTGGCCACCCCAGTTGGGAAGCTTCTCTTTGAAGCTCTGTCAGGTAATGAAATACATGGTGGTGAGGGCAGGTGATGGTTGTGTGGGAGAGCAGACCTGAGTTCCTGCTGTAGTATCTGCTTTCTAGTGTGTGGCTGGGTGGAAGCTCAACCTTCTGGATCAGATACTCTCCTTCGGCTCCTCAATGCATCTTGGTCTGGGCTGTTATTTGCTCCTCTCCTTTTTGCTGATGGATAAGGGCAATGGACAGCAGGGAATCTTCACAAGGAGCCGTTTCCCATCCTCCCTGGGCTCACCAGATTACAGTGCTCCTAATATCTGTGGGTAAACTGGTCTAAGGGTGCTTGGGACCTTCCTGCACGTTGTCTTGCTGTGTGTGTTGCTGGTTGGAGAGCGTGCAGGGATGGGCACCGGTGACTTCCCTCCATGGTGGACCTCCATCCCTGTGTTCGGGTGGGGGAGTTGCTTTGCCAGACCCTGAAAAAGCTGGTGGTGGGACACAGGTTCCATAGGTACCGAGTGGAGCAGGGTTGGTTGGCTTGTGTCTGTCCCCAGTGTAGTGCCATGAAGGCAGAGCAGATTTTGGGAGCTGCTGGGTTCGTCCTGCCAACAGCACAGCTGGAGCTTGGCATGGGTGATGCCCAATGAAAACTGGGGTCTCTAGGTAAAGGAGTGTCTCTTTTTTTCTCAAAAAATGGGTTTTCCAATGCTGATGGTGCCTTGTACATGGAAGAAACGCTCCTGGAAGGGAGGGCAGAGCCTCTGGGTGCAGCCTTTGGAGGAGCAAAGGTGGGGTGAGCGTGGAGATGGAAACCTGGCCATGTCTTGGGCTCTGGATTTTCAGTGAATTAAGCTGCGGAGCAGGGGGTGAAGGTGCTGCTGCAGCACTTTGTTTAAAAGGGGAGAGATTTGCAGCGTCACTCCCGTTCTCTCCTGGCAGAAACCTGCGCAGGAGAGGACGTGAGACCTTTCACTTCCAAATTTAAGTGCAGGTTTTTTATTTTGCTATAGGAGATGTAGGGAGGTGTTAAAGGCAGCTGTAAAAAAGATCCCCTGAAAAGCCCAGGGGAACAAACCCTGATCCCCTCTCTGAAGGCTGTAGAGAGGTTCAGATGGTTCCCCCGGTGCAGCGGGAAGGGGGATGGATGCTCTTCCGTCTGGGTGTCCTCTCCAGCTCATGGGTTGTGGGGTCTCCTCTCAACTTTGGAAGGCTTTAGCTCACCTATTTGATCACTAAGAAACTCCTCCTGCTTTGAGTATCTGCTGAGACAGTGTAAAGATTGGAAAAAAGAAGGAAAAAAAAAAAAAAAAAATGTGTGTGTGGGAAGCTGATTCATCAAAGGTAGAGCCTGGTACGTGGTGTGTTTTCCCACCCCACCACGAGCTCCTCCTTCTCCACGGAGCTTCAGCCCTTGGTTTCCAGCCAGGCTGGGAGCGGCGGCAGGAGGCAGCTGGGTCTCTGCCCGCGCTAGAGGGAGACAATAGCTAATGGATACAGAGATGCTTTTCTTGGGGGAGAAAAAAAAAAAAAAAAGCCCAAATGGGGATGTTCGGATGCCGGCAAGGGATAATGTTTGGTTATTTAGTTATTTATTTTTATTTCTAATTGCAAGGCCGGGGTGCGATTTGCGCCAGGTTGTTGGAGCTGCCTGGGATGTGGGTGGTGTGGCTTGAGCCCGATTCGGCTACGGAAGGGGCTTCTCTTGCTTTCCTGGGGAGGGGGGGGATGCTCCCAGCTGCCTGTTTGTCCCCGCTGAAGTGGGGCTGCCTCCTTCCCCCCTCCCCAGGCACCAGCCTCCCACCCTCCCCCAGCTGTACCCAGCACCGAGTTGTTCCTCCCGCGGCTGCTGTTGGGTTCTCTGGGGCGGTGACTCACTCGCCTATTTATTATTGTGACTTTAAAAAAAGAAACCTCATGCAACTTTAACTCAACCCCGCGTCATTCCAACGGTTTTTGCCATAAAAACCCTCTTCGCGGTGACGCGGCGGTGTTTTCTCCCCCAGGGCTGCTGGGGGTCTGTGCCACCGTGGTCCCTGTGTCCCCCCCTTGCCCGGTGGGTGACCTTGTCCCCTTTTCTGCAGCGCTGGCAGTGCCCTTCGCAGCCAGCTGGGGATCTGCTTGAATCGTTTGCTGGGCTCCCAGCCTCTTGCCAGCCTGCTTTTGGCAGAGTGATAAGGGGTTGGAAGGGACCTCTGGAGATGATGTCCTTCATCCCTCTGCCAGGGCAGGTCCACCCAGAGCAGGTTGCACAGGAACGTGTCCAGGTGGGCTTGAATGTCTCCAGAGATGGAGACTCCACACCCTCTATGGGCAGCCTCTTCCAGGGCTCTGCCACCCTCAAAGTAAAGAAGTTCCTCCTCATGTTCAGATGGAACTTCTTATGTACAAGTTTGTGCCCATTTCCTCTTGTTCTGTGCCTGGGCACCACTGAAAAAAGACTGGCCCCATCCTCCTGACACCCACCCTTTAAGAATTTATAAGCATTGATCAGCTCCCCCCTCAGTCTTCTCTTCTCCAGACTAAAAAGACCCAAGTCCCTCAGCCTCTCCTCATAAGAGAGATGTTCTAGTCCCCTCATCATCTTCTAGTTCTGCCTTTCACGTTGGGTAAGGGGGGATCCAACGCAAAAGGTCTTCTGGGGGACCTACGGGGGGTTCTTCTGCAGGTCTTGGTGGAAGCTGTGAGTGGAGAAAGCTGCTGCTGGCCACGTGGGAGTTCCTGAGGGAGCTTCCAGAAGGGGAGAAACACCATTTCTGCCTACTTTGTTGGCTAAACTTAGCCAGAATGCAAAACCAGGAGCCAGTCCAGCTCTGAGGTAAGTGAGGACAGAACCATGCAGGAGCTTCATTGCCTGGACCCTTTGATAAGCTCAGATTGTTTGGTTAAACATCATCTTCCAACAAACTCTTCTTCTCTGTGGGTGCAGAGCATGCCTGTGCCCTGGCTGGAGAGGAAGGGTCTTGGGGAGAAAGAAACTGGTGATGCGAAGTCTCCAAAAGCTTTAACAATGAAATGGAGATAGCTTGAATCCTTGACAGGCTGAGAGAGCTGGGGTTGTTCAGCCTGGAGAAGAGAAGGCTCTGGGGAGACCTTATAACGGCCTTTCAATATCTGCAGGGGGCTACAGGAGAGCTGGGGAGGGACTCTTTGTCAGGAAGTGCAGTGACAGGACAAGGGGTAATGGTTATAAATTGGAAGAGGGGAGATTGAGATTAGATACGAGAAGGAAATCCTTTCCTGTGAGGGTGGTGAGACACTGGAACAGGTTGCCCAGGGAAGTCATGGATGCCCCATCCCTGGAGGGGTTCAAGGCCAGGCTGGATGGGGCTTTGGGCAACCTGGTCTGGTGGGAGGTGTCCCTGCCCAGGGCAGGGGGGTTGGAACTAGATGATCTTTAAGGTCCCTTCCAACCCAAACCATTCTGTGATTCTATGAATGCTGGAAAAAATGTATTTTTCCACTTCTTTTTGGAGATCTCTCTTGCTCCAACAAATCCCTGTGGGTCCCATATCAGCTCTGGCTGGGCTCCTCTGCTGAAGTGTCCTGGGGTGGCCAGGAGGGAGTCATGGGTGCTCCTTGGAGGGAGGTTTAGCCAAGTATCTTCATGGAGGGCATCTTCTTTCCCAGATTTGCTTAAAATAAGCCCAAACTAGCTTCTGAAGGTACAAATAATGCCAGTTTTGCTAAGAGCTCTGCCTGTTGCAGGGGCAGGACTAGAGACCTGAGAGGTGGCCCTCAGCCAGTCAGAGCTTCATCTGGATGTTGTTTTCTGTGAGGCTCCACCAAAGCAAACAGGTCAGTAAAGACCTGAGGAGTTTTTGAAGCCTATGTGAGGGACCAGAAGTACAGGGACAACCCATGGGAGTGCCAGGACTTGCTCAGGTGAGCACTGGAGGAAGTTACCCGTGGTGTGTTCCATTCCAAAACCACCTCTCCTCATTCCCAGCCACCAGCTGTTCCCCTAAACCAAGCGCACGTTGCCAAACCAGTAACAAAACTCTGGCAAGGGGCAGGTGCCACCACCATCCCTGGGCACATCAGCTGGGAAAGAAATCATGCCAGCCTGCTGGAATGGCTTTTTACCCCCAGAATTCTTTCTCCCCAAAAACCATTTTCCTTTTTTTTTTTCTTTTCATGGAAGAAATGAAAGCCAGAGTCAGGACCAAGGAACTTGCCCGTGTGTTTTTTACTCAGGGTGAGGCTCTTTTAAAGAAAAGACAACTGAAAACCATTGTAAATGAAGAATGACTCTGCCAAAACACCTAAACCATCCCCAGCCCTTCAAAAAATTGAATTCCCCTTTTCTGTTAGAAGAGGAAAAAAGCGATATATTTCTCTTTTTTTTTTTTTTTTTCCTTCCTGCTTGATGTTCTTTCTAGGAAAGAAAACAAAATACCTTCTTTCTGAAATACCTGCAATGACGATTTATAACAGTTTTGCCAAACAACCCGAACCTGGCAGCCGTGACCATTTTCCTCTTTCAGCCCGTCTCCATCATTCACGGAGATGAGGGATGTCCTGCTGCTGCCCACAACCTTTGCTGGGCACCTCCTGCCTGTTGGGTGTCAGTGCTGGTGTGTGACATCCAGCAGATGTCCAGGAGAGACTGTGGTCCTTCTGGGGTGGATCAGGTGGGGTGTGACCCAGATCCATACAAAAGACTGATTATTTTTACACTTTTATTTCTGCAAGTGTGTGTTTGGGAAGGTCCTGAGGTCCCTGCTGGGAGGGAGCCCGTTTTGGTCTCCCCTGCGCTTGGGATGGGCATGGGTTGTGCTTTTGGCTGGTGCATCCATGATGGAACCTGCACGTGGCTCCTCTGTGGCTGATCTCAGCTTCCTGCGGGGATGCTTCTATTTTTGGAGCAGTTGCACCTAAAAATACATCTTTAGGCGCCTGGGGAAGCTGGCTCTGCATGGTTGAGGAGCTAATTAAACTGAGGGGAAACGCAGGCCTTTGAGCAGGGCCTCTTCTGTGTTGCTGAAGATTTTTTTTTTTTTTTTCTTCCTCTTTTAGCAATGATCCACGTTCTTCTTGCATTTCAGGGGCAAAGGCCAGATGTTTATCCTTCCTCTGCAGGAAGGGCAGGCTCACACCCCATGTGAGCAAGCACTAATGTTTGCTTTTGTGTGGCTTTGCCATCCCCAAACCCCTAAACTTCAGCCTCGGCTCCACTGGAACCGTTGTATGACCCCATGAGCAGGGCTGGCTGTAGCCCCATTCCCCATTCCGTGCTCAGCTGGCAAGGGATGGGGTCCCGGCAAACAGCTTAGGCTCTGTTAGATCTCATCCTATTAATTTCTAGAGATTTAGGGTTAGTATCCACTCAGATAGGATGAGAGGTCCCAGTGGGCTTTTGCTTTCCAGGCTGGCCATCAGCAATTCTTTCTATTGCCAAAGTCACCCTCGGATGCATCACAGGACACTTTTAAGATTCATCTGGACAGGGTGCTGGACCATCTTGCCTAGACTGTGCTTTTGCCAAGAAAGTTTGGACCGGATGATCCTGGAGATCCCTTCCCACCTGCTGCTCTGTGACTCTATGAAATGCAGCCGTGGGTCCCGCTGATATTCCTGCGGGACCAAAAGCCATGAGATGAATGGAGGTCTGGGGAGGTTCATGGGTTTTACTCTCGTTATGTTCTTGCAGGACCTGTTTGGGTAAAAAACCCATCACCTCCTCAAGCAGGCTTAGAGCACAGAGGAGAAATAGCCTGAGACCATTTCAAAGCCTATATTCAGTGCCAGACGTGTTTCTACGGTGCATTAATGCTGCCTGGGGCCGTCCTTGAAGCCCTGATCTCTTCCTTCAGCAAATAGGCTTGTCCTAATCCAACCCTTTAGAAAACAACCCGAGCTGCATCAGATGTCGGGATAGAGTTCTTTAAAATCAATAAATATTTCAGGAGCAGCGGGAGCGGGTTGGTGTCAGCAGCGCCGGTGCTGGCTGGTCATCATTAATTCAAGGGATGCAGTTGTAAATGGGTCGAGGAAGAACCACAGCCGAAATTTCACGTGCTGCTTCCCCCCGCAGCCTCGCTGAGACGTTTTGCTGGATCTTCAGCGAGTCTGAACGGGACCACCAGCCTTCCACCAGTTGTTAGAGCTGGCAAAAAAATAGTTGTTGTGCAAGTTGCCCAGTCTATGTCCTTTGTCCCTGGTTTTATACGGCAGGACTTTGTCTCCTGAGCAGTAAGTTGTCCCCTAGAGGATGTTTTTTCTAAATCTCCAGCTTGCTCCCGTGGTGGAGTGATAATCCTGGATTAAGGAGACTGTGAAACCTGGCGGCTGCACCGACAGCAGTAGGATCTGTCCCTGTTCCCAACCCAGCAAGGCATTCTGTAACCCTGAGCTCCACCTTTCCCCGGCTGAAAGGAGGAGAAACTGATACCTCCCTCCTCCCAAAGCGCTTCTGATACCTGGTGGGGAAAACCAGCAAGAGCAACTTGGCTGGGGAGGAGAACCCAGCTCCTCTCTTTCATAAGTGTTTGTAGGGAAAAAGCCTGAAAATGTGACTTCTGGGGAAGGCAAATTTCTATAGATGTGTATAATGTGTATATTTGATCATTATATCTATCTTATATATATATATACACGTGTCTACCTTGTCTTTCCCCCTGCTTTGCTGGGGAGGGCAGCTGGGTTCTGTGCCGATTTTTGGGTGGAAACGGGGCCGGTGTGTGGCTTTGTCACCGTGTCCCCCCCAAGCGAGGTGTGGCAGAGCGCTCTCGGTCTGGCTCCCTGCCCGCCCCGTGAGAGGTGTCTTGGGAAGAGCTTTGCAGCACACGGGTGTATTAAATACAGACGTATGTCTGGCTGCCGGGCACCGGGTGCGGGGGGCTGTACAGGCAGAAAGACAGAACCGTCCCCAAATTTTCTTTGCTCTCGGATTCCTGTTGTTGCCAGTTGGGGCGAGTTTATCGTAAATCTTGCGGTATTTGATGGCTTTTTGGCAAGTCTCTGTTTGCAGGGTTGTGTAACCGGTGTCTCGGCTCCTTTTGGAGGCTGAAGGAATTTCATCCCTTTACAGCTGGGTAAAGGGGCGAACGCTCCGGGACTGAGACGGGGAGAGGGTCCCACCGTGACTGTGTGTTAAGCACATCTTGTGCCAACTGGGGCTCTCATCTGACATATATCTGCATATACATCAAATGCATCATCTGTGAGACCCCACCTGGAGTATGGCAGCTCTGGAGCCCTCAGTGCGGGAGAGACATGGACCTCTTGGATGGGATCCAGAGGAGGCCACAGAGATGATCAGAGGGCTGGAGCCCCTCTGCTGGGAGGGGGGGCTGAGAGAGTTGGGGGGGTTCAGCCTGGAGAAGAGAAGGCTCCGGGGAGACCTTGGAGCCCCTTCCAGTCCCTCAAGGGGCTCCAGGAGAGATGGGGATGGACTCTGGATCTGGGAGGGGAGCCATAGGATGAGGGGGAATGGCTTTTAAACTAAAAGAGGAAAGATTTAAACTAGATATAAGGAAGAATTTTTTTTTTATACTGAGGGTGGTGAGACACTGGCCCAGGTTGCCCAGAGAAGCTGTGGCTGCCCCATCCCTGGAGGGGTTCAAGGGCAGGTTGGAGGGGGCTTGGAACAACCTGCTCTGGTGGGAGATGTCCCTGCCCAGGGCAGGGGGGTGGACTTCAAAGATCCCTTCCCACCCAAACCATTCTGTGATCCTATGATATCTGTATGTGTTTAACCCATAAGATGAGGAAGGCTTCATCCTAATTAGCAGTTAACACTCCCAAGCATGATTTTTTTTTCTTACTTTTTGCTTAAGATCCATATTACAGGTTCACCTTTTACTACCTAAATCCATGTTTCAGGATCAGCCTTGGCCGTTGTCTCGGCTCTCCTGGCCCCGTGGCTGGCAATAGGCTGCTGTACCAGCACCCAGCACTAACGAGAGGGCTACTCTTAATTACGGGAGCCGCTGTTGATCTCCGCGGCTCTGTTTGCCGCTGACAAAAGCCAGCTCGGGGGGGGGGGGGGGGGGGGTGTCTTGTTAATAAGCTGCGTGTGTGCCACAGCGGTGATATATTGATGTATTTTTAATAAACATTCTCTTTTAAAGGGCCACATATGTATTCTGTGCTAATCTGCTCATTACAGGGTCGCGGGGCGGCTCGTGGGGTCCCTCAGCCTGTGCCTGGCGAAGCCGGTTTTCGTATTCATCGCTGGTGCGTTAGATCTTGTACTTCCTGAAGGGGAGAGACCATGAGAGTAATAAAGAAGTAGCCGTGCTAATTATTGTCATCCTTGAAGTTTAGAGGATGGAGGTGCACCGCCTCAATTAAGAAAAAAATGGGGAGCGATAACCCAGTAATAGAAAAGCCTTTCACTAATCGCTCCCTGTGGAAGTGGGAGGCTCCTCCTCCGCTCCCCCCGATCGCCAAACGCCTCCGTTAGGATGGAATAACAGTGAGAGAAAGGGGGGTTAAGTGTTGAGGGCTAATCCTCAGCGAGGAGAGGTGTTGGCTTTTGGGAGCGTGGGGTGATGGAGGGGATCCTTCTGGGCAGAAACCCTTCCTGGCTGGGCATCGGGCTGTGCCGGGAGGGATGCAGGGACAAGGATGTGGGGACACATCATCCTGCCCTCTAAAGCAGAGCAAGCACTGCCTGTTCACGTAGCAAACCTGAACTTCGCAGGCTGGAAAGGCAGGTTAGACCTTCCTTTCTGGTGTTCAGCTTGCTCTCCCACTCGGGTGGCCGTGGACTTTAATTTTGTTAAAATCTGATTAAAATACTTCCTTACCATTTGCTCACCCGCTGCGTAATGAAGGCACTGCGTACAGTGTGAGCGGAGTGATGGGTACCTGGTGGAATGGAGGAGACTCCTCAAAATAAAGCAGCCAAGCTTACACAGACCAGCAACCACACAGGCTTTGGACTGCTACATCCTGACTTTATTCAGTCTTTTCCTCTCATTTATTTTTTTCCCCTCTTCCATCATTTTTCTCCCACTGAAAAAAACCCTCTTTTGTGCGAGTCTCTTCTTGTTGCTGCTGGTTGGGAAGAATGAGGTATCCTGTCGGTAGGAAGACTTTTAAAATGGGTTGGTACTGGACAGAAGAAAACATCGCAGACTATGTACGTGTGGTTGTTCTGTCCTTGATGGCTCAGGATGGGTCCTGTGGTCGATTAAAAATTCTGCACCTCAATCGTGCAGTTTCCTACCTCTGTCTCCCAGAGCTGCAGCGTAGATACTTAGCGAAGAGCATCTTAATTAATATCGTGCCTCTGAAGTATTTCCAGGCTGCACAGAGCGATGACAGGGGCTGGTGGTGTGTGTCCTGCCAGTTTTAGGTGGGTTTGGATGATTCACGTCTCTTCCTACCTGCCTTTAAGTTGCTTGGTTACCAGATGTGGGAGCAGGCGGTGAAGGCAGCCTTGGCTTTGCAGGAGCCTTCTGCCTGCGTGGTCAGGTCTGCTCTCGGTGGCTTGGGGACTGCAAGATGAAGCAAGCATGACCCTTCTTCTTGCCTTTTCCAGTCGTTTTGGTAATGAGCATAGAGATTTTCCTTGTCAACAGCTGACCTGTGGCAGCTGGAGATGCATCACGGCACGGAGCCTGCACTGGGGGGCTGCTACAGCATGTTCCTGGGGGGCTGGGGCATGGTGCTTCTCGTGAGCAGGGTTGTCCCCCTCCCCATCCTCTTGGTTTGGGATGCTGCTGTAGAGGAAATGAAGTTCATAGGGGTGGCTGCGTGGTTGCTGATGTGGTCCAAGCCTGCACCTGAGGGTGATGCTGGTGTGTGTAGGTGATGCTGTGAGAGCTTTTCCCCATCACTGCTCAGTTTGGGGAGCAGCACGGGTCCTTTGTGGCTGCAGGGATGGGGGTTTGGCTACATTTCTGTGTGGTTTTTTTTTTTCCTCTCTCCTCTCACAGGCAAAGTGGGAGCCTGAAGGGAAAGGATTGCCTCCTGTTCTCCTTTCCTGAGGACGCTTAGCACTGCAGGAGGAGGTGGCGATGGCAATGAGTCATCCGTCTGGCAGGTCGCTTCTCCCCCCTTCAGCGCTGCTCCCACGCAAGAAGGTGGTGGTTTTTCCTCCTTCCTCATCAGGGGAAACAATAAAGCTGTCGTAGCCCTTGGTCTCCTGCAGCGTGAAGCCCTGGTTGCTTTCAGAGATGCCTTCAGCCTTTGCACCTCCCAACCCCAAGGAGATTTGTGGGTTTGTGCTTCACCTAAGGGGGGGGGAAAAAAATGGGGCATTTCAGGCAGGGTGAGAACCAAAGCCCTCCAAGTCCTTTGCCCCAGCACAGGATGGGCAAGGATGTTGCAAAGTTCTCCCAGCTGTGGCCATCTGCAGCATGGGATGTCCTCAGCCACATGTGGTTTCCATGTATTAAGTAACCATCCATGAGCTTATCGGGTCCCTCCTGGAGCCCACCTGACTTTGGTGTCCCAGGGCGAGGAGAGGCACTGCTTGAACACGTGCGCTTGTAGCGAACCACCGTTACATCCTGTTACAACCACTGGCCCCGTGTTTGCAACCCCAAATGCCAACAAAGCTCTTGAAGCCGGCAAGATTTGTTCCAGAAATTCCTAGCGTGTTTTAGCAGCTCCTGGGAACTGATTTCATATTTAGTACAAATGTTTCCCCGGCCCCTGTGAGCAGCAGGCGAGCAAACGGCTCGTGCAGCAGCTGCTGATGCCACAGCTGATTTTTATTTTTTTTTTTTTTTTTAGCCCTAAATCCGGCAGCTCTGAGCAAAGGAGCAGAACCTGCCTGAAGGTTTCAGCTTCGCGATTTCCCTGTGGCAGGGTTTGCTTTGGGCGAGTGAGCGCTGCTCTTTTCCCTGCTGGGAGCTGGGTTCAGGCACCGCTCTGGGTCCTAAGGAGTTCGAAGCAGGTTGTCCTTAGCAGACACTGAGAAATCAGATTTACCATCTTCTTGGGGCTCGTGTGTGCTGCTTCAATCGGTTGTCCCAGCAATTATAGGCGTTGGGTGAAGTTGGCTTTTTTGTAAGCTGTTTGAGAGCCCTCCAAAGGGCTACGCATGGAGGAAGAGATGGGATGGAATGGGTGGTGCAACTGGTCTGTTGATGCTTAGCTTCGGAAGAAGCTGAGCCAGTTCCTTCATGGGCCTTCATGTCTTCAGGACAAGTGGTTGTCACCCAAGGGTTTTGGGGAGAGAAGTCCTTCAGAGGTTGTGGGAGGGTGGAAGAGGGCAGGGGCTGAAGGGGGAGGCTGGTGGCAGGTTCAGGTGGTGCAAGAGTCCCGTTTGGACTCAGGGAATAAGGTGTGCCTCTGTCCACCCATGTGTGGGAGCAACGAGGAGGAACATCGCTTTTCCTTCAAATATCAGCTGGCGGTGGTTGTCCTTGGCCCTATCCTGGAATTTGGTAGCACTTTGTGGTTGGTGCCTGGCTGTGATCCGCGGCAGAGATGTCATCCATATAAGAGAGAAGTGACAGGCAGAAGGGTACAGTGGGTTCTGCAGAGGGGACTAGTGCTACAAGGTGACTTGATAGAAACATGAGTCACACACAGCTCCAGCAAGCCCAGGATGCTGCTCAGGATGCTGTAAGAGATGCTCTTGGCTGTTGATTTCTTTCATTTTCCCAAGATCTGTTTTGGTGCAACCCCAGTTCCATGTGAAGATCCAGTCTGTCGTCTCCTCCCCTTGCACCAAGGAGCTGCCTTTTTCCATCTCCAGGCCTCTGCTCCCATCCATAACACTGGTGAGAGCAGATGTTTTAGCAGCAGGACCTACACCATTCTGATGCATGAAACAGGCTGTGCTGGTACCAGCACCCTCATGGGATTTTGCTCCAGATTCAGGGTCCTTGGTGACAGCTGAGTTTCCCTGCTGGAGCTGGGCTCCTGCCCTCATGAAGGTCTTCAGGAGCCAGTGGCTGCCGATGCCTGGCAGCGTCCAGGCTGCTTTTCAGCTCCAGAGCAAGGAGGAGGCGACCTCGCTGGTGACATTTTGGGATTAAACAGAAACTCCCCGCCCCGTGCGTGTGGCTGAGCCCCATCAACGCTGTGAGATCATGGGCCACAGCGACCCGCTTCCCACATCCATCCATCCATCCATCCATGCCCTCACAGCTCTTCTCTGGCCCTGGACCTGCTGGCCCTTGGGCTTGGTTGGGCTACTGAAGGTCAGCGCCGATATTAATCTCTCCATTTCTTTTTTTTTTTTGGCTATTTATAAAGTGTAGCTTGAACTAAAAAGCCTATTGTAGCAAATAGTAGGCTTCTTGTGTGGCATCCTTGAATAGGAGGGGTGTTATCCCGTCCCCATGACAACGAGCATTTGAATTAAGAGCCGTCTACTCCAAACAATTTGCCGTCACATGGTTCGGAGGAAACACTTTGAAACCCTTGTAGTCTTTTCAATAGGCTTGATTGTTAGCGTCTCCCAAACTTAATCATTAACAGGGCTCTGCAACAGATAATTACTGTGCTTTGCATTTTTCTGCCCCGCACGTGACCGACGCGGTCCCGGGGACGCAGGTCGCCATTGGCTCTTTCTCCTCTTTGAGGAGGTGGGTGAGAGAAGTCGGTGATGGACTTTGGCCGGCCTGAAAAATTTGGGCAGCAGCCCCATGTGCTGAGGGATGGATGGTTTGCAGGAGGGGAGGCTGAGCCCTGCTCGGAGGTGATTTCTACTGGAGTGCCCACGTAATGCTGGGGACTCTTTCTTCCTTCCCCAGAGACAGCCAACCCACTGCCACACTTCCTTGACCATGCAGCGGTCATAAACAAGGGGTTTAAAACCTATCCTAATGCTTTGCCTGATTGTAGGGCTTGGTGGAGCAGAGTTGGGTGCTGACTGTGCTACTCGATGCCCGGAAGCGCCATCCCAGCGATGGCAACGCCGGCTCCTCCAACATCAGCAAGGGCAATTTCATTGACATATAAATATTATGGTTGGACTTGATGGTACGAAAAGTCCTTTCCAACCTAGACAGTTCTAGGATTCTGTAAATATCTTGGTTTGAGCTTTTTTTTTTTTTTAACTATTTTTTTTTTTTTTTTTAATTTGCTAATGAGTTTGTGCAGCCCAGGCAAGGGGACAGGCGAATGCATCCCAGGGAAGGACCACCTGCGGGATGATCCCAGCAGGACCCAAACGTGCCCGGGTGCGATGCTGTTCCCCCCCCCCATCACCGTGGGATGGTGGGAGCATGGGTGCTGTGCTGGTCCAGCCCAGAGGCTCCCGGCATCAGCCGCCTGCGGTGGAAGTGCCCCTTTGTCTCCTGTGTTAATGTAATTTGCATTTTGCCGGAGCAGGTGGCAACAACCTCATTTGCAATTTCTGTGCCTGCCACATGTCCTTTTCAGAAAGGCCACGTTTTAACGGGGCGTTAAAAATCGATGGGGCCCGACCGGCGGGGCTGCTGCCGCGAAAAGAACCCTTTTTCCACCAGAAAAATAGGCTCGAAAAAGCCTCGTGCACCTTCAAAAGGCGCTTGCGTGGACGTGATGTTCCCATCCCTCCTCGGCCAAGGCAAGTGATGCTCAGGAGCAGCCCGGACTCAGCGGGTCAATAATGCAATCGGTACCCTCGTGCGCCGCCATCCATCAAGTGACACGATTACATCTCCGTCTGTCGCAGGGTATAATGGAAATTATGTCACTGTGAGAGAAGCGTTTGGAGGGTTCATTTCTTCTGCCTTGTGGAAATAAACACCTTGCGCCTCCCTGCATTTACGGAGAGTCAGGGAGAGCGTTACCCCGTGACAACGGCCTTTTTGGTTAACGCTATGGCTTGATCAAGGAATATTTGTGTTTGATTTTGCCTTTGGAAGGGAAACCCTGGTGACTTTTCAGCCGGATGGGTGCTGGGGGGAGGCAGCGCTGGGACGGCTGTTGCTGGGGGTGGGCATCCTGCAACCTCCTCGAGATTTCCCTGGGAAGTCTCCTCTAGTCTTTTGCCCGGGGGAAAAAAAAAGATTTCCTTGCTTTTGGAAAACCCCAGAAAATAGATGGAAAATTAACACAGGACAGGGAAATAATTCCCTGTGGAGAGTGAGGCTGGGGCTTGCTCCTTTACTGATGGATGCTTAGAGCAGCAGAGCTGAATTGGACCCAGGAGATGATGGAAAGCAGAGGAATGACTTCCCCAGGAGCTGCCTTTTGGTCTTTAATCTCTTTAAACCTTTCTCCAGCGATGGGCCGACCAGTCTCACTTCACGCCAAGCCCCTGCGAAGCTCAGTCTGGGAGGGTGGAGGGCTGGAGGGCAGGTTTGCCTCAGCCCCTGGCTGGAAGTTGCAAAACATCTCAGTACATGAAAAAAAGAAGGGGGGGGGGCCCACGGAGAGAGGGAGGCTGTGAAGTGCTTTAAAAGCAATAAAACACTAGTGGCAAAGTGCTGGCATGGAAGCAAAGATATTATTCCTTCAACAGGGGCCCGACTGCAGTTGTTTTGTGTGTCTGAGCGAGGAATAATGGGGTTTTACAAGAACACTTCAAAAGGGAATCAGGGGCACCGCTGCACGCCCAGACGACACAGACAGCGCCTGTTCAGATGCAGCCGCCTAATTTTACAGCTCTTTTGTTCTCTGCTCCTAAAAAGATCTGCTGTTGCTTTTATTTTTGAATGGAAAGCATAGAGGGAAATAAGGAAAAAGAGAAAAAAAAAAAAAAAGGCTAAAACAAAAAAAAAAAAAGTCAAAACAACCTCCTTGCAAGAGGCTTTTTAGATGGGAGCAAAGCCTCTGAGTCCTCCACCATGAGCGGTGGGTCTGCGGTTGGTTCTCCATCCCCAAGGATGCTGCCTGCTTGACCTGAAATGGCTTATTTATTTAGTTATGGACCTAAGCTGGCTTATTTATCTACAGCAGCAGGTTTCTGTAGGGCTGGGATGGTGCCACTGGACTGCTGCTCCCCAGGGCAGAGGAGCTGAGGGGAGCCTGAGCCCAGCAGCAGGAACCAGCTGCACGTTTGGTGTTTGCAGAGCTCAGCGCTGCCTTTCTCGCCGTGCTGGACCCTGCGTTTCTCATGGGTTTTCTTTTTCATGCGCAGAGGGGCACTGAGTTGCCTCAGCTTTGAGCCGTGATGGAGCCTCAATGGAGCATCAGGTCCAACCACTGCCACCAGAAGGGCATGACGCTGGAGAACGCGTTGGCGCTCTGCGCTTGGTGTGATCTTGCCTGCCACGTAAGCATCGAATTTTTACATTTCCTTTTCTAAAATAGAAGTATTTTGTCTCGGTAGGTGCAAAATCCTCATGGGCTTTGCAGAGGGATGGAGATCTGGATGTGTCGTGTGCTGGGGCTGGAGGTGGGGGGCTGGGGAGGGGGTCGGGAGGGGTGGATCTTTGGGAATGAGGAAGGCAAGGGATGACGGTGCTGCCTGCCTTAGGGATGCTCAAAGACATCCTTTGCAAAGAGACCCGGGCAGCATCTGCCCGTGGTCTGGGCTTTGGGCCAGGACAGTGTCCCAGCCCCTGTCTGCCCAGCCCATTTTCCCGTTGGATTTGCTATTGGATCTTGCCTGCAATAAAATCCCGAAAAGTTGGAAAAGGCAGGTTGTCATGAAGATGTGGGTTTCTTAGCAGGCAGGGTCAACCCGTGGGAAAACCCATGTTCTTCTCCAGTTTGGTGTTGCCCGTAAATGATGATATTTCTGCTTATTTGCAGAAACCAGGGCAGAAAGACCTTTGCTCCCACCATCTCCCTGTTTTCCCATTGTGCTAGTTGATGGTGACTCCGGGAAGGCTTTGATACTACAGAGTGATGCTGAACTTGTGTTGTCCCCTTTTTGGCCTGTGTGTGATGTAGCCAGGGTGCCTCAGGGAGATGGTGACAGTCCCAGGGGGCCAGCACTGTCTCCACTGGCTGCAGCCCTGGTTATTAGGGGGAGGAGAGTGCAGAGGCATCGGATGTGATTGCGTTTGTTTTGGGGGATGGAGGCTGTGATCGTTATCCTGGAGGAGCCAGGTGATGAGCAATGTCTTGCCATTTGGAAATCTTCTCAAAGCTCGGAGGCAGGCATGGATGGAATTCCATCCTGCAGCATCAGGGCTGGGGGAAAGGACCTGAAACCCTTTGGCCAAAGGAAATGTGGGGATGGGGCGGTGGTGGCTCATTTTGGCTGAGCAGGTTGGGATCTCTGTGCACGGCTACTGGCTGGGAAGAGAAGTCATGGGGTGACCCTACTGATATCTAGTGAGGGGTCCTGGGTGCAGCTGGTGCTCCCCATCTCCTGGAGATGCATCCCCATGTCTCTGTATCTCCTAGTCCTCCTGTTGGGGAGGAGAGCATTTGGATGAACCAACTCCCCTTCCTCTGCGTGGGCTCTGCAAAGCAGAGTTTGCTCTATCATCCATGTTTCAGGAGCCGTGGGGTCTTGGGGACAGCAGTGCAGATATAGCTTGGGACTTGGTAGCCAAGGGACAGGGCTTTCAGCCCAGGATTAGTTGGTGCCCGAGCCTGTACCTGGTGACCGTTGGCTCTGAGAACCCCAGGTTTTCAGCTGATACAGCACCATCTTGTTTCTACCTCAACTCCACCACTGGAGCATCTCCCTTTCCCTGTTCCCAGCTGATGAGTCCCAGTATCTTGTTTCTTAATAACGCTCATTATGCTCCCCTAAGGCTGCGTTTGCCGGCTGAGGCTCCAGGAGCTGCTCCCCTCTCCTCTCCCTGGGTAGGGACCAGCCTGGCAGCTAGGCAGGGGTTTAAAAGAGCCCCAGATAATCACAGCCACAATCCACCACGAGGGCTGGGCTGAACAAGCCCAGGCACCAGGAGGCAATTAGGAAGGTGGGAATGAGCCAGGGAGGTCAGGGCAGCCAGCCCTGGCTGGGGGTTAACACGGCTTAATTTTCAAGCTGGAACTTGAAAATGAGAGGGCAAAAGGACAGGGACCGTGTGTTTCCTTTTAGTGTAAGAGTGTGAGGGTTTGGTGCATCTTCCTTGTGCATACCTGCAGGTGGGGTGTCCTGGCCGGGGCATGGAGTGAGAGCAGCTCCTGCCTCTGGGATGCAGGCAGAGGGAGAATGTAGGCACAGCAGAGTGTGGGGCAGTGATTTCTGGTGTTGGCAGGGACACTGCTATCATTCTTTTCCTTTGGGGCTGAGTTTTGGGGCACCAGCAGAGATCAGATCTGCGCCCACATGGACCTTTGGTCTCAACCAGCACTTCCATCCTGGGTGGATTTAAACATTTCTGTGAGTCCGGCCCTAAATACCCATGGGTGAAGAGCATGGGTTTGATGCCAACTATGCAGGAGTGCTCCCCAGAGCAGTACTTTGGGGTGAGAAAGGGCAGAGGAGGTCTCTTACCCCTCCTCAGAGTGACTTGTGGGGCTAGAGAGAGTTTACTAAAGACCAGTGGGAGAAGTCAGGGTTGGAAACCCTTCCAAGAGTTTCACCTGAACTATGGGGCTGGAGATGAGGGTTTGGCTGGGGACCAGGACCAGATCCCTGGTCCTGGGTCTACCTCTGTGTGGCAACTCTTCTCTGTATTTTGGGCTCTCTGGTGTGGAGGACGGGCTCGTGTATCATGGCAGTGTGAGCATAGAAGGTCTCCCGGCACAAATCTCCCAGCCTCCAGCCAGGCTGCTGCTATGCAATTAAAAGCTTTTGCCAGTGAGAGGCTTAATTAACTCTGGCTTTCTAGGGTTATACCCACACGTGTATGTTCTGCAGCTGGGTTTTTATGTTAGATTAGCTGGAGTTTGGCCCCGGCTGCAAGAAATTCCTTGTGGGACTTGCTTGGGCTGCAGCAGCATTTTGCTTGGCTGGTGGTTCTGGGTTGGTGGGAGAGACAGAAACCGTGTGACTGAAGCATTTCCATGGCGGAGGAGGGGGAGAAGGGGAATGCAATGGGGTTGGAGTATTTTAGGGTCTTGCAAAACCATAAACCACCAGTAATGGTGATCCCACCACCCCCTGGATTAGTGCTGTAGAGAAGGAAGGCCTGGGTTTGAGCCCTGGCTGTCCTGTCCATCTTCTGTCCAGCCTCTGCTAAATCACCTTCACCCTTAGCCCTCCCTGTCTTTAGATATTCAGTGCCCCAGCCCTGCAGTTTTCGGGGTGTTTGAAGGTGTCTAGCAGAAGGGAGTGGATTTTTAAGTATATTTGGTGATATTAGGGCCACAAAGCTGCTCCTGGAAACACATGTCTCTTACTTTCACGGCACCCAATAGTTTTAACAGGCTCGGTTAAAAACAAGCCCCCTTTTCCCCTTCAGCTGTTGGTTTGTGGCAGTGGCCAAGGTTTTGGGGCTCTGAAGTAGATACCCTTGGGAAGAGCCGTAACCCAGGGACCTGGAGGGGATGCAGCTCACGTGCGTGGAGCACCCTGCTGCTGGCCACGGGATGGAGTTAACCCGGGTCAGCAGCCTGTTGTTGTTTTTTTTTTTTTTTCCCCCCAGCTGATAAGGAAAGGGAAGTTGATATTTGTGTCCCTGCAACAGCCTGGTTAAATAGGAAAATAACAAATGGAAAAATGACACGTTTCCAAAGGTCCTCCCCCCCTTTCCTGAAGCTACAAAGTAGTCGCTTGGGCTGCCTCTTCTCCTGCCACGCAAGAGCAAATGTTGCTCATCTGTTTTGTAGGA
The DNA here is from genome assembly GCA_003697955.1 of Calidris pygmaea. Classification (NCBI taxonomy): domain Eukaryota; kingdom Metazoa; phylum Chordata; class Aves; order Charadriiformes; family Scolopacidae; genus Calidris; species Calidris pygmaea. The sequence continues at coordinate 201,697 of QJSC01009466.1, forward strand.
ACATGGCTTTCCTTGGTGAACGGGCTCACCACGCATCCTGGGAACACCCTGGTACCACTTGGAGACTGGCACTATCTGCTCTAAAATATTGGGGGTTGAATGCATCTAATTGGGGAGCAAACGGTCTGTGCTGGCCACTGCCTTTTGTGCTGTGCCCCACGGTTTCCTTTGCCCTGTCTTCTCCAATTCTTCAATCCCCAGCCTTGAGCTAAATGCACTTAAATCTCCTTTTTTGTTGGCTTTATTTTTGTACCGGGTGTAAAGTTTAATGAAATTCGTGGGGTTCCCAGCCCAATGTTGTTCACTTTTCCCTCTATCCCCCAAGTTCTGGGCAGCTCCTCCAGCTGTTCCTTCCTACAGGGCTTCACCAGCCAGGCCAGACTCTGCCATTGCTTGCAAGACTGCAGACACACATGAGTGGTGGTGTGTGCTTGGATCACTTCAGATTTACCCCACAGTAACCGAAAACTGACACTAAACTTTGGCCTTTGCCCCTGGAGTAACTCCCTTGGCTCTTGCAGGTGTCTCTGGACTTACAGCCACCAACCACCAGAAGAGGAGTCCACCTGGGTACCTGCACGTGAATCTCCATGTTCGGCTCATCCCATCAATGAAAGACGAACCTGGATGAGTTCACTGACCCATTTTGCACCTCAATTTCAGGACAAGGTGAGCTGGTCCTGCCAGCACCTGTTTCCTCCACGCTAGGCATGGCTTTGGTGGCTAACACCGGGGCAGAAGTCCACCTTGGATGAGGTCAGTCCCATCTGGATGACTGCAAGGAGGGCTCTGGACTCACTGACATGAGATTGCTGAGATTCATGCAGGTTTCTTCCCAAAGGCAGAGCTGAAGCTTGGGAGGGTATTTGGGTGAGGGTCATTGGCTTTGAGAGCCCGAATTTCTCCAGAGCAAACCCTGGGAGCCTGTCTGGTTGGTGCAAACCATGAGCCTGCCCCTTGCGTGCTCCGGTGAGCGGTGGCTTATTGTTCCCCCCCATGAGACAGCAAAAGCTGATGAGGTTTTGAATCTAAAATGTGCAACTGTGCAGGAATGAGAAATGAGAGTTCCCACCGGTGCCGGCACAGCGGGGTCTGTTAGCATCCTCCCAGGAGGAAGCATTTATTTCGGCCGGCCACCTCGACAATCTCATTATTATCTGCACAGGACAGATAAATGAGCATTTCCAGGTAGTCAAAGCAAGTATTGATTAAGGCCTGGGAACGGGCTGATCAATGCGAGGCTGTTTTCCCCTGGTTGGAGGCGTAGGGCTGGCTGGGCTGGAGGCTGCCCCCAGCCCTCGGGGGACTTCCCCCGTCATTAACAGTCATATGCACTCAGACAATGAGGGCCTTATTATACTGTCTTAATGCCGGGCCAATCTGGGAATTAACCGGGATATTTGGAAGCACCTTAGCTGCTCGCCCTGATACGAGGTCCTGAGTTTCCTCCCCTAATCCCCCCCAGGCAACTGGGGTCTCCCACAGGTCCCCGCGCCGGATAATGCGCGTAAGCTGGTTACAGTGAATTTGCATGAATAAGCAGGCAATTCTGCTCAGGCTGAATGCAACTTCATTAAGGCCCGGCGATAATTTGAGCTTGCTTATTGCCCGTCCTTTGAACCCTGGGAAGGAAGATTTTGAGCAACAATTGACTTTGTGTTCGGGGTCGTGGGGACGGCTCCCGCTCCCAGGCAGAATTCACCCCTCCAGAAACGTCTTTTCCTCTTTGCTTCCTTCCACAATCATCCTGTTAAGGTGAATAATCATGGAAAGTTGTTTTATTTGTGGGGAAAAAAGGTTAACCTTGCTCTCAGGTGAGATAACAAACTGCTGGCTGGCTGCAGAGGGGCACGCCATGAATGGATGGTAGCTGCCCGCCTTGGGAGCTCGGTGCAATGGGTCTGCCCCCCCCAAAAATCCATGCCTGGAAATCAAACTGAGCTGGGATGGATCCCTGCTGGTGGGGATATCGCTGCGAGGGAGCCCGTGGGATTGGGGGGGTGGCGGGGATGGGGCAATGGGGGTCTGAGAAGTGGAAATGGGCCAGGGATAGTTGGGAGGCAGGGGATGAGCATCTGTGCTCGGGGAGGGGAGCTGGTAGGACGGGGAAGCGCCTGGAGAAGTTTTCCAGCCTTACACTGTGCAATTATGAAAATGACCGGTGCAACCACAAAAAAAAAAAAAAGGGTTTGTTTTTTGTTTTTTTTTGGAAGGAAGATAGGAGATGCAGGTGTCCCTGTGGGGATGGAGGGCTCAGTGAGCAGGGTGACGCTGGGGACAAACACAGCTCCCCGCAGAGCTGCAAAGGGAAGGTGGCCAGCTCTTGATTACAGCATCAGCCGAGCACCACTTTGCTCTCCTGATGACTCTTCCCGTGCAGCCAGGCGTTGCATTTTCCCCAGCAGTCAGGCTGCACGTTCCACAGATTAATTAGCTGTCACGGACTCGTTGGGCTTTGCTCGGCCGCTGTGTCTCCCAGCCACGCCAGGGCTTCTGGCTCGGGACGGGTGCCCGCTGGGAGCCACGGGTTGCATTTATATTGTGGACTCACCTTGTGCTCAAACACGAGCATCTTGGGGTGGGCAAAGCGCAGGCCGGGGTTGGGGCAAACCCTGGGGTCGGGAGAGACATCGGTGATTTACCTGGACCCGAGCAGTGTTGCATAAACAAAGCAATAAATACTGCCTGCTTCGGAAACCTAAGGAAGGGCTCATTCCTTCAGGAGAAAATTTATTACCCAGTGCACAAATTGGCCTGGTGACTAATGTGATGATGGCTTTCGGCCCCGCACCCAAACCTCCAGCCAAGGAGGTGCCTCCACGCAACGTCTGGGCAGTGTCCTGGCACAAGCAGGGGCAGAAACACCTATTTAATTTTCAGATGAAGCTCAGGCACTTTAGGAAAAGGCTCTTTTTTTTATCCCCTCTCAGGCTCTTGGATACACGTCCTTGCATACATCGTATATATCAAATAGATATATGCTCTTTTGGGCAAGTTACTGCTTTTTGCATTAAAAGCAGGTACCGAGCCTTGTTTTCAGAGGTTTTGGGATGACTCTTAGACCCAACCACATCCCATTTTGACCAGACACTGGCAAAGTGTCCATGGGGCCGTTCCCAGGAGGAGATTGCCTGGGCTTTCCCTGCTTCTGAGCCAGCTCTTGTGTCAAGTAGAAAAATCCTGAGCTATGAGACAAAACTCAGGTTTCTGGCTAAAACAGCCATGTGCAGAGATGCTGTACAGTGTGTGTGTGGGGAGAGTAAGTGTCCTGCTTCCCCTTAGCCCAGCTGAGCAGCCCCTGAGCCCATCTACAGCATCCCACATTGGTATTCACACCAAAATCCGTGGCTTGTGCCCAACATAGTGCAGAGAGCAGCAGGTTTCCTCCAGTCTGGCCCTGGCGTAAGCAGGATCAGGATTTTGGCTCAAATCGGGGAAAAAGCTAGGTAAATTTTTATGGGGGCAGCCAGGATCTCCTGAGGGTCTGCCCTTGCAGTGGAAGCTGCTTAACCAGCTGTTTTGCGCATCTGTAGGGCTTTCCTGAGCTGAGAAGGATCACAGAATCATTTAGGTTGGAAAAGACCTTTAAAAATCCTTGAGTCCGACTCTAAAGAAAGGCTGGAGCTTGTCCTCACCCACTCCAGTGTGACTCCGTGCTGGTGGCTTCACTGCCATCTCAGTGGCTCCAGCAGCGGGGCGGTGGCAGGAGATGGGATGTCCCACGCTGGTAGGAGCATCAGGGGCTGGAGGTGGGGCAATGAGGTTTGGGTTGTTGTCTTTGTTTTGGGGGTGCCTAGAAAAGCAGAGGGAGCCGGGAGGAGGTGGAGGGCGATGCTGGGAGCTCCCATCTGGCTGCCTTATCAAGCCCTGCACAGCCTCGCGTGTCACATTGGGATGTAAATCGCATTAATTGAATTCACTTTGGCTGTGCTTTTGGGAGCAGACAACGACCGAGTCAAAATCTCATTTACATACTGATAAGACACAGTTGAAAAATGATGCCTTCTAATGAATAAAATGTGTGTAACTGGTCCAGCTTGATATTAGCATTAAAGTGTTAATCACTTTGGCATACAAGTTTATAGTGCTGAGTAAATTTGTCTTCAAAGGGTCCTGAAACAGAAATCTATGTTTCTGGACTGCCATAGCAACATATAGACGTCTTCATTGTGTTTCTTGGTCAGAAAGCAGGTGCCAGCTTCTAATTAAAGCCTAATTTGCAATTTGTGTCCTATTCACTGTTTTCATGGGAACGTTGATGGCTGATACAGCGGTAAGCAATAACCGGCAGCAAGACTTGAAAGCCGTGATGGAAATTCATCCTCCCCGGGGGCTGCTGGGCTGAGCGAGCACAGGAGAGGGACGGGGACAGGGACACGTTGTGACGTGTGTCCCTGGTCCAGGAGGCTGCTCGCAGCGAGGGAAGATGGAAATCATTGCGAGAGAGCTGATGCCAGCATCTCAGGGGCCGGTAGTCATCCTGCTCCAGCCTCCTCGGGGCAGCTCTGGCCCTCCCTCTTTGGAGACAGATGGAAAAGGCTTCTTCCAAACTCCCAATTAAAGGCTCCAGATTAACGATGCCCGTGGAGGTCTCTTGTTGCACATGTTCTCCAGCCTACCCGCTGACCTGCAGTGCCTCATGCTTTCCAGTCTTCCCCCTGCCACCTATCCATCTCCTCTTTCTGCTTCCTAATTACAGGCTTAGGAGCTCTTGACAGCACTAATATCGAGGGTAATTAGCAGCAGCAGGTCGGTTGATACATGGACCCATGGCCGAGAGGTGTCCTGATGGAGCTGGCTGCCTTGGGAACAGAGCATTTGGGGGTGCGTGGAGCTGAAGACCGATCTGTAAGAGGGGTTGTTGGTGACAAAGCGATGCTGCTCACCCAGGGCTGTGTTTGCTTCTGCCGGTTGAGGGTTTGGAAAGGGACCTGGGGGTGGGGACAATGACTGGGGTTCAGATCCCAGTGAAATTCAACGCTGCTTCAGATGATTCCTTTGGATATTGCAGCCTCGGGCGCGGGCTGGGGAGCTGCGCCTTCCATAAAAGCTCAGCCCGGAGGGTGGGAGTGCTGCTTCCACAGCGGGTCCCCTCACCCACGAGCTTCTCAGAAGCTGTTCTCCAGTTGCAGATACCAAGTGCCTGCAAACCCCCAGCTGTGCCTGAGTTTTTCAGTGCCCAGCCCGTGGGACCCCAGCCCCACTCTTTGCACCTCTGGAAGAGTGGTTAAAACCCCTCAGTGCTCTTTGCACCACCCATAAGCTCGTTGTTGGGTTAATTATCACTAATAATTTGTGTTGCAGCAGATTCAAGGGTCGGTGGTCACACCAGGGCTTGCTGAAGGACCACTGGAGTCCCTGCCTTGACAAGGGGACAGTTGACATGGCTGGACCTGGCAAAAAGGAGACCCAGGAGGGATTGTTGGTCTGGATGTGTGGACAGACCATTCTTGGTAAGGATTTTTGCATGTGCCACAGGGATGTGTCACCACGTTGGGTTGGTGCTGTGGGATGGCTGGGGACACACTAACAGGGAAGAAGTCACCCTGTGTTGTGTCCTTCAAGAGTGAACCACACACACTCAATGATGGATCACATCAGTGCTGGTGGGGAGGGACATCTAGAGAATCTCCAATCCAACCTGCTCCTCCAAATGGGATTTTGCTGGTTCCTCTTGTCTAGCCAAGCCCTGAAAGCCCCCAGGGAGGGAGATGCCACCATGGGCCCTTGCTTCAAAGCTGCACCACCCTCTTGCAGAGAAGTTTTTCTATGTGTCTCTGCCAGCTGCTCCTTCCTACCTCAGCTCAGATTTTCAGCTGTGGTAAATCAGCTCAGCTCCACCAAAGCCAATTTTACTCCAGCTGAGGCTCTAACTCCTGGTACTCAACCTCCTGTCCCTCCCCCTTCCAGCTGAAATCATTCCCTCAGTAGACACTGTAGGGTAGGTGCTTGTTCAAGTCCAGTAATCCATAGTAGAATGTTCCTGCTTTTATAGGAAGAAAAAAAAAAAAAAGGCAGTGGCTTAACCCAGGCTCGCTGTGTGCTGCTCCAGGAGATGTTGGTTCAAGTGCATCACACACCTGGCTAAATGTGACAGCAAACATTGCATCCTTCTGCCATCAGCCCCGAATTCCCCTCTCCATCCCCCCCGGCTCAGTTACCATGCAAAAAGGTAAGTCACAGCCAGACTGTTTATCAGCTGCTAATCTCCTTCCTGAGGGATTTGGGTCCCCCCGGGCAGGCCAACAACCACTGACATCCTGGGAGTGTGACCATCTCCTAATAAGCACGTTTTCCTGATTGCCTTACAGCTTAATTATACCACGCATGGTCTCCTGAGTAGCGTGATACGGTTAAGCACCTCCACAGCACCTTGCAGGAGACCTGATGGTAGACTTGACCTCTCCCCTTGGCTTATCTCCTGCAACTCCATGAGGATCAGGAGTGGCACCACCAGCCCTGATTGTCCCCAAGAGCTGGTGATGGTGTGGGTGGGATGGTGCCAGCAGGAACCAAGGTGATGCTCTGGGATCGTATCAAGTTTTCTGTTTTAGGTGCTGGGCCCTGGCAGCAGTTAGAAATTACAAATTAGAAATACGGGCGAAGAAGACAAGTGAATGGATTTGCACAGAGCTACCTGATGCTGCTCATGGCCTGTGAGTGAACCCCTGACTAATGGTGGAGAAAACAAGGAGGATGTATGCATTGTTGTTTACGTGACCTGGGATTTCAGCTTACAGTTTCCTATTTGGTGTTATTTCCTCCACCACATGGAGCTGAGGTCTTCGCTGGGAGTCCTTTCTAACTGGTGAGTGCTTTTCCAGCTGTGTAAAAATCATTCTGAGCTGATAGAATCATAGGATTGTTTGGGTTGGAAGAGACCTTAAAGACCATTCAGTTCCAACCCTCCTGCCCTGGGCAGGGACACCTCCCACCAGACCAGGTTGCTCAAAGCCCCATCCAGCCTGGCCTTGAACCCCTCCAGGGATGGGGCAGCCACAGCTTCTCTGGGCAACCTGTTCCAGTGTCTCACCACCCTCACAGCAAAGAATTTCTTCCTGAGATCTCATCTGAATCTCCCCTCTTTCAGTTTAAAACCGTTCCCCCTCATCCTATGGCTCCACTCCCTCAACAAGAGTCCCTCCCCATCTCTCCTGGAGCCCCTTGAGGGACTGGAAGGGGCTCGAAGGTCTCCTCGGAGCCTTCTCTTCTCCAGCCTGACCATCACCAACACTCTCAGCCTGTCCTCACAGCAGAGGAGCTCCAGCCCTCGAATCGCCAAATAGGTATAGCAAGCTTAGATGTTGGACTAGATCAACCAAATAAATCCATAATGTCAAAGAGAAATGGAAAAAAGAAAAAAAAAAAAGAAAAAGAAACCCACCTAAGCCTTTGCTCACATAACAGGAAAAGGATGGCTGGGGGCTCTGTCCACCTTTTTCTATCAGCGAGTGGAAAATGCTCTGCTCCAGGAATCCGCCTCTTTCCTGCCTGCTGGGGGATGTAGATGCAAGTGCTCCCCGCAGGGAATATCCTGTTTACCTAAACCCCCGCTTCCCACCGGCGAGCCACACGTTCCAACAAGCACCGCTACCCTCGGAGTGATGTCTCCTAGGGAGCAGAAACAGTTGTCTTAATAGAGAATTGATTAATATAAGGCTTTTTTTGGGGGGGGGCAAGGAACTGGCAGGATAAGAGGTCTGGGAAATGGCTGTAGCCCCTGAAGCAGGAGTACCCGCTCTCGGCGAGCGGGGTGGTGGCATCCAGTGGCCGTGACGACGACTTCTCCTCTCTATCCCACTCAGTGCACGCTCCGGGGATGTGTCCCCGTGAGCTGTTGCACCTTTTCCTAGTGGATAATTCCTCAGGGCTCCGTGGAAACCCCCACGGGAACCTGTTGGCTTCAGCACAGGCTGGAATTGCTTTCAAACACCTGGCTTGAAGCCTCCTTGGCTTCGTGTGGCATTATGTGCCTAAGTCCTTTAGGCCATTAAAAAGGCTTTTTCCCAAAGGGCTTTCGTGCTGCTTCCCATCACCGGGGACGGTCCGGGGAGCGTGCGAGCGAGGGACGGCAGCTCTCAGTGGAAAGAGAGGAGTTATTTAGCTCCTGGGGTTCCTGCCAGCTGGAGTTATGGCGTGTTCTAGCCCAAACATCCCCAACCACATGATAAATATTATCAGTGTTATTAAAATATTATACCGGAGCCAGAAACGTTTGAAAAACATGTTACAACACTAAGCTGAGCGTTTTAACGCGGCGCTAGGAACAGGCTCTCTCTGTTCTTAGCACAAACCGGGTGCATTTTTTTTTTTATTCCTTAAAGCAATTTGCCACGGATGGGGAACATGTCTGCACACAGAGGACCTGGGCCAACCCTTCCAGAGGGCCCGTGGTGGCAGCAGTGGGGTCTTCTGTGGGTCCTTGCCCATCTCCATGTGGTTTGTGTTTCGGATGGGGGCACTTTGCAGGTCTGAGTGTAGCTGGGAAGGAAAGGGGAGCTGCTATTTTTTGGGTGTGGAGGGGTCCAGCTACGTCTGAGGGTAGCAGAGCCTTGGAAGAGGCTGCCCAGAGAGGTGGTGGAGTCTCCGTCTCTGGAGACATTCAAAGCCTGGCTGGACACGTGCGTGTCCTGTGCAACCTGCTCTGGGTGGACCTGCTCTAGCAGGGGGTTGGACTAGGTGATCTCCAGAGATCCCTTCCAACCCCATGTGATTCTGTGATTCTGAAGGGAGAATATGGCATCATGGGATGAAGGTGCAGCATCCAAAATGCAGCCTTTCCCACAAAGCCAAGGACCCATCCAGCCATGAATCCTGGCTTCAGCTCATCCTCCCGAAAGCTTGGAGTCGAGACCGTGGTGCTAAAACACCCATTATGCACAGATAAGAAGCCCATGTTTTAATGGAACAGTTATTTCCCTGAGCATTTTGGTGCCTAAACCAGAGTCTGATGTCTTGGGATCTGCATCTAGAGTATATTACGGGCCCATGACATCAATTGACAATTAGATCCAACTCAGGTGGACTCAGCCTCTCCTCCTCCTCTGCTGCCAAAGCAGAGGCTGATGGCAATGATAGCTGATAACAATGATGGCTGCGGAGACAACAGCGTTTAACCCACCTGATTAAAAGCTTCAGCTGGAAGAAGCCCTCTGGAGGGAGAGCTCTGGGGCGTTTTGCTCCTCGTTTCAACGCTGGGATGCAGAGCGTGATGTGCAAGCGCAGAGCAGCCGGCACAGCCCGGCCCCAGCCACTCTCCGTACCCGTGGTCCCGCTTGTCGAGGTCTTTTATATCTCTCAGTTTAGCAGGTATCTATCTCCTCGCAGTGAGACACCTTCCACCAAGGAGGCGGGCTGCGGGCGCGACAGTAGCAACGGTGTTGCTCAAGAGCAAATATTTGCAAAATAGAGCAAAGCCGACTCTGCAACGGAGCCGTGACTCACTCGGTTCCTCTTTAGGCTCATCAGGAGTAATTGCCGTGCAATGCTGAGTCTGCACTTCAGAGGCAGATGTCTTGGTTTGTTGCTGAAGGGAGAGTATTTGGGGGGGGATGCGTGTATACCCCTTTAGTTCATATGGGAAATATTTAATGCCTGTTTTTCCTGCTGTGTGGGTATAGAAATAGACCGGAGTAATCCTTTCTGTTTGCAGAAGCAGTAGCGGGGCATTTCCCCACTGCCTGGGAAAGGGGGGTCTGGGTCCCGTTGTAGAGCAAGGACCCTTAAAGTTGTCACAGGCACTGCCTTTTAAATACAGCTGAGTGGCCATCTCTGATAGCTTCGCCCGTGTTGCATCAGGGATGGTGTTTCACCCAGCATCTGCAAAACCAGCTCCAGGACCAGCCATGACCCAGCTGTACAGTTCTGTTCCGCTTGGCTGGAGATCGTCCCCATTTGCTGCATTCACAGCATCATGCCAAGGTGTCCCCAGATGAGGTCCTCTTCAAGAGTGCCAGCTTGGTCAATCCCTGCAACTCATGGTGATGCTCCCAGCAAATATAGCAGGACCCCAAATAAAACCACCCAGTGCTTTTAAAATGCATTGATGCCAGATGCTCCTCCAGCTGCCTCTTCAGCAGGCAAATTCAGTCCATAAGTCCCTGCTTAACTCCTCTCCAACCTCTTTTTGACAGTTCCCCTTGCAGAAGATGGAGGAAGATCAACCAGGAGTGAAGACATCTGCAGTGTCTCCGAGGTAAGTGCAGCCCGGGACCAGTGGTGCTAGATCTGGTGAGGGAAGTCATATAGAGCTGAGTAAAAGTTATGCCTATTACAAGCTCATCTGCTTTTTAATTAAAGGGGAGCTCATGTCCTCATCCACTTGATGAAAAGTTTTGGGTGATGGATGAGTAGAAATCCAGATTTCCAGCTTTTGTGCTTGCAAGGAAGAGGGAAGATCTGAACCGTAAAAGGTGATGGAGCAAATACACCTTCCTGTGGGTTTCATCTTCCACTTGCAAAGGGATCTTTGAATGAGAGAGGTGGAGAACACCAAATACTTCCCAGCTGGAAGAGATCCATGGGGAGGGCTCAGCCCACAGCTCGCTGGCCCCATCAGCTGTGCCAACACAGGTGGCACACAACTCATCCTGTCCTTGCTGATCCTCCCACCCCACCTCAGTTTGGGTGCAAAAAAATAGAGGAAATGTGTCCTTTGCAGGTGGGTCTCGATTTCTTTCTGGAGTAAGGCAAAGAAAAGGGGGAGACAGGATCCGTGTGAAGTCCTCATGGATCTGAGCATGCCTGAGTGGTCAAATCTCCTGTTTTATGTGCTGACAGGGGGATGTGTGCTGGAAGCACAAAATAGACCCAGCATACAAATATTTACCCTGAGTAGGTTAACAGACACTGTCAGCCTTTATTTAATCTTTCAGTCTGGCTGAGTTCAGGTTTGCTAATTTGGGATGTCTTTTTAAATTTAGAGCTGTTTCTTCTCCGTCTGTCCAGCTGGAACCATGGTTTCAAAAGCCAGAGAAAGGGGTTGTCCCCATCTCGCCCCGTGGCCTCTTGCTTTGAATGCGCTTAATACCAAGCTGACCTGTAGACGGAGGGTCTTCCAGCAGATCCAAGCCTAATTCTGTTCTCCTCTACCCTCCTGTGAAGCCAAGATTGAGCCAAGGGAAGAACAGACCTACAGACATAAAGTCTTCTCCAGGGGCAGGATTTGGCAGCACATCCAAACCCCTCCTGGGTTTTATACTGAGTGATGTTACAGCCACACTCGATAGACTCCAACTGCAGCCACAATTACTTTAAACACCTTTATAGGCACTTATATTGTCATTTTGGTGTCTTGCTCAACACTGACAAACAAAATTCCTACTTTCCAAGTCGCAAGGGGGGCTTAAACCGAAGGGCTAGTTGACTCCACTGGAGAAATACACTTTTACGGCACATTTTTGTTGCTATAAACCCAGTCTGAAATAATGAGACTCGTGAAAGGATATGACCTAACCTATAAAATGCACTTATTAAAGTTGTATGATAAATCAGAGAAGGACACGCTTGCCTCTTCCCAAGGAACTGCGGGCAGCCGGACAAGGAACCGAGGCAAGGCAGATTGATTTCTGGTGTGCGGCGCTCTCCCAGCTGGGGGTGAAGAATTAACGCAGGTCAAATTGCTCACAAACCTCTGTCAAGGAATATATATGTCTAGCCGAAATGTCAGGCTGGAGGAAAGAAAACCTGAGCTCTGTGGTCCTGCTACAGCCCAGCATGGATGATTTCATTAGTTATATCCCTCTTTGCTCTTGCGCCTGGATGCTGCATTTTTTCCTCCTTCCCCAAAAACCAAGTGATGGGTCTCCAGCAAGATGTCCCACTGCCACTTTAGGTGCCCCAGCCCCGAATTATCAAGGTCTGCTGCTTAATTCCCGCTAGCATTTCCAACACTGATGTCAGTACGTTCAGTTCTGCCTCCAGGGGTGCCCAGAAATGCCCGGACCAGATTTGGAGAGATTTAGGTAAGTGAAGTGGGATGGTCTGCTCAAGGTGAGACGGGGCAGTCTCTTAGGGTTTAATTTCATTTTTACCAGTCTCATGCTAACATTATGGTTGGTGACAGGGAACGGCTGCCTGTTGGGTGGGCTGGAGGGGGCTGGGTGTTGGTGGTGTTAACAGCCCTGTCACTGAGTGATTAACTGCACCGGTAGAAGGTAGGTGGTGGGGGATGGAGAAGACCCTTTTTCTTTTTTATTATTTCCCCCCAAAATACGTTCTCATTCTTCAAATGCTTGGGAATCTTTTTTTAACCCCCTCAAATGATTTATTCTTCTGCAAAAGGTCAGGCTGGAGGGGAGGCTCCCAGATTAATTTTCACCAGCAGCAAGCCGTAACAGGGAGCCCAGCAAGAAAGGCCGTTAAGGAGCCGTGGGGATGCTGCAGCCTGAGAGGCGTGACGTTGAAGCGGTTTGTTCACAAAGCTGTTGGGTATGGACGGATCTGGCAAGTTTGTTTTTTGTTTTTTTTTTTTTTTTCCTCAAATCCCAGTTCCCAGAACACCACAACATCACCGAAATGACCTCACATCCCTGCAAGGGCTGAGGCTGAGCCCTCCCGTCCACGCAGGGCTTATGTCGGGGCTGGTTAAGGTGCAGGAGCTGCATCTCCTGCCTTCAATTCCTCGTGGCACTAAGACGCCTCGGTTCTTAGCTGCCGAGTAATTTTCCTTTGGGTAATGCAATAGCGCATGGAAGAGCCTATTATTTGCCAGTAGCAAGAGACTCAGCAAGCACTAATTGGACAAATGAGGCTCCGGGGATTTACGAACTAATCAGATGAATATGCGATGGGGGGAAAAAAGGCAAACAAGGCTCTGAGCCATCCTGAAGGGCACCTGGGACGATGCTTTGCTCCTGGAAGCAAAGGGGCACGTGCTGTCTTTCCCCAGCTGCGGCAGTGTGAGGGACCGTGCTGTCCAGAGAGGTCCTTCCTCCCCCGGTAAACCATCTCCCACCGCTGCTTCCCCAGGAGCATCTCTGACGAGCAGATTTGTTTTGCTTCGTGGAGGCACAGATCGCACTGTGCGGCAGGTATTTGGAAATATTTCCCAGGCTCTTGGCGTCCTTCCCAGCTCACGTTACCCACGGGGACAGGATGCCATCAGTTCTCCGTGTTTGGTACCGTGCCGGAGGGGAAGACTTTCTAGCTCTTTGCCTGTTCCCAGCCTAAAAGCTTCTCTCTAGGAAAGGAGGAGGAAAGGAGGGAAAGAGCAGCAAAGGAAAGGTCATTATGGGGGAAAATTAAGACTTTTTTTTTCCCCTTTCCTTTTTGCCCTCAAATATTCCCTTTGAAAGAATATCCTGAGCTGCGCTGGGCTCCAGCAGGTCTTTTGGAAGCTCTTCCTCGCAGCTATGGGACACCAGCCCAGCCGTGCTGGTCCTGGCTTCTAACTGAACTCAGCCACAGCTTGTCAGCAAGCCAGCTCCTGACCCGTGAAGGCAGGGACAAATTTCCCCCCGCCTGCTGCTATTGCACCCCAGGGACCAAGGCAGGGACTGCTTTATGTCTCAGGGGAGGCTGACGGCAGCATCTCTTGCTGTGTGTGATAGCTGCTGCCTCTCCTGACCATGCACGGGCTCACCAGGGAGACAAGGGCCAGCAATAACACAGGAGAAGAGTCGCTAGTCCTTTGCTAAACCATGGGGCCAGCGCAGGGTTTGGGGTGTAGGAAGGAAGAGGAGGAGAGCAGGAGGAAGAGGAGGAGACAGCAGTGATGGATGTCCCCTTCCTTCTTCCTGCGTCCCCATGGGTAGCTGGTTCTTTGGGGACACAGTTTCATTGCTTTGGCCTCAGGGATCATTTGATGCTGCTTCCCCACTTGGTCTGTGCAGGAAAACAGATTAGACTGTGATTTCCAATACACGTGACACAAGGCATTGGAATGGCTTAAAAACATTGCTTTTCAACTGCTTCCAGACATAATTCATTACCAGTTCACTCCTCCTTCCTTTACTGCTGCCCTTTCCAGCAACCCCTCTGTAGGGAGGAGCATTTATGGCCCCACCATCAAAGCACAGCACATCCTGAAATCGCAAAGTCTCCGAGCACAAGGTCTGCTGTTCTCCACGTCTGGGTCTTGCTCCATGACCCAGCGACCAAGCTACTACCGTAAAATGAATAATAAGGTGCTGTGTTTAATCAGTGTCTGGGGCTGGATACTCCTGGTCCTGCAGCACTTGGACCTAGTGCCATGAATGCCCCCTGAGAGGACGGCCAAGAAATGACTGATGGTGTCGAGTAAGTTATTGCAAGCCCTTCTGGTAGGAAAAAGTGGTCCTTGCCGGAGTTAGGATGATAGATCACTGCGTTTCTCTGTAGTGCATTAGCACTTGATCTCAGAGGTCGGGCCAGAAAATAACCTTCTCTCTCTAATTGACATGCAAAGCTACCGCTGTGTATTAATTTGGGTTGGGGCTGAACTTGGAGCACCAGTGCCGAGATCAGAAAAATGAAGAGTGGTAAATCTGCAGTAAATGGCTTGGATATTTATAGGCTCTCGCACTAGAAA
>QJSC01009466.1:216292-232969 GCA_003697955.1 Calidris pygmaea
GTAAATGGGGGACCCTGGTACTCTCCACCTTCTTGTAGTTAAAGAGCAGAAATTAGCCAGGGAAGACATGACTTCTAAAATCCTAGAAAAATAGCAACAAAGGGACTCTTTTTCTGTGGTTTGAACCTTTGTTTGCATCTAGTTGATATTTTCATGCTCCCCTCTGTAGCGTTGATGGTCAAAATGTGTTAGAAAAGAAGATGTCTTCTTCCCACAGCCCCACATGGTGCAGTGCCCACAAAGAAACCAAGGGTGCTGGTGTGGCATCAGAGGGTACAGACCAATGTCCCTTCAGCTTTGGGGAGCACCTCTTTATTTTTGTGGTGCAGCAGGGCTGTAGGTGCTGGGGTCCAAAGAAAAGCACCCAACCCTGGGAGACCTGCTACCACTGATACGTTCTGCGCTGGGATTTTCACTTGAGCTAGGACCCGTCAGTCAGCCCAAAGTGCAAATCTTCTTGCTAAAAGTGAGATGACTACATACGGTGTAAAGAAATGATGTGATCACCCCTTTCCTTTAGTCTGCCTTCAAAATCACCCAGCCTTGTCAAGAAAAGCCTTCCAGATCCTCTTTACAAGCCATAAGCCGCAGAACTATCTGGCTTCATTTTTGCGTGACTGAAGGAGCTCTTCATTATGTCTTCCAAAATAATGGGAGAAGTCAAAATGAGGAAAACATAATGAAAAGGGCTGATGTAAACATAGCTGTATATTCCTGCAGGTCTCTATAGTTAGCTGCTCTCATTAATCACCGCTGTATCCAAGGGCTTATGAATTTCAACAATTATTTGTTTCTGTGTGTTTTTCTCGGGAGGAGAACAATGACTAATTGGTCCTGGGCTTCGTTACCGTTCCTGGGTACCACAGGAGTTAACAACGTGCCTCTGTCCAGGCTGTGTGCGGGCACGGGCTTGCAGAGGGTGAGTCCATACAAGTGGCTGCTGGGGTAAGAAGGGAGAGGAGCCTTACTTTTGGGGTTAGGGGTGTGCTTGAACCTGGTGATTTGCACCTTTTTTTGGGGTGGGGATGTAATGGAGCTGGTCTTGAGGGAGAGACACCATGGTTCCCCTTTCAACCTTTAGAAATGCCCTTTCCATCCAAGACATCTGTGGATGTCCAAGGTCAGAACTGTGGCTGTTCTCTGGACCTGCTTTTCGATTTCTGACCTATTTTGCTATTTTTCTCAGCTGAGTCACGTGCCACATTGGGTATGAGACACATCATGAGCTACATCATGAGCAGAGTCGGGGCAACCGCCACCATCACTCCTAGTGCTTCCCTCTCCCCTTCCCCTGTTATATTTAAAGCACAAAGCCTGATTGAAGCACTCCCGCAGCCTGCTGCTGTTGGTAAACAAGACTGCTACAAGCAGTTCTTCCCAAACAGGCATTTGCTGGAGAAAAAGCAGTCTGGTTGCCTCTCCCTGACCAGATGCAATCTGTAGAGTGCATTTCAGGTATCTCCAGCTATGCTATAGCATGCACATCAGCAGGCTGCAGCTTATTATTATTATTAATAATAATAATTATTATTAAATATTTATTGTTGTTGCTATTATAATTGCCATTATTATAATTATTACTATTACCATTATTATTATTATTCTACTGTCACCCCTCCTGACCTGGGGATGAGCTGCAGCTGATTTAAGCCTGAGCACGGAGCAGAGCTGGTCTGCAGCAGCAGTGAGCAGATGCCAGGGTTGGGGGAGGATATACTGCCTTCATCTTTGAAACCCGGGGTGATGCCACGTCCTGGTGCGTGTGATTAACGAGCCCTGACTTTCTGATGGCCAAGCAGTGCAGGGCAGGTGCTACCCAGCCTCCTACTCTGGTCCCATGGGATGCCTGGTCTTTGATGAAGCTCCAAAGTTTGACTTTGCAGAGTGATGGTGGCTCCCAGTTGGGGGTTCAGCAAGCCCAGTGGCTAATGTTGCCCTCTGGAGCTCCCATTCATCATGGGAGAGGCACAGGGGGTGCAGCTGGGCTGGATGTTATCGAACCTGATGGGCATTGATTATCGCCTGTGGTGGGCAATTCAGATGATGAATTGGCTCAGGTTGAAGGAAATCTGCTCTCGACCCCAGTAAGCCAAGACTTTGCCCAGTAACCATTTGACAGCCTGGTTTGACCAACTGAACCTATATTTAGACAAATGAACTGGTATAAGTGGCCAGCGGGAAGGAAACCCTCTCTGGTTTCATACTGCAGCCTTGGTCTGGCCCACATTTCATTTTTTAAGGTGATGCTGCAACAAAAACATTTCTGTTCTCCAGTCTCTGCCAACATCTATCTGCTGCTTCCACCCCCCGCCTGGGTATTTTTTGATCTGAACTTCCAGGTTGAGGTGAATTTTTTAGTCGGCTTCTGTTGTTGTTTGACTCACACAAAGAACAAGGACTCTACCGTTTTCACTTCGTGAATCCTGCCGGGACATGACAGAGTGTTTTAGAAGATGCTCTTTAATTAAAACACCAACAACTGGAATTTCTGGAAAAACATCAGAGGTTCTCATAAATTATCCTGGTCACCCATGTTTTATGCTCCCAGTCTACTACCTTTTGTTTAGTCCATATTATTTTGGAGCGTGTTTCAGGGGAATACTTATGGGTAAAGCACGTTTCTAGCTATGACTGGCTTACTTACAAATTACCCTTTAATCAACAGATTTGATATTAATTAATAATTCATAGACTGCTCTTAGGATAAAATTGCATAATAATGTCTTTGATGCAGCCCAAAGTGTCCATTGTAGATGGCATAAAATGTTAATTAGCAGGAAAATGCAGTTAGGAGAAAACTCTTTTAATTATGTAATAGGCCTCATTACAATGGGTAATCAACAATGCTTCCAAATTAGCCCACTGACAGCATTTATCTATACATAGCAAATAAACTTTTGTTTGCAGAAAATGCATTTGAGCAGTCAGCTTCTTAATTGCTTTCAGACGGTTTTTAAGTCATTGCAGTCCCTACCAATATTTTACAAAGGACCCTGCTTCTCCCCTGAACGGGCCGTATGTAAAGCTTAGGCAATAACGGGGAAAATTGTTCACAAATATTTGTTCAGATATGCAAGCAAATTTCAATTTGACCTTTTACAGGACCCTCATCTGAATACTGGAGCATTCTGCTGACGGCGGTGCCCGGAGAAAAATGTAAAGCATCAGTGCATGAATATCCCTTGAATTTCACGTTGTGCATTAGGTCGCCTGGCTCACACTGGCTGCTTTGTTTGGTGAGTTGCATAAATCACCCAGTTGGGCAGCTGCAAACCAGGTCGTGTGCCCGACATGGCCAACACGACCCAAGAGCGTGCACAAAGACCGGGTTGAAAGCTACTTAGAAATCCAGCTTTCCTTGTGAAGGAAAAACGGGAAGGAGCTCAAAAAGCAGATGCCTCATTTGTAATCTCTGTCCCCAGCTGATTTGTCTAAGCCAGACTCTAGTGAAATAAAGGGGTTTGTGCCAGGATGGCTGAAACGAGTCAAATCACCCAAAGTCAATGCCACATCTGGATTTGCACCTTGAAGCATTTTGCTATTTCTGCCTTGATTTTGAGAGTTACCCAGGCTCCTTCAGGGTAATCTGCAGTCCTTGTTTCTCTGCAAACTCATCCAAATCTAGGACTTTACCACGTTCCATACACAAATGTGGTCCAGCTGGGTCCAGCTCAGACCTTTTGGGGAGCGATGATTGATTTATCATATCGCATCTTCTTGTCCAACCCAGCAAACCTTCATCTCTCACTACAAATAATTAGCGGTGGTAATAATATCCTACAGTCAGTTGCTAAGCAGTGCTAATGGCTGCTGATCTTCCTCAAAGGGGTGGCATGAATCCTTGGGACACGATGACCTTTACTCGTTCTCTGTGGTCCTGCTTGTAATTCTCC
This sequence comes from Calidris pygmaea, assembly GCA_003697955.1. Lineage (NCBI taxonomy): Eukaryota > Metazoa > Chordata > Aves > Charadriiformes > Scolopacidae > Calidris > Calidris pygmaea. The sequence continues at coordinate 220,186 of QJSC01009466.1, forward strand.
TTTTAATATTGTACAATACCGATAGCCCATGTTTATCCATATTGTCGAACAGACGGATACTCTATTATTAGATTTGTTCTTGCAGACACCTAGCTATATTAGCCGAATGTAATTTATAGTCTCTAAAATCTGCGGACACAGATTTCTGCCTCCTTCAGTGTCTGGTCATTTCTATTCATTTCATCTCTGGAATCTAATGTAATAAAATTATAAAAGGCTCTAACTCCTCAGCATTTAATCAGCTTAGTATGAGAGAATTACATCAGCAGCCCTTAGGTGTACTTTATCCTGCAAAGGAAATCTCACATTAGGAGACAATCTCATTATTTTGGCTACTAAGGATTGCATGAATTTCTTAAGATCCACCAAGAATACAGAAGACTTGAGGGAGGCTATGTCTTTATTAATGGTAGACAAAGAGCAGGGGGGTTTTGGTTTGCCAGCAAGGCCAGCTGGAGGTGTAGCTTGGACCCAGAGCCAGCATCTTGGATCCTTTACTAAGATTTCCAAATGATCCAGGGTCCTAGACAAGACAGTATTTAGGAGTAGGTAGAAACTTGTTTGATACAGGCATCCCCATCCCCGTTTGAGGTACTTTCCACACTCACAAGAACAGCTCTAGATCAAATTTGTGTTCAGCAGAAGATTTAGCAGGACTTTAGTGCCTACTGACTTAGAGATCCTTTTTTTCTTGCAAAAGAGATGTCGGTGCTTCCTCTCTCTTCTCTCCTCTCTTGATCTCAGTTTCTAGAAAATGTCCTCCTGGGCTATACCCCACCCACACCCCTGGGTTTCTCACCCTGAAAGGATCAGGCTATTTCTGGAAAGTCCCTATGCTTTCCATAGATCTGTGGGTCTCTCCTTCCCTGAGCCCAGCTCTGGGTGTGGACTGCTAAATTCAGTGCATTGGCTTGTAGGGCATTGGTGGGACAATTCTTTGCCTCCGTTGTGTCTGGAGAAATTAAAAGTTTTACTTTATTGGCTTTTTTTCATATCCATCTTACTTATTTCAACCCACAAAATGTCAGCAATGGGGGCAATAAAGTGGACAAAGAGCTGGAGCTGCCATCTCCATGTGAGGGAAGAGGACCCTCTTCCCTCAAGTGTCATGCCCGCCTGCCCAGGGTCGCACAGAAGCTCCGTAGTGAAGTAGAAAGCTAAACCCAGGTCTTCTCTGGGTTACATTACTGCAAAGCCACTGTGCCCCACATCTGGTCCCCAGCCCTGCCCGTGGGTGGCTGAAGTTGGGCGAAAACAGGATTTCCGAGACTATTTTTGGTGCGTCCAGATGTAGGCTTGGCTGAGAAGCAGAGGGGAAGGAGGAGGCAGAAAAGAAAAGAAAGAAGCTGTTTAATGTAACACCGGGATTACGGGAGTTTCACTCTCTGGGCACATTGAGGTTGGGGTTGTCCAGACCTGTCCTCCTCTCCCACCTCATGGATCCGTGCCACCCCGATCCCACAGGATGGTGTTTCTGCCTCTCTGGGCACTGGAGTTATTTTAAAAGAAAACAGCTTGCTTGTTTTCCAGCCCAAGTTGTTTCGGCCAAGCTCAGCCCCTCCAACCACAGTCTGGGCATTTATTTTTGTCCTCCAGACTTTCTGAGGCATTTCTTGGGGTTGTTTGTCTGGTTCTTGCTGGGAGTGATGGAACATGATAAAAATAGAGAGGAGTCCCAGGCTCAGGTTCATTCTTTTGCAAAATTCACAGTGAAAGTTAAAGCAAGGCTCAGGACACCCAGGCAGGGTCTCATTGCCAGAGCAGGATACCTGTTATATCTTGGAGGCACCCATGGGGCCTGGGTGATTCAATTCAGCTCATTAGGGTGGCTTCCATCTTGCCCTTGGGCCTGACTTCAAAATATGGATTTGTTAAAATAAGAAGCTGTGCCTCCGGCTTCAGGGGCTAAATTTGGTTGAGATATAAAGAGTGGAGCCCCCTCTATCATCATGTTGACTCCAGAACCTATTATTAGGTTTATTTTTTTTAATTAAAATATTAACCATGATGGGACTTGCACCTTCAGGTTGAGGGTAGGCAACACTGAGTCCCATTCCCCCATTACCTTTGGTAACACCAATGTGAAGGGAAAGCGTTGGACTGTCAGAGCCCAGGTTTTGTTTTGCAGGCTGGTGGTACCATGTTGGAGCCTCTCTGGTCCTGGAGCCAGGTGGCCAGCATCTGCTGGGTGTGTGTCGTGTTATCCTCTCCTCTGGGAGCGAGATGAGCAGCCACTTGTGTTGTTTTGTCTCTGTTAATTTGACAATGTGTTGTTTTGCCTTCCTGAGGTAAGCAAAATGCCCTTTGCACGCGATGGGGAGGTCTGTGATGGCTCCTGGAGGAGTTCATCCCCATTGCCAATGATCCCCCTGAGAAAGCACTGCTAATGCACAGCTGAGCTCTGCCCCTCTTCCAGCAACACCACTGGCAACCAATTTAGCTTGTTACTGGTGTGTTCAGCTGGTCTGGAGCCTGACAGCAGGGTGCTTCAAAGATTAAGATGGTGATTCTGAATCCCCAGGGAAGGAAAACACCGAGAGGAGAGGACAGGACAGGATCGAAGACATGAGCTGCAACATCCCCAGCTCCCTGGGGGTTCCAAATTGATGATGGCTCAGGCTTGGGTCTGTGCTGCAGCTGCAGTTCAGCCCTGAGCTGGCAAGAAGTCAATGACCTGAGGGCAGGTCATTGTCTGCCTGCCTGGGCAGGGGGGCTGTTGATCAGGATGATGGGAACCGTCACAGGGTGCTGCTGTGGTGGCCGAGTTCATCATCGATGGGAAATCAGCAGCCTGTGATGTCCTGACTGTGCAAATGGCTATGGGGTCTTTGTCCCCTGGAATTGCTCCGCCTGGTGCAAATGTCTTCCATTTCCATCTGGGCAGATTTGGAGCATTTCTAAATATTCAGCCATGATCTTTAGTATTTGTGGATTTTGACACTGGCAGTGAGAACCCACAGTAGCACTGCAGTTTTGTTGAGGATGGCTGTATGGTCAGTATGCTTGGGCCACATAGCACCTAGAGAAGAAGACAGATGCTGTGGCCGCCCCAGACTTTTGAGGAGCCCTGAGCAAGGCAGCTGTGGATATAGCTCACATTCACTCTCCATCCGTGCTGCTTGAGATATATCATATCCCTTCCAAGCTGGCTACGTGGTGTACTTGCTTTGTGGATGTCCAGGGACCAAAAATCTCTCTGCTCCTCTGTTTTATCTTCAGATAGCTGCCCTTCACTCAGGAGCTGACCTTGTCCAACACTGGCTGCCTTGTTGGCAGTGAAGAGGGAACCACTGGTGAGCAGGTCAAGCACTGGAGTAGGTTGAGTGTTCCACCTGGAAGCATAGAAATCCTTTCAGTGCAATCCTTGGAAAAAAATAATGCACTTGAATACATAAGGGTACTTTGACATGGATGTTCAGGGGAAGAAGATTTCTCTCCCTGCTTGGCAGGAGGCAGCCAGGATGCAATCAGTTGTGCTGCTTTGGAAGAAGCCCTCGAGAGGTAAGTTTGGGGCATGTCTTCAGGGGCTGAACTCCCTGGGACCTCATCCGTGCTTCAGGGCTGATCATACTCCACCTCCTCTTGCTCCTGCATAGCTCTTCTTTGCGGAGCCATAATTCAAACCAGCATTATTATGGTCTGCTGACTGTTGCCTCCAGCGTGTTTCCTCCTGGAAGCTGCAGCACAGCCCCGATGCCGTTATTTTTGAATGTCCTTTAAGCAGAAGTGTTCACACCTCTCGATTCAATTCGCTGAGAGTGTTTTAGCATTCCCGATGCTTATCTAAACATATCATATTTCAAGGTTTGTTTTGTGGTCATAAAAATTTGCTGTTGGCATTCAAAATAAAGCTCTTTGCTGGATCTTAGCCTAGTAACAAATGTGTTGGATTGGGTTAGGCTGGGAGAAAAGAGGCTTTAGGAGTTTATGAGAAATGGGCCTCCAAACTGGAACACTTTAAGCTGCTCTCCTCGCTCCCAGACCCATCAGTTCAGATAGAACAAACCGAGCCTGCAGCGCTTTTCCTTGGCAAGTGTCTCCCGTGGAGCTGGCAAAGCTCCCTCAGCCCAGGGCCTTCAAGTAGCCCCTAATGAAGACACTTGAGGCACCGATTGAAAGTTGACCTCTGTTCAACTCTGGAAAAGAGGGGGACACCAAATGCAAGGGACCGCCCCCCGTGCTGGCCCTGAACCCATGCTCTCTGCAGCACCCTGTGTGACAGGGAACCCTTCTGGGTTTTTGGTTTAAAACTCTGCATTGCCCCTCCCAGCGGCTGGTGGATGGAGAGTAGAGAGATCCTCGCAGAGGGACTGAGTGGTCCTGGGGCCAGGGAGGCTGCAAGTTGTTACGAGCTAAGCTGTCCTCATTCTGCCTTCTTATTGGCAACAGAAAGTCACCCCAAGCTGGGCTGGAAAGCCCCCAACCTTCACACAGAAAGGGGGTCGATGACACGAAAAGTGAAGAGTTGGGAATGGGTTTGATAGAAAAGCAAGATCCCAGCTCATGGGATGGTGGAAGTGGTCTGAGGGTTGTGTAGAGTGGCTGGAAAGGAGGAGATGTCCCGAGGACCATGAAAATCAAATGCAGAAGTGTGGTGGGTGCAGGACAGCCCCAGTGAGTGTGGGACATCTCCTAGGAGGGCTACATGAGATGCCACCTGGGGCAGTCAGCAGTGGCAGCACAGAAGGGCATTTGACCCAGGCTGGCCAACAGGATTATTTCATACCATGAACATCACATTCAATATAAATTAGAAAAGTTTGCTGTGTAGCTCTCTCTCCCTTGATGGCAGCGGTCCAGACACCTCCTTGCCCCGGTGCCAGACCCCTGAGGCCTTCCCTTCCTCCTGAAGCCATTGCGCTGGCAGTGTCCGCCATTTGCTGTCCCTGCTGGGAGTGCACAGCTTCCTACTGATGTAATTGGCTGAGTATGATTCCTGTATCTTATATCAGTATTGGGATTAATACTGGTTCTTTAGTATTATTGTTAATTATTTAGTCTTAGTCTATGAAATCTATTTATATTTCAACCCTTGTGTTTCCTTGCGTTCCCTGATTCCCCTTTCCAGGTGGGGAGGCGTCATTGGGTGATAGAATAATTGTCTAAATGACAATAGATTGTCGTGGGTTTTCTCAAACCATAACAAAAGTGGTTTTGACACAAGGCTGGGACACTGGAGATGGTGGGTTTTGGACAGTGCATCCTGCGTGGTCATGCAGGTGATGCTCAAACTGGGACCTGGCCAGGCTGGATGGGCTGGTGGCTGGGCAGTGCATTGTCGTTACGAAGAATGTAGGTGCATACTGCTGACCTTGCAGAAATATTCCTATTTTGCTTATAACTTTATCACCTCCTTCATTTTTGAGCTCCAATTCGATTAATGTTTTTCTCAGCCTGGACTTGATGTGCTATGAGAAGTCACATCAACAGTGATCTGCCTGTTTTGTGGCAGCAAAACGGGAAAGGCAAGGAAAAGTTTGCAAAGAAGTGGGCTGAATACTCTGTCCTGCCTCCAGCATGGGTGGAAGAAGCAAGCTCCAGGTGTGGCAAGGTGTTTGTCCTTATCCTGCAAATGTTTCTTTGAACGGGCTGCAAAAGATGAACTCTAATTGCTTCCAGTTGCATGGGAGAAAGTGGTCACGATGGATCTGGGAGATCTGCTAACACTCTGCACAGATTCAGATCTCTGGAAAAACCTACAGGGTGGAAGACACAGCACCAAGAAGAAGGGGCTGGACAAAATGGGGAAAAAAGCCTCCAAAAAAGGTGTTCTGAGAGCAACAAAAGACATCAGATGTGGCAGAGGGATCTCCTCCCTCTTTTATCAAAGCCCAGGCAGAGCTGGATACGTGCTCTACAGCTCGGCAGGCAGGATATTGCGAATTCCAGCCTGAATCCCAGGGAATTCAGCCCATGCTTTTGGCAGGCAGATGCTGTCTTTGCTGCAGGTAGGCAGCAGACGCACCCTTTGCCAAGCTGTAGATCAAGTTTTCGTGCAGTTTTGCAAAGCGAAACGTAGCCGTTGCTCAAACAGTTATTGAATGGGAGCAATGAAAGAAACCTGCCACGCCGGGTCAGGGCCCTGTCTTACACTTGCAGCTCTCAGTTCCTCTTACAAATTAATCCCTGCTCGCAAAGCCTTTCCTATCAGCTCAAAGATCACGCCTGAGCCCTAAGGGCTCTGCAGTCCAGTAAAGATTGCTGGGGTCTGCTCCGAGTCAATGGAAATTGTCTCTGGACTCAGATTTGGATCAAGCCCGCCCCAGTGCTCAGGCTCATACAACAAATGCCCTTTTATCCCTCGCTCATTCCCCAAGGAATCGGTGGTGAAATGTACGTAGATGGTAGCTCTCTGTCAGCTGGGCTTAAGGCAGGTCTCTCTCACCAGGGATGTTTTCCACCAGGGAAAACTCTCACCAGGGATGTTTCTTTTCCACAGGTGAAATTGTTGTCTTCGAGCCTGCTGGCAGAGCAGTCTGACGTCCAGCCCGCTCAACATTTAACGCACACTTGATTTTGAAATCTCTCACTTTCCTTGCCATCCTGCCTCAGCTCTTTGACTCAGCCAGGACGTGGGCGGCACTTGTGAACGTGGATCTGTGCTAGGTTCCAGCTTTGTGCACGCTTAAAACCAAGGTCTAGCATGTCTAAATCTCTTACTTGGTTGCTGAAATGATGCTAGTAGTATTGGTGGTAATCTAAGCTGTTAGCTCCTGTTTATCACATCAGCTCCGGGACCGTTTCTGGAGCATCCTGGCTGCTCGGGAAGTATCATTGCTTCCTGGCAGTGAAGGAGACAAGGAGGAATGGGGATGAGCAATGGGAGGGGATTTGCCATCCACAACCTGCTTCAGAGGTTGAATTGTGTTAATATTTGCAAGTTTCTTGCCCATCCGTGTGAGGCTGCCCAGTTTCTGCCCCTAACCCCCCCCATGTAAGGATGCCAGGTTTGCTCTAGTCTTGGAGGAACAAACCCAGGAGGAGAGAGGAGACGTACAGTCTTTGAGGTCTGGGCATCTTGCAAAGACAACGATTCACAGTTGCCTGCCTTACCTGGAAATCTGTAAGACGCTCAGGTGATTAATTTTAGGTTTGCTCACATAAGCCTTTTTCTCATCCGGGCTGTGAAAAGCGAAGCAAAGAAGTGAGAACACCTTTCAGAGAGGCACTAATGATCGGGGATGTATCTCTCTGCTTTTACAGCCTGGCTTTTAAACCAGGCAGTGACAAGAGCTTCAGCCTGCTGCTGCACAAGCAGCATGTCCAATTAAAGATTATTTTATTTTAAGACCACATCATGAAGCTTTGCCAAACGTAACGCTGGGCCATGTGGAAGAGGGCTCTGCTATGAAGTGACTGAGGTCACATATTTTTGTGGCCCCTGTGGTTTCCCTCTGGGAAAAGGAGGTTATAGTCCTACTTTTCTCCTTGCCTGCAGCAAGGACCTCAGTGCAGGGGCCAGTCTTGTCCAGCATGGCTGGACACCATTTCCTGGGCCTCCAGATATCTCGTTGAACACGTGGTGCAGATATTGCAGATGTGCTGCAGATGCTTTTGCAATAGATGTAGTGAAGGCTTTGGGTTTCACACAGCTCCACCAGCAGAGATATGTATGGGAGGGAGGGGAGGAAAGGGGGTGGACAACCCTAGGGCTTCTGTCTTGAAAAACAGGGCAGACCAGGGACCAAAGGCTCCCAATCTTCAGTAATGCAAGGGATGGTTTCTTTCCCAGGACAGTTTGGAGATTACTGTGGAACTCTCCTTGGATAAATTCTTGAGCTTAAATACTTTTGTCCTGGAGCTGAAGGAAACAATGCTTGTTCTTCCCAGGCTTTCACCCGCTGAGCTGAATCAGCCTGAGGCATCCTTCACGTTCAGCCCTGAACAGGTTATTTAAATCCCAGAGGTAAGTAAATGGTAAATCAGAAGCAGCGTGATAGACTACTTAACCCATGTCCCATTCAATCCACACTGTTTTTTTATATCGAGTTGGACAGAAAATCCTCTCTTCTTCAGCCAGATAGAGCCTGGCTCATGGGGCAAGCAGCTCCTGCATCCCTGCAGCCACTCTCTGCTCTGACGATGCTTCTCCTGGAGCAGCTGTTTGTGTCTCCCCAGCCATCAGCTCTCCCCCTGCCCATCGTCCTTGCCGTCGCTTCCCGTTTCTGGCTGCTGACTCACGTTGTTTTTGCTGAATCTCTCTCCTTTGCTGAGCAGCTTCCTTCGCTCGATGGGTCATTTCCCATCAGCAGCATAAACATCTTTCAGTTGTCAAGTGAGATGTTTCGCGCTGGCAGTCTCTGGCCCTGGTGACATCTGGTTTCTGAGAGAGGCTGAGCAGGGAGTTTCAAAGGGCTGAACGTGCTTTTCTCTGCAATAATCCCCAGGAAATTGGCTCAGGGTGAAGGAGAAGTACAGAGATGGAGGAGGGCAGGCAGCACCAAGAGGTCCCCTCCAGCTGGCTTGTCTTTCCAAGCGGGATGCAAGGTGAACTCACAAAGGCAGAAGGAGATAGGCTCCTTTTGCAGAGACATGGGGTTAGTTCAAAAGATATAAGAAGGCAACCAAAATTAAGCTACCTAGAAAGAGCAGTGAGATGTTTAGGGGCTGGTTTAATGGCTGAACGATGCTGAATGTTGATGCACAGAGGAAGGTTTCCTTCTGCTCTGCCCCTACGTCACTTTTGGTGGTGGAGCTGTGATTCCTATGTGGGTATCTTTGATGGCAGAAGCAAAATTGTAGAGGTAACAGAGAATTGGGCTGCTGTTGCTGCTGAGCACAGATAACTTTGAGCTCTTATAATGTCGTAGAAGATACGTGGTTTTGGTAGGACAAGAGTTAATGGGCACAAACTTGAACATAAGAATTTCCATCTAAACATGAGGAGGAACTTCTTCGCATTAAGGGTGGCAGAGCCCTGGAAGAGGCTGCCCAGGGAGGTGGTGGAGTTTCCTTCTCTGGAGAAATTCAACGCTCCCCTGGACACATTCCTGTACAACCTGCTCTGGGTGGACCTGCTTTGGCAGGGGGTTGGACCAGATGATCTCCAGGGGTCCCTTCCAACCCCATATCATTCTGTGATTCTGTGGTGATGTGAGGTAGTAGTTTTAGCCAAGTCTCTACATCCAGACCATCACAGGGGAGGAGAGGGACCGAGTCCCTGTGTCATGTTTTGGAGATGGGAGAAGGAAGGAACAGCAAACCCGGATGCAGGATTTCACAGAAACCAGGTGCCCAATTTTCTGTGGTGGCTGCTACCCAAGGAGAGGACCTTCCCTGCCCTCCCCAGCTGAGAACAAGCATCGCGAGCAAATGTCCCTATGCTGCTTGGATGTCTGGAGATGCCCACTGCAGAGGAAGGACTTGTACCAAAATTTCTACAGACTCTTTACATGCCACACTCTCCTGACAGAGTGAAATGTGCTTTAGCTGGCATTCCCTGGCACAAGCAAAATAGGCTGGTGATGCACAGAAGGATCTGGGATACAGGGCTTGCCTGCGCTCCAGGAGTTTCCAGCAGAGGATGGTGCAGGTGGGTCGTCTTGGTCTTCTCTGAGATACTGAGCCAGGCCACATGGGCTTCTTCTCTGCCTGACCTGCCTTTGAGAGCTAATGGATGTTCATCAGAGGGTTTCTAGGAGATATCAAGCTTGCTATCACTATATTTGGTTCTAATATTGATGCAAAATGTGAAAAGCTAATCAGCCAGCCCTGTCTGCAACTGATGGAAGATTTAATTTCAGCACTATCTGCTTTTGATAACATTTAAACATTTAGACTGGGGAGAGGTGGTCAGAGGTGGAAAAAAGCCAATCCAAGCAAAAAAAAAATAATGCTAACTCCTCCACTGCCAGGAGGCCATAACAGATCATTGCTGTTCCTCTGAGGCAAATCCAGCTTTTCCAGACCCAGACCTCCTCCTGGATTGTGGGGGATGAGGAGCACCGAGTCCTCTCGCCGCGGCGGAGCTCAGCTCCCGGCAAATGACATGTTCACACATGAATGCTGTTTTGTGGTGGGGAAGAAAATAGATCTCTCCAGCCAGCAGCTGTCCCCGAGGAGGAGCTCTGAGAGGACATGGGCTGTGCTAACTACAGCCACGTATCTGTAACGAGAAGCGCTGCGGGAGAGAAGAGCAAGGTGGGTGGGGGCTGATTTCTCAAGCCTTGTAGTGTGGGGAACGGCCAAGCAGGACTCTCTTGAGGGTCTCACCCCATCACCTCTGCATCTCTCGTTAGCCTCTGGAGCTGCTGCATCCCGATGAGCCCCCCACGGCTCATCCCATTAGCTCTATTTAAGGGCTGGGAAGTGGTATGTTTATCCAGACACTGGGAGCAAAATGTGCTTACTTTTTTTTTTTTTTTTTTTTCAGTCCGGGGCATCTTATTTTAGGTTAAGGAAAACAACAAGGAAAGGAAGAGCAAATATAACTCCCCAGGAGACAGCAAGCCCGCTGTGTCTGCCTCGGCAAGGACCTGTGCCTTGGACGTCTGTAAAACTCAAACCACTGACGTCCTGCGGAGGGGAGAGAAGTCAACAACTCTCCACGGCCACGCAGCCTACAAAGAGGGAAAGTTCAAAAGAAACATTAACCAGGAACAAGTCTCTGGGCTGAGAACCAGGAGATCTGACACTGCTTCACCAGTCCTGACTGAGCAGAGCTGTGGGGTGACTGGGAACAAGCCCAGTTCCCTCCCAGCATGTCTGCTCCCTGTCCTGCTCTTTGGCTGTTTGAATCAAAAACCTGGACAGGCACTGGCTCTCTAAATCTACCTCCACACACTTACAATACAAAAACCAGACCCAGCCATTTCTTCCCACTGTAATGTCACCCACCTCTAGGAAAGCTCCTCCAGAGTTTCAAGGGCTGTTCCTGCAGTTGGAGCCACTCCAACTGGAAGTTTTGTGGCAAGGTGGAGAAAATCTGGCTTCCCTTTGGAATCTGATCATTCATTTTTTTTATCTTATCTTGAGCCAGGCTGATGGAGAACTCTGAGTATGGATGAGGATGCATGAAGGTCCCTTCACCTACATGAAATGGAGAACGTGGGAGCTTGCTCTGAAGATACAAGAAACTAGGAGCTCACAGAAGGGTAAGAGAGAGGCAAAGAGGGATCCAGGAATGAGGGGAATGGAAGAAACACTTGGACATTTTCTAGGATGTGTTACACCAGAGGACATTTGTTTATCATAGAACCATAGAATCACAGAATGTTTTGGGTTGGAGGGGACCTTAAAGACCATCTAGTTCCAACCCCCCTGCCATGGGCAAGGACACCTCCCATTAAACCAGGTTGCTCAAAGCCCCATCCAGCCTGATCTTGAACACCTCCAGGGATGGGGCATCCATAACTTCCCTGAGCAATCTGGGCCAATGTCTCACCACCCTCAAAGTAAAGAATTTCTTCCTAATATCTAACCTAAATCTACCCTCTTCCAGTTTGAAGCCATTACCCCTCATCCTATCACTACATGCTCTTGTAAAAATCCCTCTCCACCTTTCTTGTAGGCCTCCTTCAGATACTGGAAGGGTCTCTAAGGTCTTCCCGGAGCCTCCTCTTCTCCAGGCTGAACAACCCCAACACTCTCATCCTGTCTTCATAGGAGAGGTTCTCCAGCCCTCTGATAAAACTAAAAACCCTGCAATGCATCAGTTTTGAGGGCATTTGCTCTGGACAATGTGGCAGTATGCCCCTTGATGCCCCACTGCCAGCAGGCGACGAGTTCAGTCACTGCATGCAACTCTTGTTGAACAGCAGGAGCAGAGATGTTGTTGGAGTACTCAGAAAACCTGCGGTCCTGGGGAACGCGGTGCCCCGTCTGCTGAAATGGCTGCGCTGCAATGGGACCTGTCACCTGGCTGCTGGGGTCGAACGTGAGCGGCAGGATTTGTCACTGACATTTCAGCAGGGTCCGGCTCTCAGGTAAGCACCTAACAAGGCTCAGTGGGAAGAGGAAAGAGGACAATAACACTAATAGCAGCAGCGATCCCTAATATGATGCTGGCCTCCTCCGTAATTGCCTTTTCCCCTCTTTGTTCCTCCAGTGCATTGACAAAACAATGGGTCAGCAAAAAACAAACGTCAGCAGCAAAAGCCACATAACTGCACCAACTTGTGGTGCTGGATTTGCTTTGCCTTGTCCATCAGGTCGTACTCACCCATGTCTGATAGCCCAGGGCCATCACAAGTCTCTTCCCCCCAGGGTGGCATCCGAAACGTCTTTCTCTCTGGCTCCAGGTCGGGTTCCCAAAGGGGACGTAGACCTTATGATGGTGGTGGCCAAACGCCTGGCACCTCACTGCAAGCCCACCAGTGTGGGACTTCATTGTGCTTGCTGTAGCCCCAGTCCTTGGCTGTGCTCCCTCCTGGGGCTCAGCCCAGCACCGCAGATGCCCTGTACGGTGCCCACGAAAGCCAGAAGAAAAGGCTGGTGGGTGCTGGGAAAAGGGCATCTTCTGCTGCTTTAGGGTGTGGATCAGAAGGGACAATTTTCATAAGAGCCAAGCCCAGCTCTGCCCAAATCTGGCTACAATCTGCTGTGGCTGCAGAGTGTTAATTTTGGAGAAGAAAAGGCAGGATCAGCAACCGATGAGCTGAATTATTTTTTTAAACAGGAGGTTTCCATGTTCACGGCTTCTCTGGCTCCCCGCTGCGCCCTCAGGCGTTGCAAAAATCAGGGATTACTGCTGCCCCCGGATCTGGGGGGGCTTCAGCCCCGATGCCTCGTGGTGCACATCTGCGCCGGGGGCTGCGTGCGTCGGCAGGGGGTCGGGATGGGCAGG
>QJSC01009466.1:239540-288204 GCA_003697955.1 Calidris pygmaea
CTGTTCTCTGGCTTTTCAGGAAATGTGGTGAGTGACAGGACCTCAGGAGACATCCATCCCGACGCACATTTCCACGTTCAGATGTGCCCTACAACTCAGCATCCCAGTTTTGTCCCAGATTAGGGACAACATGGGGCAGAGAGACACCTGAAAAGTAAGTGCCATGTGAACTACATACTTCATTGTTTGATTTCCCCACCCCCCCAACAAACAAATAAATAAGCAGAGCCTACTAGACATGGGATTTGCGAGCCACCTGCGTGTCAGCAGATTACTCTGCTCTTGATCTCGCCTGTCGCTACGTGCCAAACCACGGTGGCCCTTTTGCAATCCCCTTGTTGGGAGTTGTCTTCAGCTGCTCGGGCTGGTCCTGCAGCAGCAGGTGGGGGGGTCAGCACAGCACCCCATTTTAGAATCATAGAATGGTTTGGGTTGGAAGGGACCTTAAAGATCATCCAGTTCCAACCCCCCTGCCCTGGGCAGGGACACCTCCCACCAGACCAGGTTGCTCCAAGCCCCATCCAGCCTGGCCTTGAACACCTCCAGGGATGGGGCAGCCACAGCTTCTCTGGGCAACCTGGGCCAGTGTCTCACCACCCTCTCTGTAAAGAATTTCTTTCTCGTATCTAATCTCAATCTCCCCTCTTCCAATTTAAAACCATTACCCCTTGTCCTGTCACTGCACTTCCTGACAAAGAGTCCCTCCCCAGCTCTCCTGTAGCTCCCTGCAGATATTGAAAGGCCGCTATAAGGTCTCCCCGGAGCCTTCTCTTCTCCAGGCTGAACAACCCCAGCTCTCTCAGCCTGTCCTCATAGGAGAGGTGCTCCAGCCCTCTGACCATCTTCGTGGCCCTCCCCTGGAGCCGTTCCAACAGATCCATGTCCTTCCTGTGTTGAGGACTCCAGAGCTGGACACAGTGCTCCAGGTGGGGTCTCACAAGCGCAGAGCAGAGGTGCAGAATCACCTCCTGTGACCTGCTGGCCACGCTTCTCTTGATGCAGCCCAGGATGCGGTTGGCTGAATTTTCTGCCCTTGAATATTGTTCATAGGAAGCAATTTGGTTTAAAGGGAGCTTACGACTTTTGGTGTTGGTTGGTTGCTTGCTTTTCTAGGGCTAGCGAAGAAAAATGGGATTTTTTGGCCTTGTAAGGGAATTACAAGTGGGTTTCCCATCAGCATGGACCCCCTGTGTGTGGATGGTGCTTGGGTGGGCTCCAGAGGAGACCTTATTCCGTGTTCTGCTGCTGCTGCTGGTGAAGAGGCAGTGCTGCCGGTGGTGGGCTTCCAGTGGATACCACCCTGTGGCTTCCCCTGCCAAGTGCTGCCCATGAAGGAAGGAGAAACACCCACCCTCACCCCCCCATCCACCCCATGGCCTTGCAAAAGGCGCTGCCCTTCTCCCAACCCTTTGGAAAGGGGGAACCATCTTCGTAACCTTTAGAGGGACGCTAAGTGTAGTTCCTCACCCAGGGTCAGGGTGAGACCCTGGAGTGTGGCGTTGTCAGAGAAGGAGGGATGTGAGGACCCCAGAAGAGGTGAGGCAGGAAGAGTAGATCAGCGTAGGAGGAGATCAGGTGTGGACCACAGAGGATAAGGTCACAACGTTGCTGGTGTACAGGAGAGCATCTCCCATACGGCCATTTCCTAAAAATAGGGCTGTTTCCGCAGCTGCCTGCGGTGTCTGTTCCCATGCATTGCTGCACCACTGCCAGGAAGTTTTTCCTAATAATTTTCCTAATTGATGTCTTTCTCTGCTTCAGATAAAGCTGATTTCCTCCTCTCGTAGCCACGGCGGATGCGGAGAACAATAGGTACCATGCCTGCTCTGCCCACCCGTTGTGACGGGGACTCTTATCCTGCTTCCTTAGCCCTGGTGCCCAGACCTCCACTGGAAATGGGGCAGTGAATGAAGCAAATGAAGCAAATTCAGAGAACCCACCCAAGGGGAAAAAAAAAAGCCACTCCAAAGAAGTGATTTGGAAAATAACTTTGCAAAGGAATGGTGGAAAGCAGCAACTGAATGAAGAATGATGTTTACAGGACAGAGAAATACACATAGATATCCATAGCACAACTTTTATAAAATTAATAGAAATAGAAGAATCTCAACACTGGCATTTCTGTGAGCATCAGGAGTTAAGAAGCAGCTGAGGGTGACCAAGAGGGCGGAGGAGAATCATGACCAAGCTTCGTGCGTTGTGCTGCCCTGCTGCGAAGGGGAGATGCTGCTCGGGGAAACTGCAGCCCAGGAGCCCTTTGCAGGGCAGAGAACCTGCTTTGGGGACCCAACCAGGGATGTGAAGCTGCTTATTTGCGAAAGATGCAGCCGAATGTATCCAATTATCACTCTGTCTCTGGGTAAAGTAGACAAAACCTGAGCTTGGTTGTTTTTTTTGGTTTTTTTTTGTTTGGTTTTTTTTTTTAAATAGCAGATGGTGAAAAAGTCTGCAGCCCCCAATTCTTTAATCCTTCCTGCATTGGCCGTTGTTTCCAGACCATGTCTGGTTGCTCTTTCCTGGACTGGCTCCAGCTCGTCTGTATTACCCTTAAGCTGTGATGCATCGCAGGGAGTCGAAGCATCCTCCGAAAGCAGAGGTGTCACCTCCCACGGATGTCCCCAAGGGTGGCCCTTGCGCCTGCCCTTTTCCCTCACGACCAGCATCCCAAGCTGGATCCCATCACAACCTCCTCAGGTATTTTTGGGAGATATATAGACCTCTCCAAAAGCTATTCCCTAACTTGGAATTGAGCATTAGTTACCCATCCAAACCACAGCTTTTTATTTCTCTGTTCTTACTGAATTTTGTCTAGCTCACTCAAAACAAATGCCATGAATTTATTAAGATTTTTTTTTTTTCCTAATTATCTGCCTTCCAAAAACCTTGCAGACCTCATAGCCCACAGTTATCTGTATGCTTTATAGCACACTCCTTAGTCTCTCATCCGGGTTCCTAACGCAAATGTTGGATATATGGGGACTGGGTGCCCCCTTGGATCCTCCCGCAGCCTGGCAGGGAATATCTGGTAACAGCTTGCTGAGCACAGGTTTTTTTCCCCTCCTTTGTGCCCCCCACCCCCCCTTTATAACCTCACCTGGATCAGGTTTCCCTTGTTTGTTTGCAAAGTTGTCAGCCCAGACCCTGCCAGGAGGTTCCCTGGAGTGAGGATCTGTCACAGCTACAGCTTCCCTCCATCAGCCGGGCTGGTTTTCTTGTCAAAGAGTAAAAAAGAATTGACAGGAATTTGCTCTCGAAAAAATCCCTGTTGGCAATTTCTCTTCCCCTTATTTCCCTCTGTTCTAATGCTTCTAAATTGCTTAACAATTTGTACTGGTAGCTTTCTGCGTGCTGAGATCCAGGTCATGGCTGGGATGCTCTGGGCGCTGCCTGAATATCACCGTCGCGTTTGGGTCTAATATCCCTGATCCCAAACCAATGGGATCGGTTTGGCACATTTGATTCTTCACTAATTCTTTGGTCAGTGAAAGCTGGAGAGGGGGCAAGAAACATCAGCTCCCCACACATCTTGCTGCCACACCTATAGATTTGGAGGGCCACCTCCCCGCCGTGGAGGTAGTGCCTGCCGAGGACATTTGGGAGAAGCTCCCTGCTCTCTGAGGATGTGGCAGAACCTTTCAATGCAGTGTCAGAGGTTAATTGTGTTTAGGTATTTGGCGCTTGGCAACATTTACGAAGGAGGGAGAAAACATAAGGGACCGGCGTATGGTCTCAACTGCTCCATAACGATGTCAGCCGAGGAAGATTTACATAGGAGCCGGAGCATATGGCATGCTTTATCGCTGCGATCATCTGCCAGGACATGTGCCGTCACCTAATTACACACCCACATTTCGTCTTCTCTCCTTTCCATCTCGTCTTATTTCCTGCAGAGGCATCAGTGATGGGTTTTTTAGAGGGAGCACTGAGTGGTGCTCCATCAGAGCGACGGGACAGCCCGGGCAAGGGCAGTGGGAAGAGGTTTCCCTGCAGGGATCTCCTGCGTTTGGTCTCTACTCGTGCTGGTTGGTGTCTGAGAAGCTAATGCACTTCTTAGCTCCCATGTGGCTAAAATCCAGCTGGACTGACTCCTGGGGAGATAAAAGGCAGAGGATAAGAGCAATCGGAGAAAATAGATGTCTATTTAACATGACTCCTGTTCCAAGGTGACACTCTGTTCTGCATCGTTCCTACATGCTTGTCTAACTTGTTCTTATAGATTTCCAGTGACGGAAACTCCTTTGCTTCCCCAGCTAATCTATACCTCTGCTTAATTAACTTTGTCATTAGAAAGATTTCCTCAAGACTCACCCAAATGTGCTGCACTTTAATTCACCACTTCTCGTCCTACCTGTGGTGGACCTGGAGAACTGTCTCCAAAGGGCTATTGTATCTCTGAGGACTATCAGGAGGTCTGGGTGGTTGTCCCTCAGTCTTCTATCCCCATTTCCTTCAGACCTCAGATTAAACTTGCTCCACCTCTGATCACCTCTATTTCCCTCCTTTGGGCTCTGCCCAGTTTGTTTGCATCCTCCTGCGATGGTAGTCTCCAGCTGAGACCTTGCCAGCGGTGAGCCATACCAAAGGAAGACTCCATGTGTCTTAAATCCAACAGTTGTGTTAATTCATCCCATTTTTAATGGATTTTTTTTTTTTCAGGAAAGAAAATATCAATGGCCCTCATGGCCCCGTGGTATCGGTGAAGAGAGGGACAGGCACTGCAGTGGAGAAGACAGAATCTGCCCATCGTGGTGGGATTTCTGACTGCCTGCAACCGTGGCCTATCAGTTTGGGAAAAAGCATTTCCAAACTGGGAAAAAAAAAAAAAAATCATGATCCAAATGTTTTGCATTTGGAGTTTGATTTCAGTGATATTTTCAGACCTGCTTTGGTTTTAGCGCGTCTCATTTTGCAGGGATGAGAACACTTTGTGCTGATGGAATTGTTCAGCTTAATTGCATGCTAAAAGCATGTTGATGTTTATATTATGTGAGTATTAATTTTAATCTCCAATATTAATCAGCAGCAATGTAAACAATGCATTGAGTATTATCTTTGCCAGGTTGTATTTGTTTATAATTTAATATTTACAACAGGTGTTTAATACTTTATATTGTGTGATAATGTTTCTCTGTTATTGTTCATCAGGGACAGGAAAAGAATTAAGATTTTAAACAGCAGCAAGGGAGTTCAGATTAAACACCAGGAGCATGTTTTCTTATGGGGAGGGCAGTGAAACACTCAAGCATTTTGTGAGGATGGTGAGGAACCGCTGTGACCTGAGTGTCCCCAACCCACGCCGCTGCATCAGGATGTCCCTTCAAGTCTCTGTTGTCCCTGTTTGTCAAGTTCCCTATTTTCCCCATGAGGAAGGGAAACTCCAGAAGTGGCAGCCTGGGGGAGGGATTTCTGATAAAATGTCCCTGAAACCTCATAGATTTGTTTGTCCTAAAAGATTCATTTTCTTTATTTGGTAGAAAACGAAGAGGATTAAAGGCAAGATCTGGACGGGCTAAAATTTGCTTTGATTGGGACGTTGGGGTCATTGAAGTAGCTTATACATGAACTGCCCAGAAAACCACGGTCCAGTTTCTCCTGCTCCCAGAGTCACCCAAAATTTATCTGTCTTCTCCCTGGCAAGACTGAAGAACACATATCTGAAGTTGGATGACGGCGTGTGCCTACAGATGAAGGCTAAAAATCTCTGAGGTAAGAAACTGCTTGTATTTTTTGCTTGTGAAACTGGCGTCTGTCCCGCGGATCTGCTGCACACCTGGAGCACCCAAATCAGGCACAGCATGGGAGCCGTGACTTTTTTCACCCCAAATTTGAAGGGCAGAAGAACCTGCTACCGTTCATCTTCTGCATATTAACCTGGAGCTAGAAAACCTAGTGGAGATGTATAGTCTTCAACATAGAAGATGCTTCGGATCCTGCAGGAAGTTTATTTTTGCTTTACAAAGGGTGATGGCTGTGAGGTAAATGTGGCAAGGGAAGGATGGGATGGAGACAGTGTCTGTGGAGTGGAGTGTCCTGTCCCAGCCTATTGGTTGTGAAAGCCACGGGTTATACAAGCAGAAAAAACCCCATTGCTCAGCCCCTCGTCCCAGCGAAGGTCTCTAACACCAGTGGTGAACTCCTAGCACATTCACAGACCTCAAGGAAGGACATGACTTCAGTGACATCCAAATTCCCGGGACACCCAAGTTACTTTTAAAAAAGCAATGCCCCTTCCTCAGCTGTTTGAGCACTTCCAGAAGTTTTTCCCACTATTTCCTTACCCGGTGTGTCATCTTCTTGGAAGATGCCAGAAGATGACACTGAGCTAAGGAAACCTCTGCCGTGTCCTCTAACTTTCGGAGCTACGGCAGGATAATTTCCTCGAATCTGGCTCTCGATTCCCAGCCCTGAAAACGGGTTAATCCACCCTGTCTTCTTCAAAAGGTATTTTGAGATCTCATGGCAAGAGTTACATAAGAGCTAAACAACATTGTTATTTTTCACAACTTAACCACGCTTTTGACATTTTTTGACTTTTAAATTAGAAAAGGGTTTCTCTTTTTTTTTATTATTATTTTCCAGGAAGCCATTTAGTTAAATTATATTTTAATAGTGTTTCAACAGACTTTAGTACAGGAAATAAAGTACTCAGAAGTTATACACCTAAGCGCTGATTTGCATTATATTTCCCCA
This sequence comes from Calidris pygmaea, assembly GCA_003697955.1. Taxonomy (NCBI): domain Eukaryota; kingdom Metazoa; phylum Chordata; class Aves; order Charadriiformes; family Scolopacidae; genus Calidris; species Calidris pygmaea. Next base: position 246,231 of record QJSC01009466.1, read on the forward strand.
CAAAAAAAATATATATTCGTTGTTGCTATGAAACCAGAAGTTTTGCTTAGATCAGATCATTTTGTTCTCATGTCATGGATAAAGGAACTGAACGAACAATGCACCGCTAATGGTTTTCACTTTAAATCTACTTAAAGAAACCTTTCACCTCCCACACTTTCCAAACAAATAAGGTCTTTTTGAAATGGTTTTGGTAAGTTTAGTGCTCCTGAAAGTGCCTTCTGTAGCAATGGGTGGGAGAGGCGAGAGGGGAGCCGGGACTCCACGTTGGCCTGGTAATTTGAGTTTTGCAGTGATTTATGCCCCAATTAAGTCAAGGGGTGTTTTTTCCCCTCTGTGGTAGTGGGGGGGCTCTGAGAGTCCTCCTGCTCCTGGGTCCTAAGCCCCAGTGGGAGCGCAGTCTGGCACCAGGATGTTGATGGGAGATGTTGATGGTGAGATGTCAATATGATGAGAACATAATTTTTGATTGAATGTCTTTTTCTGGTTGCCGTTTTGAAGAAAGCTGTAGTTATGAAAGATTCACCTGACTCCCGGAGCTGGGTCTTTCAGAGGAAAAAAACAAACAAAAAAAGGGGTGGAAATGCTGGGATAAAATTGCCTTGGGGTGACAATGTGCCTGGCTGTGGGCAGGCAGGTCCTCTGTTTCTTTGTGTATATGTCCTGGGTGCATGTATCTATATCTATATGTATACATATAGATAAAAATGCATATTCATACATGCTGTAAATGTAAATATATATGTTCTCTACGTAGCTTTAAGTTATAACAAAAATTTTTGAATATATGTATGTGGGCCTGTGTGTATATATATATATACACACACAGACTTTTTTATCTCTCTCTATGTATACACACGTAAGCATATTCCTGAAAAAGGGCTTGAAGAGAGAAAGTTTCTCTTGCTTTTATTCTCCTTTACTTCTAATTGTGGATGATGGATTACATTTATATGGTTTCCTCTAATCTCTTTTATTTAATACAAATATATCTCTGTAAGAATTCCTTGGAAGAACTGTGGGCAGAAAGCTAATTTAGCTTTTGGTACTGATTCATATTCCTTCCTCGCTGCAGACATAACAGCTATGGGCTTGTAAAAGCCGGTGTTTGCAGAAAACCCCCACCTGCTTCAGGGAGCAGCTCTGGGGTGTCTCGTGAACCCCCGTCTTCCCCCTGTTATCAGCAGGAGGGTGGCTGCAAGAATAGTGCTTGTGTAACAGCCCGTGAATGGGAAAGGAGATGCCGCAGCCAAAAGTGGAATGAAAGTCTCTTTTTAGCTGCTGAACAGAAGATAGGAGTTAAAATATGCAAGTCCGTGATAGAGCCAGAAAAAAAATGTGCGCTTTGTTAAAATTAACCAGTGAGGGCTGTTCTCCATCCTTCCGCCGCCGCAGTAAACACCACCGCTCCTCTCCAAACAGGACCTTATTTTTGGGTTCACCTTGTGCAAGCTTCGACCCTGCCATCCTGATTCTTGTGTTGGAGGCAGTGGGTGCCACTAGCTGCAAAAATCTCCCCAGCTAGCCAGCCCTGGTGTGTGTGTGTGTGTATATATATTTTATATATATATATATACACACACTTACAAGTCTCTAGCTGCTCTGTTTGCAAAATAAACTTTCACTCTGTGAACTGAAAAAAAAAAAAAAAGGTGGTAAACTTGAAGTTGTTTGGAGTGAAGTGATGCCATCTGTGAAATCAGAATGTTTCTAGAGCTCCTGTTGCTGGCACAGGTGTAAGTCATGTCCTGAATTACCTGCTTCACTAATGCAGCGCTCGTGGCCAATTTAGGTTTAGACTGAGTTTGCGGGGAGCCTGAGAGAACAGCCCTGTATATGAACCCGTTTTCTACCACGGCTGCTTTAAAAAGGAGCATCATTAACTACGATGTAGCTCATTAAAGCGGGGATGAAAGGAGAGGGCAGCTCAGAGCGAGGGGAATTAACCCAGCAGGGAGGGATGGAGATGAAGGGGGATGTAATATCCAACGTGTGGGGCTCCAGGAGCAGGTGGGTAAAAAATGTTTACAGGTAGACCCTAAAATTTTGGGAAATGGGTTTTCTATTCAGGCAGCAGGATTTACCAAGGTAGGAGATACCTGTGAGTAATTTGGGATAAGCCCTGTGCTGCACATAAGCCACAAATCCAAATGGGTTTCTTTCAAGGTTTTTGCAAACTCTGACATTAAACTTCCAGTAGTTATACTGGTTAAACTGGTGGTCTTGTATAGATACAGAGGAGACAGCTCTGGGTAATGTGTCACCTTTCCCTGTTGCATCCTCAAAGAAAACCTCCCATAAGAAGGTATCCTCAGTTTTTTGGGGCAGGAAAGGAGCAAGACCCACATCTCTCCCCTTGAAACCAGCGCTAATTCCCAACTGGTTTGGATGGGAGCAGGAAGGGGATTAGAGGATGTACAAAATGGAGCTGTAGTGATCCAAGTGAACTTTGAGGTTTGTCGCACTGGGGTGTGATACACAGCGTGGCTGTTTATACCTTCACTAGGTTGAATTAGCATCATTATCCCTTTACGAATGAGTAGAGATTACCACGCTGCCTCTTAAAAAAAAAGCAATTACCGTATCTATTGGGCAGTACATTAAATGACACCGTTTAATTACAGCCTAATTTATCTCTGAATGAAAAATATTTAAAATTGCTGTACAGTATATTATTCCATTTAATTACGGCAAATCTCTGTCCGTTTGCTGCCACAGATGAGCTCAGTTGGCAAGGCGGCTGCACGCACCAGCGAGCGCTTTTCTCTCCTCTGCCTGATGAATCAGCTCCAAAAGCAGCCCCAGCAGCCTCATTTCTGCCTTTGGTGGCCTTTACAAGCTTCGGTGAAGGTGAGATGTTTCCCAGTCATCCCCGAATAAGCAGGGCTGAGTTCAGCATCGCTGCTGTTGAGCCCTCCTCGGGAAGCCCCCCTGCATCTAGGGCTGCATCCCCAGCAGCGTGGCCAGCAGGGTGAAGCGGGGGGATTCTCCACTCTGGGGAGACCCCCCTGCAGTGCTGCCACCAGCTCTGGGGCCACCAACAGCAGGAGGACATCAAGGTCAGGTTGGATGGGGCTTTGAGCAACCTGGTCTAGTGGGAGGTGTCCCTGCCCATGGAAGAGGGATTGGAACTGGATGATCTTTGAGGTCCCTTCCCACTCTAACCATTCGATGGTTCTAATTTGCACTTCTGCAGATGCTGGAGCCCTTTGGAAAGCTCATGCCAAAAGGGGTGCCTCATCTTTGGAAAAGGCCCCACCGTATTTCCACAGTAGGCACTACAAGAGGTCAGCTTTGGGGCTGTTGTGGGAATCCCAAATCAAGCTGATATAGGGCTCAAGAAGAGGCTGGAACATCCGTAAGGGATGTGGGATGATATCCCAGCCCTACTGAGATCAAGGAGGAATTGACGACTGTGTCCCTGGGGTTAGGGTTTCTCTTGGGGCTCTGGTGAGGTCTCCAAAGTTAACTCAGAGGAAAGCCAAGCTGAAATCCAAGAGTGGTCCATCCTTTTAGTCCCTTAGCAGAGTTACATCATGCCCCAAAAGTTTACATTTCACAAAATTCCTTGTGTTTTCAGCCACAGAAGCTCAATAAATGAAATAATCATGGGAAGATTTGCCAATTTGGCATAAATTTGGGCAGAAAGAGCTGTTGCTGTGAGCCAAGGAACAGATAATTTGCAGCCCGTGCTGCTAACCAGTCACAAGAAATGCGCCTGTTTTATGCGTGTGTGATTAATGGACCAGTAAAATAGGGGTTTAAAATAAATAAATAAAATGGCTGTGCCCCTGGTCGTATGCTCTGGGTTTAGATTGAGTTCTGTCATGTCCCATTTAGCCATGCCATGTCTGAAGCCAGTGGCAGGAGGGTGCATGAGACACCGGGGCAGCGAAATTATTGCGGAGTTTAAGCAAGCCCTTCTTAATTTGACGAGAGAGAGAAGATTCAATTATTAAATTGAATTTATAAAGCCACTCCTGGCAAGGTCTGCTGTCTGAAAGGGCAGACATGGATGTGACTGTGGGTCACCATCGGAGGATCATAGAATCATAGAATGGTTTAGGTTGGAAGGGACCTTAAAGATCACCCAGTTCCACCCCCCTGCCCTGGGCAGGGACACCTCCCACCAGACCAGGTTGCTCCAAGCCCCATCCAGCCTGGCCTTGAACCCCTCCAGGGATGCTGCCTGTCTGAAGGCAGATATTCCCTGTTGCCAGTTGGGATCATGGCAGACCCTCGGCTCTTCTCTTTTAGCCCAGCAGAAGAGGAAAGTGCCTGCAAAGCGCTTTTCCATCAGCTGTGAGAGCTGGTGGTGGTGCTAAGTGCCCTAACGACGGGGTGTTTCGCCGCTGCCCGCCTGTTTGCACAGAGCTGTGGGAAGCGGGAGAGAGGATTTCATGGCTTTGGGAATACAAAGGGCAAACACTGCTGAAACAATAACACTTTTTGTGCAGCAAACCAGAAGATGTACAGCTGCCCACTGGAAGCCTTTTAAATATACGATGGCCGTTAAACATACAGTCACAGCCTTGCGATGTCCAGCGCGAGAGGGAGGTTATTTCTATTATTCTGACTTTCTGTGATACTGGCATCTTCTGAGCAGCTTGGAATTGGGCAAGAAGTTTAGGGAAGGCTGGGGAATGAACGCAGGGAGGGTTCCCGCTGCTTTTGCCCTGAGCTACAAACCTCCCTGTGTTAAAAATATTTTCCTCAAACACAGGTGCTATCACTGCTTCATCCCAGGGCTATGAAATATCCAGGTGTTGCATTGCAAAGGGGAGGAAAAACTCCTTTCCAGAAGAGCCACCAGGCTGGTGAGGGGTCTACAGAACAAGTCGTATGAGGAGAGGCTGAGGGAGCTGGGCATGTTTAGTTTGGAGAAGAGGAGGCTGAGGGGAGACCTCATTGACCTCTGCAACTACCTGAAAGGAGGGTGGAGAGAGGTGGGGGTCGGTCTCTTCTCCCAAGTGAATAATGACAGGAGCAGAGGAAATGGTCTGAAGTTGCGGCAGGGGAGGTTTAGATGAGATATCAGGAAGAATTACTTTACTGAGAGGGTGGTCAGGCACTGGAACAGCCTGCCCAGGGAGGTGGTGGAGTCACCATCCCTGGAGGGATTTAAGAAACGTGTAGACATGGCTCTTCAGGGCATGCTCTAGTGCCCGAGATTGTTGGGTTGTGTCTGTTTGTGGGGGTTTTTTTTGTTTGTTTTTGTTTGGTTTTTTTTTTGTTGTTGGGTTTTTTTGTTGTTGTTTTTTTTTTGTTTGTTTTTTTTGTGGTTGGACTCAATGATCTCAAAGGTCCCTTCCAACCATGAGGATTCTGTGATTCTGAGCTCCTCCAGCTCCATGGCAGGGCAAGCCCTGGCTCTAGAGCACGGAACTGAGCACATACTGAATTCCTGGCGATTCAGTGCTCGAGTGCTTTGTTGAACAGGTTTGCCTTAAATATATGTTGAAGGGTAGGTATTTTCACGCCCGGGACCTGGCACTAACAGACACGTCAGCACCTGGCAAAGGGTTTTTGTCACCAGGATCTCACAGCACTTCACAAAAGGGGAATGAGGTGCTGGTCTGCCTTTAGCAAAGGGTGAAGGAAGGAAGAAAAAAAGGGAAAGGGAAAGAAAAATTTTAAAAAGTAAAAGAAAAAAGAGAAAGAAAATGAAAAAGGAAAAAAAAAGCAACAGGAAAGGGAAAAGAAGAAGAAGAAATAAAAAGAGAGGAAAAAGAAGAAAAATGAAAAAGAAATAAAGAAAAATGCAAAGAAGAAGAAAAATTAAGAAGAAATAAAGAAAAAGAAAAAAAAGAAAAGAAAAAGAAGAAAAAAGAGAGAAAAGGAAGACTGATGGCAGACTCTACCCTTTTGCATGATGCTGCTTTCATGGCTGGGTGGCAGATATGAAAGACGCTAGTGATGGGAAGATCAGACCGAAAGCTTTAGGGCTCATTTGCCCTTAAAAGCCACCTGGGAGCATGGTCAGGTGTGAATTCGGAGCCCAGAAGCTACTTGGTTTGCCCTCAGAGCTACTCAGAAACAGGCTGGAAATGCTCTTCTGGACCCCAAATCCTCCTCCAGCTGCGGAGAAGATGTTGCACGGCCCCATGAGCTCTGGTACCAGCAGCTCCGTGGTTGTGACATCTCTGAACTCCTCACCAAGTGGGTTTCCTTGCAAAGAAAAATCGGTTTTATTTCCTGATTAAGCAACATTGTTCTTTTTTTTTTTCTTCAGCCTGGCAGTTTCTTCTTCATTATGGCTGGGAAAAGGGAACGGAACCACAGACGCCGGAGGAACCTGACAGCACTCAGCTTAGTGGGGAATCTGGGGCAGTGTTTTTGCTCTTAGATCTGTACCACAACTCCTGTCTTTATTAGAGAGGTTGACAACTGAGCTTATTTCTCCGTGTGATAAACCTACGGTAGTAAAAGGCTGTTCCCAGATGATAATAGCTGGCATATGGGAGTATACACACAGGTAAGCACAGCAGCAGTACCCCCGACAGACACCGTGTCAGCAGGCTGGGCAAAGATTCTTCGATTTTAATGGGGTGTGAAACGTCATGTGAAATGCGCTCACTCAGTAAAAATCAGGGGGGAATGTTGTTTTCGAATGAGCTCTTTAATTAAGAATTTTTTCTTTAGTTTAAAACTTTCATGTGGTCCTGGAAAAGCAAAAAAAACCAACCAAACAAACAAACAAAAAAGCCAACGCAGCCGATCTTAGCAAGATGAAACAAAAGTATTGGAAAACTGGGAGGGGGAGGATGAGATAATTTAGGTTGTAAAATGCTAATTAGCTTCTGGGATTGCAAAACCATTTGTTTGAGTTTTTGGGGGTTTTTTTTTTTGGCTGCAGATACACTTACCATGAAGATATGTAGCTGGATTTAACCTGGGGGAAGATCGGGCTGGGGGCCGAGGTCAGGATGGGCAAGGTAAGCTCTTTGCTCCCCGAGGCACAGACAGGAAGCTGCCACAGCTGTCAGGTATCTTTCAAAGTGGGTGAAATCTCCAGCTCTTCGTGACCCTGTGATCCTGGGGAAAGCCCTGGTGTTTCCCCATTTGTTTCACGTTTGGCTGGTGCCTCTCAGGGCCCCCTCCCCGTGATGGGAGGTGAGCAGGGCTGGGAAGTCACCCCGTGTCCTCCCCATCTTCCCTCTTGCCGTGACTTTTTTAAATTTTTTTTCCTCCTTCTGGCTGCAAATCTAGTAAAACCCAAACCCCGTGCGTTTTGCAAAGCCTTTAATTTAAAATACCATCCATAAATCCGGTCAGCTTTATTTTGCCATGGATGGGTTTTTTTTAGCTATCTTCACTGGTTTTGCATTTTTCCCGGGGTTTCTGCTCTGAATCCCCTTAGACCCACAGGCAGGGTTTCCTCTGGTGACCACATCTGCCCTCGCCCTCCTGCCTTCCTATTCTTCCCCGCAGCCACAGAAACGCTCTGTATATTGTCTGTCTGCTATATCTGGTCCACGTGCTACACAGCTATACATTAGTATTCCAAACACATGTCCGGACAGTAATCGTTATAGGCACTTTTTTGCCTGGAATGACCCAGGTTTGGTTTATTTTATGAAGGCAGCTCCCTCCGCCTGTCTTTAGGGGACACGCCACCCTCCAGCCTGCGGACGGGCGGGTTGTTTTGCCCCGGTAAACAGTCTCACATCCGCGCTGGCTCCCGCTCAGGACGTATTAGCCTATGGATTACATGTAATGCAACCCATTATGCAATGCAGCCCGGATTACAGCCCGATAAACTCCGTGTAAGCGCGAGGCTTTGCAAAGCCGAAGCCGCCTTTAGCATCCCCCGCGTGACAGTCGCCGAGGTGAGGCTGCTCCCACACGGAGGTGTTTAAAAGCTCAAGCCTGGCAGTTTGGAGCTTTCCATTTCAAATAACCCAGGGGACCTGAGCCCCCCCCAGGGGACACACCTCGGTACAGGGTGTCCATAACCTGGGGGGAGGCATTTGTGGTGTTTCAGCTCTTGGGGGGACATCCCGGTGGGGATGGACGGGGAGCACATCCCTGCTGTGGGGTGTGATGCCTTTTTGGAGCCATCCTCTGGTCCCTGGCGACTCCTCCCTCCGCTCAAATGCTGCCTGCCTGATCCAGAATTACACGCTGGGGTGAGGTCTGCCGCGAGGTCATGATGTCTGCATGACCCTTTTTTTCCTTCTTTTTCCCCCAATTCCAACTACACTTTCTGCTTTTCCCCCTGAGCTATAATAGCGCCGTCCTTTGCCTTTTTGGAGTATCATGCTAATTGGGTTGGAACAGAGGCTTTCATTACCCAAAGCAATAGCTTGCAAACGGAGTGGCACCAATTATTTTTCTACTGAACACAGAATTATTTAATCTGGGGCTGAATTTTGAAGAAAATGGTAGAGGGGGACAGGGGTGCCCCACAAACCCAGTTGTAGGGACATGGGTTTGCTGATGATTAACTAGGAGAGGAGCATGGGCAGGGTACCCCTTGCTTTTCAGGCAGGTTTTGGGGTGCTGAGAAAGTGTTGGATCTGCTAAAAAGTGACCCACTACAGGAGCCAGCCAATGTCAGGATTTTCCAAGTCCAAGGTTTAGCCTGTTTGGAGCTGTGTGTGTCTGTCGTGGAAAAAGAAGGAACCTGGAATTGCAATGGTCATTCATAATGAGAGAGCGGGTGGGGATATTAATCTTCTTGCTTTCAAGGTTAAGCTTAATTAACCTCTCACTGTTAGATGCCAGGATGAAACCTCGCAGGAGGGACGGTGCACCCGCGGGCTGCTGGTTCCCATCCCTTAGAGCACAGGGAATTTTTCCCAGCCTTACCCAGGTGATTCAGTAACATGCCTGCCCAGTTGACATCCCTGTCCTTCCCTTCCCAAGCTGGAACCAAAGGATAATCATAGAATTGTCTCCGTTGGAAGGGACTGTTAAGATCATCTAGTCCAACCATCAACCTAACTCTGATAAAAAACCATCACTAACCCATGTCACTAAGCACTATGTCAACCCGGCTTTTAAATACCTCCAGGGATGGTGCCTCAACCACTGCCCTGGGCAGCCCCTTCCAAGGCTTAAGAACCCTTGCAGTGAAAAAATTTTTCCTAATATCCAACCTGAACCTCCCCTGGTGTAACTTGAGGCCATTTCCTCTTGTCCTATCGCCTGTGACTTCGGAGAAGAGACCGACCCCCCCTGGCTACACCCTCCTTTCAGGGAGTTGGAGAGAGCCAGAAGGTCTCCCCTCAGCCTCCTTTTCTCCAGGCTGAACACCCCCAGCTCCCTCAGCTGCTCCTCATAAGACTTGTGCTCCAGACCCCCCACCAGCTTCGTTTCCCTAAACGCAAATGGTGAGGCCACATAATGCTGATGAAGGCAGAAAAAGCAAAATTTCCTCTGGGGGCTGGAATTTGGGGTTGCCACCACCTCTTGGCTTTGCCACAGCCAAGCGGAAGCTGCAGAAAAATATGCTTGGTCCAGGGGAAATACTGCTCTAAGATGTTGTAGGGTATTAGGGCCCTACGAAGCCGAGCTGTTGCAATAGGGATAGAAACCTGGGGGCTGTGTGGTGCCTGCAGAGCAAGACCTTCTCTAATCCCTGCCCTCTGTGCAGCTAATGCAGGAGATGAAGGGAGGGAGGACAGATGCTCCGCTCCTGCAGAAACACCCGACTTGGCTGCTGCGCCACGTGCCGGGTTTTGTCCTCCCGGCGAGCTGCCGTTGAGGAGGAGGAGGAGGAGAGAGGGAAAGCAGGGAGGAATCATCTCTGATTTAATCAAATAGGAGGGCACACGTCCGCGGGGATCAGATCAGCCCCGCACGGGAACGGGAGCCCCGCCGTGCCGGATTAAATCCCCCTCCGTCTCCTTCAGCATCTCGCACCGATGCTGGCCACGGCCAGATGTTTCTGGGGAAGGTGTAAGAAAGCCCTGGAGCAGTCAGAACCCCCCCTGTGATGTTTTCTGTCCTCTGCCTCTCTGCCCTATTTCTCTGCTGTGCAAACTGCCGAGGCTGCGATGCTCCGGGCTGGGGGACGGGCTCTTGTCTGCTCGGGGGTTTCTTTATTTCTTTTTTTTTTTTTGGTTTGGGCTGCTCTTCGTCACCGCTGCAACTGGCAGAAAAAGCTGTATTTGTGGCTGGCGGCTGCAGTGTGACCCGTGACACCCTGCCAAAAGGCACCGGGGACGCGGTGGGGGACATCGGGCTGCACGGCTGTGCCCTGGGCTGTGTCACTCGCTCCCGGGGACACCGCAGTGTCCCAGCCTCGGGTCGTCCAGCAGCACGGACACAGCCTTACAAAGTCCTGCCAGCTCAGGGAAGGGAGCAAGGCAGTGGCTGGAAACACTCGGCAGCGCTTCGTTTTGTATTTGAAGTTGTCCCTTGTCCCCCAGAAGCTCAGAGTCAGCAAGTGGAGTCACTCTGCCTCCTCCTCCCAGCACTGAGCTCGCTGCAGGCAGAGCCCCAGCCCCTGCTCCATCCCCAGCCACGGTCCCAGAGGACAAGAGACATGGATTTTTCTCAGCCATTCCCTCCAGCAAAGGCAAATGATGGGCAAAGCCCAGGAGGGGTCGGCTGGGGACAGGCACTGGGTCCCCAACTCATGCCCCTGCCTCGGTGGATAAATTCCTTGCTTCCCAAGCTTTGGGGCAGGATCTTGTCTTCACTTTCCCCTGCTCTCACTTTATTGCCCTCCTTGACATCTGGATCCTGTCGCTCTTTGCAGGGTGAAGGGCTGGTGCCCATCACGCTGCTGCAGAAGCATCTTGTGTCGAGCCTCCCCCAGCGCAGCTGTGCTGCAGAGATGCTGGGGTTTTTATTTTATTTTTTTTTTCGCTCTAGAAATAAGACCCATCTTTTCTTAGATCTGCAAGGCTAATTGAGTGGAGGAATTGATTACCATGGGCATGAAAAATTTCTTATCTCTTTAAATCCATAAATGACTCACACTGGTTTAGTTCAAAATCCCTGTAAAGTCCCGGTGGTGTGTTCTGCCAGAGAGCAGAGATGCTCGTGCAGTTCCTTCCCTTGAGAAACACCAAATCCAGGGAGCGATGCCCTATTGCCTGATGCCTCTTCAGAGGGGAGCTGTGATTTGTGTCTCTAGTGGCCCCACGTTGCTCCAGCCAGCAGGACTTTTCCCTGGCCATAGCGCTGGAGACCATGGAGGCAGCTTGTTTTTCACTGGGGATGGGGCTGATGCAGGTACATCTCAGTTCACCAGTGCCGTTCATCCTTGGATTGCCATTACCCACTGGCCTGAAACAGGTGGGATTTGCCAACCCTAAACACGCTGAAAGCAATGAGATGCACTTGGTGGTAGGAAACTTGTCACAGCAAAAGACCATGGTGCCAGTTATCTAATACCATAGAATGGTTTGGGTTGGAAGAGACCTTAAAGACAATCTTGTTCCAACCCCCCTGCCCTGGGCAGGGACACCTCCCACCAGACCAGGTTGCTCCAAGCCCCATCCAGCCTGGCCTTGAACCCCTCCAGGGATGGGGCAGCCACAGCTTCTCTGGGCAACCTGGGCCAGGCTCTCACCACCCTCACAGCAAGGAAGTTCTTCCCCAGATCTCATCTCAATCTGCCCTCTTTCAGTTTAAAACTGTTCCCCCTCATCCTATGGCTCCACTCCCTCAACAAGAGTCCCTCCCCATCTCTCCTGGAGCCCCTTGAGGGACTGGAAGGGGCTCTAAGGTCTCCCTGGAGCCTTCTCTTCTCCAGGCTGAACCCCCCCAACTCTCTCAGCCTGTCCTCCCAGCAGAGGGGCTCCAGCCCTCCCAGCATCTCCGTGGCCTCCTCTGGCCCCATTCCAACAGGTCCGTGTCCATTTTATATCTATATCTACATATAGATATATTTTGTAATATGTAATATTCTTGTAATATATTATATTGTTTTATATATAATGCATTTTAAAGGAATATATGTATTTTAATGTGTGCATTTAATATTTAAGAAATGTATTTTAAACCATGCAAAGTGCCTGAGCTCCAGGTGGAAATACAGCGAGAGGCGCCATCCTCTGATGCATTCAAGCAGCTCTGATGTTTAAACTCTGCCTTTTGCCAGGAACCTCAGCATCTCCCTCCCTGACACACACGTGTGTGCAGTGTCACAGAGAGTATTACAGGCACCAAGTGTTGCAGTTTCAAGCCAGGCTTTGGGAGACTCCGTGTGTTTGTGATGAATCCCGGGCCATTAATGATTGCTTCATTATTTTTTTTTTCAAGCAGGATATTACCACCAGCCTGAATGGATGCTTTCTGTATTATTATTATTTTTTTTTTTTAATGTATCCTTCTTTGTGGGCAGAACCACGTAGCGAGCAATCTGTGTGCTCCAAACAAGATAATGTGATGATACAGTGGAACCCCTGCTTGGCTGGAGATTGCTAGGTAATATATGGTATTCTGGTGAGATGATAACCCAAAATGGATTGAGTATTTCTCCCTGCAGCGTTTACATCAAATACTTAAAGTAGCCCTTTGTGGGCAGAGAAGTCAGAGGTGGTATCATCTGACTGGAGAACAGAAAATACTTGAAAAGGGGGGAAAAAAAGAGCTACTCATTGAGATGATTTTATTTTCTTGAGCTTGCGAGGCTGGGAGGCTGCGGGATGAAAGGGGATGGAGGGAATAATTGGAGTTATAAAGTGTGGGCAGCAAGCTCGCTGCTGGGTGAGTTAATGAGCTATATGAAAATTAAATCCCCGGCCGGAGAACCTTGTATGAAGATGCTCTCCCTTGGGTTTCTTCTTGCTGGCAGTCAGCGAGTCCTAGAAAATGGGATGTACGGCAGCACGGATTTTGCTGTAGACGGTGCCAGCCCAACCTTCTCACACTCGATTTCTTTCTTTGAAAGGCAGCAAACTTTCCAGGCAAGGAAAATACGGTGGCTGAGGTCTGCCCGCCTTCCCTAAAGCATTGTCCGTGTGCCGAGAGGAGACTGCAGCTGGAATTTAAGGGTCAGTGGTGTTATCGTGGGCTGGGGAAGGGCTGGGGAAGCAAGAGGATGGGTTAGAGGTGGCACAAAACAGGGCAAAATGCCATATTGCAAAGGGTGAGCTGATGAATTTGGGGGATGAAGCAGATTTTTTCACTACGCTCAGGGCTCGTGAGTGCGAATTAAAAGGAGGAGAAAAGACCTCAGTGCGTTCGCTGTGTGCAACTTATATACGATGCTGCTGGGTAAAGGAAAATGTGACCCTAAAGCAAAACAGATACGAGGAAATATTTAAACGCTTGTGAAAAGCTGGGGAAACCTCTTTGGGAACGTGCCACGGAGTTCTAATCTTTGTCCCAAAAAAGCTGAGTCTAAATCACAGCAGGTGCAGCAAAGGGTCGCCGGGGAAAAGGGGCCTATTTTAGGCGAGGCCATGAAAAATGTCCTCTGTGTTTGGCCAAGGAGGTTGGGAGAGGACGTGATGCCTGGCTATAAATACAGCGGGAATGTAAACACCAGGGAGGGGAGCAAACTGATTTAACTCGAAGGGCGATGTCAGCAGAAAAACAAATCGCTCTGAACTGGGCAGGAATAAATCTACAAGGAGATCGGCGCACGGTTATAGGATCCTGGGATGACTGGGGCTAATAGGATTGTCGGGGGTGAAAGACCTGAAAACTAATTTTGAGGCAGAGCTTGTTAAATTGATGAAAGATCTGACAGGACCGTTTCTGCCGGCAGCAAACTGGGGGCTGAGCTGGGAAATCCCTTTCCGTGCGTATTATTACCCTGAGCTCCCCGACTTTGCATCCACAGCATCCTGCTGACCTGGAGCTCATGGTGATGTTAGTAGTGACTATTAATAGCATCTCATGATCTTTTTTTTTTTTTTTCTCCATGCCTATTCCATGAAAAAAATAAAATAAAAAAATAGAATATCTGAAAAAGGCTTCCTTGTACCAGACTGCAGCCGGCTCCTTTCAGCTGCAACGGGGGACTGGGCCATGTCCTGATGATGCTGGGAGGTCCCCGGGTTGTTTTTAAGAGCATGCAGAGGGTGATAAAACCAGTACGGCTTCAACTGGTGAGGCAGGCATGGACTGGAGGATTTGGTGGGGTCTGGACATCGTAAAAATCAGGGGAGCAGCGCTGCTGGCTGTGTGGTGCTCTGCCCTGGGGACAGGGGAGGCAGCGGGAGCTTGAAGGGACCGGGATGAAGGATGCTGGTGGTGGGGGATGCTCAGCTCTGCCTGAGAGAAGGAGACGTGGGGGAGCGTGGGCACAGCAAACCCTCTCTGAGCTGCTGTGTGCTGGTCCCATTATGGGAACCACATTATTGCATTAGTGCTTTATAAAACAGCAGCCCAGAAATGGGGAAAAATTGATGTTTCCCCCCCTCCAAAATAGTCTGAATATTTCCTGCGAGCCGACAGCCTCCAGACAGATAAGTTGTAAGGTCCTCTTGGTGCTTTTTTGGGATAGGACCTAGCAGGGATTTCGGAAAGAGTCATGTGAGGGAAATGGGAAAGGCTTCCCTGGAGGGAGAGGGTGTTTGTTCCGCGGCAGGAACAGACCTAGGGATGATTTCCCTATTTTTTTCCCCTAGGCATTTCAGTTTTGTTAATTGGACGAAGCTTGCAGATCTGTTAATTCGTTGGACTGGAAAACGCTTAACCTCGTGATGAGGGTGTTTGGGTAAAGCATTTGGGAGGCTGCGCTGTTTGGACACAAAGGGGTTTGCTAAAGCTTCTGTGGGGTCAGAGCAACCTAATTACGATTTAAGGGAATGGGCTGGGTTTCAGATCAAGGAAGAAAGCACCTGGAACGTGCTGTCGGATGTGGGATATAGCGCTAAATGAGCATGCAAATTAGATGGCTCTCATTATAAAAGGGCAAGTTTGATGAACAGTTCCTGAGAGCTTTCCCCAGAATGATGCCTTTGACTTCTGCCGCTCGCCTTATTATGGCCGGACGAGGAGCCTGGGCAGGCGGGTGGGATAATGAACTGCTGATAACGCTGCGCCTTGGAAGAGCACGGCTTTGATGCTGGCAATAAAGAGCGATCGTTTCGCCTCCGCGCTACTAAATCTGGGCATCGTCACAAAGTTCAGCCCGGCTGCTCAGGAACACGGCAAAACCCACCATCAGGCCCCGGAGGGCTGGGGTTTGTTTGAAAGTCAAGGTCAATGTGGAGCCTTGGTGGAAGTTTTTGGCAGGTCTTGTGCCTTGTTGTCCTGCTGGGGCTGGCGTGGGTAGGGTAGGTGGGTCTCCCCCTGGGTGTATTTACGGTCAAACCCAACGTTGCATGAGAAGTTCCTCCCAGTACTTCCCCAAATTCTCCCCAGGAGCACCCCGGTGCCCAGGTGGAGAAGTCAAGAGTCATCTCCCTGCACTTGGCTAAGGCCTTGGGATGAAGCAGCTGTTTTTTCCTGCCCAAAATAATCTTGAGTATTAAGCCTCACGCCCTAGACCTTCTCAGCCTGATGGTATCACTTCAGAAGCATAAGATGATTCCCCTTGAGCTTCCCGCTTGCTGGAACAAGTGTGTTTCAGCTCAGCCTGTGTGTGCTCTTTTGTGTAAGAAAAATCCCATTTATCTTTCCTGAACACCAACGGTTGGATGATCAGAGAAGTCCATCACATTTCGAGGCAAGTTAGAGCAATTCTCACATGCAGGGGATAGATTTTGCTGAATAAGATGGTTTTTGTTACCAGTCCCAAAACTGAAGATGAGGAGCCTGCTTCCCAGCAGCCACGCTCCTGTCTTCAGTGGCCACCTCTTTTGGTTTATCAGAAATGTGCTAACAGGCAGGAGAGCCTTGGAGGTTAATGGAGTGAATCTGTCTTTATGGGATCTGTGCTGGATCCCCCAAGTGAGGCTGCAGAGGGTTTCCTGAACTCCTCTACTCTCCTGGAAGAGGTATTAGGCCCTGAGACATAGCCCCAGCCAAATATCCCCAAGGTGATGTAGATGTTCATGGTTCTCCTGGATAAGTTTTCTCTGGGACAAGGAGACTGATACCTTGAGCATCTGGGAGTGTGGCAGACCCAAAGCATTTTCCTTTCTGACTCATCTTCTTCTGGACCAGAAATGAGAAGTTGTCCTGTGCACTCTCCGTGCTGCTGTTCCTCATCTCTCCTGCACCCTTGACCTTCAGCTGCGGGTTTGCCAGGGCCAGGACTACCCCTTGCAGTGTGCCTCTGCAGGTTTGGGCAGTGAGGTCCCGGTGTTGGTTATATCCCTCAGCAGGAATCAAAATTCTCTTAAGCTGGAAACTACACGAATAAACCTTTAAATTGCAGCAGACCCTGCGCTGCTTTCCTGACTCCGACAACAGCAGTTAGCAGCCCTGTAATTGTCACCGTAATTGTAGGGGACTTGAAAACCCTGAGCCCTGCCAGAAACATAACTTAATCTTTTCTGAGATGTTGCTTTTGAGGGCTGAGCGTGGGGATTTGCTCTTCTCACGGTGGCAGGGGACCAACCCTGAGCCCAGGACTGGCGGGGAAGGTCTGGGGGCTGCTGCACCCTCTGGTGCCTAATGAAGAGCCCAGGTAAGGGCAGCACATAAGCTTGTTACGGGGGCTTATTCACCAGATGGACGAGCCGTTCCCAGGTAGATCTTGTTTTTCATTAATATGCCATTAGCCTTATTTGTGTGCCCTGCTCACCTCCTCAGATCGTGTTCCTTCCCCCGTCTGGCGGAGAGATTGTGTTTCCAGCTCAGCCTGTCCTTGGCATCGCGTTGCCATCACTCCTCACCTCCCCAGCCGAAAACAAGCATCAAGGGGGCTCGGACCACCTGGCTACGGCCGTGCCGGCCTGCCAGGGGCTTGAGAGAGGTCTCAAGTGTGGCACTTGGTCATGGTCCCAAGGTGATGGGGAAAGGCACTGGTCCCAGTGCGGGAGCATGGCTCTGGCTCTGCCGTCCCTCTCTGGCTGCGGGCAAGCAGAGAGTAGAAAACCATAATTAAAAATTAATTAATGAGAGATGCCCCATCCCTGGAAACATGCCAGGTCAGGTTGGACGGGGCTCTGAGCAACCTCATCTAGTAGAAGATGGCCCTGCCCATGACAGAGGGGTTGGACTAGGTGGCCTTTAAAAGTCCCTTCCCGCCCAAACTACTCTATGGTTCTGTGATTTGACTGCAAGAGATGCCAAAGGTTCCCCTAGCTTCTGCAGGCGTGCTTTCCTAGCACTACAAAAAAAAAAAAATTCCTGGGAGCTCGGAGCCCCTGGAAGGGTATTTGTGAGCTTTGCAGCGTGTCGGGGCGAGGACAGGCGGGTTACACAAAACACCCCGACCCGCGGCGCAGGGGAGAGCGATTCAGGGCCGGGAACCTGCTGGGTCCGTCTGTAGCATGTATCAAACTCCTCTGAAAAACGAAAGCCTGGCAAAATCCCTCCTCCTGTGTCATTCTTTCTTAAATGTTTTCTGTCAGTACATTTTGTTCTCCATTTTCCTCGGTACGTACTGAAGTGGGAGATTTTATAATGATTCACAGTGTTCTGCCGAGCAGCTTCAAGCAGCAACCGGGGAGTCTGTTAAATAGGCATCCAGCCCGGAATATTTTGTACACTATCTAAATGCAGCGCTGTAATTAAAAGACATGCTTGAAATAAATGACAGAGGGCTTGGGGTTGGGGTTTTTTTCCTCCTCTTTTTTTTTTTTTTTATCCCCGAGGGAGATGGAAAAGGGGGGGTTGAAGTTGCCCTGGAGTATCAAAAGGCACAACAAAAATATATGAACAAATAGTATCCCAGCAATGGGGGCCGGTGCAATTACTTTCAAATGCTAGATGTTCAGTTATCACCCAGGGAACTTTCTGTCTGATTAAAAATAATTATTGCTGGCGTTAAATCTGTTTAGAATTACTCGGCGCAATTCATCTCCTATTGCACGCCGCTACCATATGCCTGGTTTGTTGAGTGGAAAAATGTCTCTTTCGTTTGGATAAATAATGCTTTGTAAATATTTAGAGATGAACGTTCTGGATCAGTGAGCGGCTATTTTTTTTCTGACGATAAATATGTGCAAATGAGCTCGGTTTTGGCGGCGGCTGGGTTTGAGACAGGCACTATCTGGGGCCAGATTAATCCCTATGTAGCTGCGCAGGGGCCATGCCAAGATGACTTACCATGGGGACAGCAGAAGGGACATTTCTGCTGCCGAAAAAGTGGGGTGAAAGCACCTCTTTTAAGATTTTAAGTCCATTAAGAGGAGCATCTGCAATGCTTTCCAGCCAGCTGTGGTCTCAGGTACCTGGATATTTGGCAAAGGCGGTGAATTTCCCTCGTTCCTGCTGCCAAAGTCCCAGGAGGACCCACGTGGCGTGGAGAAGGGCACAAGAGCTGGATCCTGCATCATGTCCGGATCTGACCCTGCTCCTCAATGCCTGGAAGAAGGGTCTGCTGGGGACAGGGGACACACAAACCTCTCGGCGTGCTCCAGACTCCCTGCCTGCCACCGTCGCAGGCTCGTGGATGGGACTGTGGGTTGTTGCTCTTGAACCCCTGGGACAGCAAGAGAGCTGAGGTTTTGCATCTCTCCCCTTTTGCACATCAAAACCGCCCAGCTCGGTGCCAAAGAACATATTTGCTGAAGACATATAACCACCAGCACAGCTGCTCTGGCTGGGTGATTCACAGCGAGGGAACACAGCGAGGGCTGTCGGAGGGTGCACAAGAGTGTTCAAAGAAAGAAGTTTTTCACGTGAAGTGCTTTGTCCAGAGGCTTTAAACCTGATGAGATGTCTCAAACAGGCTTTGCAAGGGGTGGGAGTTCAGCCAGACACATCCCTCCACTCCTGAGATGCCTCCCAAGGGGCAGGGAGGGGGTGTCCAAAAGATGAATTTCTTTCCCTCAGGATATACATAGTGGAGGAGATGCAAGTCCCAAGCGTGCCGGTCATCTTCACCAAGGTCCTGCCACCTCTTAGTCTCCGTCTCCTCTTTCTTCCAGGCGAATTAAAACCGGCAGGAGATCTCAGTCCTGCCTGACTCGGGCCAGCTGTCTCAGCAAACACTCTTCGGGTGTATATTTGCTTTGCATTCGATTAAAACACGAAGGCAAACAATGGGCATTAATGAATTCATTCGTTTATGATGACAATACGTTTTCGAGTCCTCCAATTGATTTGCCGAGCAAGCTGATAAAAAGAGCAAACCTTGCATTATTTACCACCCCGAGTCTAAATGTAACGTCTGAACCAACAGAGCTTGTTTGTTTTTTAAAAATTCAAATGAGGACAGCAATAATCTCCTTTCCAGGAGGCTGGAAGTCCCCTGCAAGGAGGGGTTTCGCCCCCTTCCCTCAAAAAGATGTCACGGCTTGAAGCCAGCTTGACGGACCTGGGGTAATTTGTATTTGCTTGAGTTTCAAGGTCTGCACTAATGCACACAGGGGCAGACACAGGGTCAAGTTGCAAAAACTGGAGACCAGAGCAAAAAGGCTTTTGACAGTCAGCTGAGTCATCAGCTCCTCGTGGTTAATTAGACATAGTTTCTAATTAAAGTCATTATTTACCTTGGAAAGCAGGGAGACTGGGCTGCTCCAGCCCTTGTTGGGTGCAGGGCTTGGATTTGCTGTGTTTTCTGGGGATGGGTAGGAAATGGAGGCATGAGGCTCCTCCAGGTGCCTGGAGGCAAAGCAAAAAGAGAAATGAAGAAATAGGAGCCACTGGGAGAGTCAATGTCACCTCTGGTGCTCCAGGGTTTCTTCTGCACTGTCCCACATGCAGCAGCAGCCACTGGATGGAGGGGGACGAGTTGTAGGAGCCCAGGTGACCTTAGCTGGATCAAAACCACCCTTGAAGAGGTTAACAACAACAAAAAAAAATAGAAAAAATAAGGAAGATTAAAGGAATTCTTTTCTCTCTCCAGAAGATCGGAGACCACAGGCCATTCCTCTGCCTCCATGCTCGCTCCAAGACCAGATGGAGCAAACCCATCCTCTGCTTCCCGCTCCAAAACGCAGCAGCGTGCTCAAGCCTTGACCAAAGAGGCCATTACAAAAGCAAGTCAAAGCCTTGATTTAAACCAGCTTGTTTAAATATTTTCGTGCTCCCTGTGGTTAGATTCCAGACTCTTGCTCCTGGATTACTTTAGCCTGGAAAAAAAAAAAGGCGATACGTCAGAGGACGAGAAGAAAGGCCTGATTCATTGATGAGGGCACAGCACTGCTGAACACAGGGTGCTACAGTTTCCCCAGGAATGCTTTTGGGGTCTTAAAATGCTCTGTAGTAAATAAAACAACCAATATTGCCAAGGAGGCGGTTGGGGGGGAGGGATAATTTTTCCCAAGCTAACGAGTTACAGGATGCTGTTTGGGTGAGCGGTGATACTCCCTGGCTGCAATTAGCAATCAGTTGTGGCTGCTAATGAATAGCCCTTTTGAATTATTTTTTGTTTAGGATCAAGGGGCTTTGGATTTCCTGGGCACCTCTTTCCCGCATGCCCATGGCAAGGGCTCAGGAGGACCTTTCCCATCTTGTTTCTCCCCCTGAAGTGGCAGCTCCATGAGCAAGGGGGATCCGCTCCAGCCTCACCCACAAATTATTTATGGTCATTACTGGCTTCCCCTTCAGCCAGCACCTGGAGTCTTTGGGGCATTTGGTGCCACAGAGGTGCTCAGCAAGCAAAAACTTCCCAGCATTCTTATCTTGATGTCCAGACTTTCTTGTCTTTCCTACAGCCAGGGATGTGCTTGCAGGAACCCCTTCAAAAGCCAGAAACTCTGATGCCCAGGGAAGAAATTGGGGAGGTCTCCCCCATACCCTATGTCTGACGGGCACTTGTGTCCTTCACCCCTTTCGTTGGTGACTTTGGGTCTGGCTGAAAGCCCATCACGTCCATCAGCGTCTCTCCAGGGCCACAGACCAGGCACAGGATCAATGTTTTTTGCAGAAGACGATTTTTAGGAGGAAGAAGGCAGCTGATGGCAGCGCGCGCCCTTTCCAAGCAAAGATAAACAAGGGTGCCCCAAATAGCTCCGTTCTTGCTGGCAAGGGGTATTTTTAACTTGCAACACAACACAAAAATAACACAGACGGCTGGAAAAAAATAAAGAGACGGCTGCTTCGCAGGGAGAGGAGTTTGCTGTGTTTCGCGGGGAAAGCAAGAAGCGTCTTTTCCGCAGCCCTCTCCCAGCTCTCCCACAGGCACACCATTCCCAGGAGGTGTCACCCATGGTGTTTGGGCAAACACGGTGGATGTTTTTAAATGGCTGTAATCAAGGCTGAAAGGTCAGGATTGAGTGAAAGCATCTCCCAGGCGCCTGCTTTTACACCCTGGCCGTACCCCAAACCAAGAAAGAATCGGTTGACTTCATGGGTCCTTTCATCTAGAGATGCCTTGGACATCTGGATGCTCTGGCTAACGCTGTCAGAGAGCAGAAAACGCATCTCTCACTCAGTGCCATGCCAAGAAATGACCTTCTTTTTTTTTTCTTCTCCACACACCTGCCTGCAGCCTGCCTTCCCCATAGCGCAACAGAGCCAAGGATCCCCTGGACCACGCCGGGAGCTGGGCTGAGCCTGCCCATGGCAGGGAGAGGGCTTCACTGCATCCTTCAGGGTGACCAGGGGTGTCTAGCTGTGATAAGAGCCTTCATGGCTCCTGCTTTTCCTTTCGTAAAGAGCAGGAAACAGCTGGGATAAGGATGGGACGTGCAGCATGTGGGGGAAGTTTTGGAAAGAGGTTTAGACCCCTGGGCTACGCGAGGCATGTGGAGGCTGCCAGAGATGTTATAAATTCAGGTGGAAAAGCAGCCGTAGCCCCATGCAGGTACACGCACACACACGCATACGGGAAATTAAACCTCTCTCTTGCTCGTCAGAGCTTCGTTTGGGGAGAGCAGTCAGGAAAAAGAGCAGTTATGGAGGAAAATCATGGCCCGTGCTCACATAGCAGCCCCACGTCAGGGGAAAATCAGGGCTCTGCTCTCCCTGGCCCCTCTCCGTGTTGCCATGATGTGAGTCAGCTGCTTCCCTCCGCCTTCCCCTCCAGGATGAGTAATTCAGCCGTGATAACCTTTAACGAGTCCCAGGGACTGTCACAGCCTCATATTTAAATGCAGCCTAGTGTTTTATTAGCAAAGCCCAGGATGGAGACAAAGTGCTGGTTTGGGAAATGTGGAGGTGTCTGCTGGGGGCTTCAAAGGAGACCCCTCAAGAAATGCATTCAGTTCCTACAGCAGCATCTGCATTCAGCGGGGAGGGAGCCCTGTAACTCAGACTTGCTGAAATTGCAGCAACTCCCAGTAAATCTTATTTGTGTTTTAATGCTTAAAAGCTCCAGCAGCTGGGAGAGCCCTCATTGCAGCATTGCAGCACCTGGAGCCAGCCTTCGCCGAGCTGATCCTTGCAGTGCTGGGGCCATCCATGCATGGAAGGGGAGGTGTGGATGCAGCCTGCCCCTGGAGCAAGCCAGCAATTCGACCACCAAAATGTATGTATCTAACTCAAAACTGCTCCCTTGGTTTGCTTAAGCTGTGAGCTTTTTGCAGGATGTAGAATCATAGAATATTTAAGTTGGAAACAACCCTTAAGATTGTTGAGTCCAACTGTTAACCTGACACTGCCAAGTCCACTGTGAAGTCATGTCCCTCAGCACCACATTTCTGGCTCCTTTTATTTGTACAGAGGCTTGGAGAGGTGAGTCCTGGCCTGCGAATGGGACATTTGGTGGTTCTGGGGTGCAGATAATGTCCCCCAAGCACGATGGGCTGAGTCTGGTGGGATCTGAAATTTCCCTGAGCGGGTCCTGCAACGCAAGAAAGGGTAAAAAACCTCACACCAAGCCCTCTCCCTTTTTGACTCACACATGAAGTGCCTATACCCCATAACTGGTGAGCTATAATTGCACTCAGGTTGGTGAATCAGAGAGGCAAGATGTCAAGAAGATTCCCCTCTCCCCTTGCAAATTATAACGTACTATATTGCCCTTATAGGATTATGACTATGTCTAACAAGTAGGAATTTTGGGTGCTGGCAGCTCTTTAAACTTTACTGCCGCGATTTCTTTGCCTGTCTGGAGGCAAAGGCGGGCGGTGAAGTCGTGTGGGCAGAGAGGGCCACGTGGCCGCCCGAGAGGAGATGGCTTTTGGAGGCCAGGATGAAAGGAGCCGTTGTGTGTGCACGTCTGCTGCCCGGCATGGGAACGGCTTGGCAGTCAGCAGGGCTCATCATGTGTCGGCTACGAGCACGGTTGCTGCCCTTTGATTTTGGGACTGAGGGGGCTGGTTTGATCCCCCGAGGTAGCGGTCAGCTCTGTGTTGGCCATCGTCTAGACCGGGGATGCTTCAGGCTTTGAAGTCATGGGGTTTTGCAGGAGCGTGTGATCATTCAAGGCAGTGCAAGACCTTCGTTGCGGTCCTCTCCCTGCCCAAAGGGCCTAGAAAGATGCTGGTAGTGATGGAGATAGTGAAAAAGCAGATGTAAAGAGAGCAGGATAATATGATAGCCACAGGTGAGGTGTTTTAAAACCATTCCTGCTCCTACCTGGCTTGTACGTGCTGGTCGTGTTGTGCCTCTCTCATATGTTATAGATCCTAATCCACAAGGGACTGTGCCCAAAGGTGATGGGCACATGAGTTGTGTTGCTTGGCCAGTGGCTGGGTGAATCCTCAGCACCTCTTGCTGCCCACGAGCTGTCCTGGTTAGGGAGAATAAGGCAGGTGTTATCTGATACCTTAAAATATTAAAAGCCTTTTGGGTGCCTGGGCAACCTTCTTACCTATCTCAGTTCATTGACTACCCGTAAAACAGTTCTGTGTGTTTTCTTTTTTAAATCAAAAGTTCATTTTTTTGTGGGTACTGAGCAGTTTCAAAATATGAAATCTCAAACCCCTGATGTCAAATTAAAAAAAAAAAAAAAAAAAAGGTCTTTCTGTAATCTGCTGATTTTTTTCAGTGCCAGTCTTAAGATTTGGGGGGGCTCAGCTTATATGTCAACAATTGCAGTTGGTAAGACTGGATTTGAAGGACTATTATCTGTATATTAAATATCTGGTATTCGGTTGTGTGTCTGTATGCATGAAAATTTCTATTGGTATGAAAATTGAAGCCACCTCAGATCTTCTGCTAATAATGTTTTTTTTAATTTGGGCTTGTTAATGATCTGTGTAATTTAAGGACAAACCCCTGTGCCTGAAGCATTCCCAATCACTTCAAGTCACTCATCAGTGCTAAGGACTGTCCTGTCCTCACAGAAAGAGGCAGCTGGAAAACATGGGGTTCTCCAGATCCAAACTACAGGTGGATGTCTCCATCTCGGAGAAGGGGTTATGTATGTGTACATTTGAGTGCCCAAAATTCAGGGGGCTGTGCATGTTTGGGAAGATGCAGCATGTCTTTGGGAAAGCCTCTCTCCTTGCTGGAACAGCCCCACAATCCTGTGGTGTTGAGGTAAAGAGTTGGGACAAGGGATCAAGTAAATCATGCCCAGTTTGGCATCTGATGCTCCAGCTAGGATTTCTTCTTTGGAGATGCTGTCTGCTGGGCTGTCTCCCATTTTGCTTCCCTGATGGTCTGCTGGGCTCCTTGATCAGCAGAAGGCGGAGGAAGAGAAGGAGGAGGAGGCCTGTCATACAGTGCTTTCTCTTCTGGGGATTTTACAGCACCCATGCCAGCTCCCTGAGCTTCCTACCATGTCCTTCTCCTCTGCAGAAGGATCTCACTCTCTGTGCTGCTGTCTGGTCTCGTTTTTCCCCCATGGCTCCTACCTCATTCTTGGAAGAGAGGTCCTACATCTTCTACAGCTTTAATTCATCCACCTCTCACTGTGCAAGACACGAGCAATGTTAAGAACATGCACACATTTCGGCTTATTTATGGTCCAGCTCGGGAACTCCGTGGCTTCTGGATGTTGTTGAGTGGTTTTGCAAGCAAAATAAATATTATCCCTCCAGGATTTGGGCTGATAGCTTTATTTTAGGCATTTTCCCCAAGGGGGAAATATAGAATCTGCCCTTTAATTCCTTGCTGATACCTGTTCCTTCTGAAAAACGTTGCTCAACTGAGTCATGGGGAGAAGAAAGACATCTAGTTGCAGAGTCAGCTCCCACCACTTGGGATTTATGCCACAGACAACGTCAGCCCGCCGGGACGTAGCTGCTGAGGGCACCTCGCCAGCGAGGGAGGAAGTTGCATTGATCCTGTTGGGTGCGTGCAGAACAAGGTGCCTTCACGACAAACCCAGTGCCGGTGCCTCACCGGAGGATCTCGTTCCGGTGGTAGGAGGAATCTCATTAACACCAACTTCGGAGGAATCCAGCTCTGCCAGCCAGAAGACAAATGCAGCAGTGCTGTCGTCGTTTATCAAATGGGGAACGACCTTTGCTATCCATTAGGATGAAATGAAAAGCTCTGGGCTTTAACTTTGTTAAAATGCACGTGGCTGTCTCTTTGAGATCTCGGAGTCGGCGCATTGCTGAGATTAATCAAATTGTGCATTTTGCTCGTCTTTAAACGGTATTGTTAGATAATTCAATCTCTGCGTGATTTCAAGACGGCGGGCAGAAGAACGACACTGAGCCCGGCTGCAAAATCACCCTGCCAATGGCTGAGGAGGCAGAAGGGGTTTGGAGCCAAGTGCCCACGTAATGTTTTTAAATGACCTCACCTGGGTTTGAGTTACTTTTGGTCAAAATTAAATATGTGTGTCTATAAAGCTGTGAGTGTATGCGTGGGAGAGCTCGACCGAGGGAAATGGGTGCATCTTGCTCTGGTCTGCTACACACCTCCCCCCCGGGAAGAGGGTGTGGGGATGGGTTTTTTCTTGCATTTCACTTCAAAAAATGCTGATGTCCCAAGGAAAAGGTGGCCGTGCTGAAAAGATGGAGAAGAAGGCATTGCTCTACCTGCACTGGCCATCAGAAAGGGAGCCCACAGAGCAAAGTGGGGTAGGGGAGAGGTGGGTGTCTGTGCCTCTATGCCCCTTCCCTCCCAGGGGAGGGTGGGTGGCTGGAAGGAGCTGGCACACCAGTGCAGAGCATGTCTGGAAAATCCTCTTTTGGCTAGCTACTGAAGCAGGAGGCCTCAGGACATGGCTTCTCTTCTCCGCTCATACCTTGTATCCAACAGCCACCCACCAACACAAATTTGGCTCTTCCCTAGGAGAAGAAATTGGCTGATTGGCCGTTTCCAAAGAGTTGCAGTCAACGGTTCAATGTCCAACCATAGGTAGTTTGGTGGTGTCCCTCAATGGTATTGGGACTGGTGCTGTTCAGAATCTTTATTAGTGACACAGACAGTGGGATTTAGTGTACCCTTGGCAAGTTTGCAGATGACTCCAAGCTGAGAGACGCAGTTGATGATACACTTGAGGGATGCCATCCAGAGGGACCTGGACAGGCTTGAGGAGTGGTCCCATGTGAATCTCATGAACCTTTCCAGTATTTCTATTTTCTTGACAGTCTATAAGGTGATGATGCTTCTGCTGAGCATTGCAGGCAGGGCACTGAGATAGAGGCTGAAACCTTCTTGTTTCCACCTAGGAGCTACACCCAACTCTGCATCCCTGGGTTTTCAGCCATTGCTGCTCCATGGGAAGTCAGTTCCTGCCACGCAGCCAAGTCCCATTCCCAGCTGACTTGAGCAAAGGCAGAAGAGGCTTGGAGCAAACAAAAAAAATCCCAAAAGTCCATGCAGCTGTGTGAACTAGGTCTGGTGAAAACAGTTTGAGGTCTCACCTTACAAGCTTCTCCACATGGTGGAACTGAAAAACTATAATTGGGTCTCTGGTGAGAAAAAAACAACATCATGTTGATGGGTTGTAACCCAACCTGTATTTATTTCAGTGTAGGTCTGTGCAGGTGCTTTATGTAAGTCTAGAAAGATCTTTTTTCTTTTTTTTCTTCTGCTTAATGTGTTTGCTTATTTACAAACATAAATTAAATCCAGTTTAGAGGATATGATGTCACAGGGTCTTGTATTGAAATAACGGTAGGCTTTGTGTTCCAGCTGGTGTAGCTCAGCTTGCAGACAAGACCATAATATTTTTGCATACAGACAAGCCCAGAAGCAAACATACATATATACTTGTAGCTTCAATGCAAAAAGCAAGAAAAAGCAATGATCATGAGTACTGGAGCCTTGTAAATCAACTGAGCATCGTGGGCTGGATGACAATAGCTGGACAAAGAGAGGCCAATACCTCAGTGGAAATCAATCCGTTAATGGACAGGTTTTCTTGTCTCTTCCCAGAGTTAATTCAAGTCTCTGCGAGAGAGAGGATCTAAAACGATTAGCTGGAAATACGTCTTTCTTTGAGAAGGGTCTTGGGGAAATGCCTCTTTATCTAAAGTTATGTGAACTTTTGGTCTGCTGGTGACATCGACGCAAATCACCTCTTAAGTGGACTCGATCCTGGGGTTTTGTTATACCAAATATCACGGGCATCGCTAGATAGGATGCAGCATTTATTTCTGGGCGCTTGTAATAATAATGTTTGCATCACTCGATTATGAATCCATATGTAAAGGTCATTCCCACTGTGAATACCTGGAGGAGCTGCGTGGCACCGGATCCACGTCCCGCTCAGGCTCAGCTCTCCCCTGGGAACTCCTCTGCTCTGAGAAACTGAGCTACAAGGCTTGAACGAGGAACAAGTGACTAAATATTGACTCAGAAAAAACAAAGATCCCATTTAGATGTAAATGGAAAAGGTGGGGGGGGGTGGTGGTGGAGTGGAGAAGGAGGAAGGAAACAGAAATACATAAAATAAGAGTCTACGAGCAGAATTATCTTGTTGCAGAATCCGTTTTCCAGACTTCCCTTGGTGACTTATCGGCAACACTCCACATATTTGTGCAGCCGAATAGCTGCAAGGCACAAGTACATTCTCCAGTAGCAAATAATTCCCTTTCCTGATAACATCTTCAGCAGGGCTTGGCTGCAACGTGCAAGCGCAACGGCACGGATTTTGCTCTGAAGCAGGGGGGGGGGGACGACGGACCCAGCGTGGTGTTTGTCAGGCAGCTCAAATTCAAAGCAAAAGCAATATACGCACCCAGGAGGGGAGGCTTTCAAAGGCACTGAGGTTTTCCCGTGGGAGACGGGCACATCGGTGGCCGGGGGACCTCTAAGCTCCTACCTTCACCCTGTCTACGCAGCTGGCATTCAAACAGCGAAGATGACAACCTGGAGGTGATGGGAGCATTTCGGTTCTTAGCAGGACGGTGCTGGGGCACCAGCTCCAGACACAACACATTTTGGGGTGTGGAGAGGGCTGGGGAAGAGACATAAGGCAGGAAAGTGTGGGTTTTTTCATCTTGCTTCCTGGCTGTGTTGTGGATCTGGGCTGCCCATAGAGTCCTCTAACAATATCAGGTGTTGGTGCTGCCAAAGACGGGTCTGGGCACTGGCCTTTCCCATGACCCACCAAGTCCAGCCTCACCCATCTCTCCTCACCTGTCCATCCCCTCCGCTGCTGACTTTGGTTATCTGCAAGCCCACTGCAGCTGTATTGGCAATTAAACAAAAGCTCCCCGTTGCAGATACGAGCATGGCCATCAGCGCCAGGCTGCTTCCCAGTTAGAGCAATGGGAAGGTCTAGCGGGAAAAGCCCATGAATTTAATGGAGTGGCTGCTTCTTTGCCAACAGCACAAGATGCGCCTTGGTGGGAAGGGTCAACACTTCAGCATTTGCAAGACGGGGTCTGTCAGACCTCTCTGCACCAACGTTAATTGATTATACGAGGTGAGGTGGCGCAGCCCAACAAACAGACCCAGGCGATTCTGGCTCTGGTTCAGCTCTTCTGTGACCATCCTACCTTTGAAAGACAGGTTGTCCATCAGCGTCGCCCATCTGCCTTGCTTTGGTCGGGGAGTTGTCACCCTTGGGTGTGAGAGTGTGTGGCTTCAGGAAAGGCTACAGGGAGCGGGAGGAGATGAGATCTGGAAAGATGGAGTTCACCCATCTCCCTGGCCAGCACAAGGAGTGCTCAGGATGTGCGAAATTAGGTTAAAACAATGTAACATCCGTGGGTTCAGCTTGTTATTTCTCTCTGGTTGGTGTCACTAACGGTAACTGACCAAGACAAAATGGAGTACTTGGAGAGAAGGATAACTGCGCTTTCAAGGTCAGTGGTTTTTCTGAGCTCTGGTGGGATAATAAAACATGAAGAAGCAGAAGTCAAAACCGCTGCTGCAAAGCCCTGAGCTCATGTTGCAAAATTGTGCCACTAGCAGGGGTTCTTCTGCTGCTCTCACATCAGTCCAAGCGTTCTCATCAAGGAGTCACAGGTTGGAGGGACGATGTGCTTGCCCACCTTGTCTTGGCTGTAGATGTGAGGGGTTACACGTGTCCTGCCCTCACCAAGCAGAAACACCTCTTTTTTTCCCTTTTTTTTTTTTTTTTTTTTCCCCCCCATTTGCTGGAAAATGGGGGCAAATCCAAGAGCCTGTCATCCCGGAGCATGGCATTCAGCCTCTGCTCCACGCTGGAGGCACCAACGCAAGCAAAAATCAGTGCGAGAGCTCAGCCAAGGGACCCTGCTCCTGGCAAGCGCTGTTTATTCCCGCCTTGAATTTTCCTGCAGATGAAGAGCACGTTATCCTGGGAGACACAACCCAGAGCTGTGCTTGCAAATTGAAATCCTGGGCCCCGCACGCTTGCTGGGAAGCGTTGCATCGGTGGTGAATGCCCACAGCAGGCTGTGCTTCACGGGGGCACATCTGCAGGGGCTTCGCTGCTTGCAAGGGTCTCTTGCTCCACAGCAGGGGAAAAATGTGATTTTCCTGTTGGTTTTTTGGTTTTTTTTTCTTTTCTTTCCTTTTTTTTTTTCTTTAGTGGAAGGCTTTGCAGGCTGGGATTTGGAAGCTTTCCCAGTTTTTGCAAATAAAACTGTGAGTCTGTCTGTGGAGCGTTGGAAGAGGAATCTCAGGAACGTGGGAGCGTTCTCCCCGGAGCCGCTCTGGAGTTTCTCCTCCTGCTGCCTTGAAATACTCCTAAGGCGGTGGTTGTTTTGCACATCTCCATGTGCTGGAAACAAAGGAAAAGTGGGACCTAACAGTGCTTTCCTTTGAAATAGGCTCCCAAAATTGCAGGATTAGGCCCTGCAGTTGCAGAATAAAAAGAAGGAAATATCAAGCTCGTCCCCTGCACAGCGAGCGTAGGGCAAAATTAATAGCAGCAGTGATCCTAGCTTCAGTCGTTGCTGTTTGTAAAAGAGCTCAGTGCATCCTTGTGTCCTGTTTTTCATGTCACCACACAACGGAGGCTGTCTATTGGGGCAGCTAACCAGTTTCCTAACTCTAATGGGACTTGAGCAAGCCAAGAGATATTCAACGAGCTGAGAAAAAAGGCTGCAGCTGTCTCCCAGGCTGTATATATTAAAATGCGAGACCTTTCTTTCTTGTTGTTCCTCATCTATATGATGACTAATCACAAAGTTTTACGGAACAAAAGCTTAAGGGCATTGTGTTACTTATTTTGTGAGTTAGGAGTTGCAGCCCGTTCAGGAATGTGATGAACCCTGAAAAGAAACAGTTTTATCTTCTTAACCAAGGACTGGAGCCGCGCAGTACCACCAGCAGGATAATCTATTTCCTCCAGGCTGCTGCCTTAAAAATGTCAAGAAGTTAAAGGGATTTGAGTAAAAATAGAAAACGACATCCTGGATGACAAGGGAAGGCTTCGCGTCCGGCAGGGAGCTGGGAAAGGCAGGAAGGCACCAGGCAAAGCCCAGCACCGGCGGGAAGCCTGGATCATATGGGGACCTCCTGGCTGGGATGGGAGGAGGGCAAAGAAACCCTGTGGAAAGTCAAAAATCCACCCTGGCCCTTTTTACGGGGGGACACGGAGTTATTTCTGCTCGTTCTTGCTACTCTGCTGTGCACACGGGGCCAAAATGAGATGGGGTCAGGGCTCGAAAAGGCTCTGGGGGCTGGTGGGGTGGAGGTGGAGCGTGAAGCACCTTCTGCTTCCCAGGGCAGCCCTGGCACGGATGCCAACTGCCTTGATTTATTGCACACAGGCTATCTCGGCAAACAGGAGCTCTTGAAATTTCCTTTCGAGTAGCAGTCAATGGGCAACGCCGGCGACCCCGGGCCGGAGATGTGGGGACACGGAGAGCTGAGCGGTGGCATTTTTCCAGGGCTCGGTGCTGAAATCTCGTCTCGGTATAATTGAGTGAAGAAGACTCTGTCTGCCCTCTAACAGCAAATTAAACACAACTTTGTGGGCTTGGTGGTTTGCTGCCAAGCGCCAATACAGCTCCATATTAATAGCTTATGACAGGATTATTCTCCTTGTTTTTTGGCAGGAAGGAGCTCTTTGGCCTTAATCCTGCTTGTGGCTAAGGGAAGAAACCTAGCGCGTCCCCCGTATTTACCAACGGCGTAACTCTTCACTCCCAAATATCGCGTCAATCCCAAGTTTTCAGAGATGAACAGAGCAGAACAGCCCTGCATCAACCCCAAAAACGCCGCCGGATGATGATGAGAGGTGAGGACACTTCATACACTTCCCAGATGCCAAGCTCAGGCTTCTCCACGGACGTGGATTCCCCTGCGTGACCGTGAGCACCCAATCCTCCCCCAAAAATATAAGTTGTCAGGTTGTTAAATGGAAGGCTCTTTAAAAAAAAAAATTATACCTGTAGCAAGCTCGGCATTTAAATGCTTGAAAGGGGTGTGTGTGGGGGAAATAGGAATGGAAATAGAGAAGCAAAAACAATTTGAAGTGGAAGGTTTAGGAGGGTAAAGCACCCTGCACACAACCAGGTCAAATCCTCTTTGAGAGGCATCTGGATGAAGGCTCCCACAGCATTAATCCTTTTTAAAAATCACAGACTCCAGCCAGGGACCTCAGTGGTCCTGGGGAATATATTTCAGTGAAAATCTCCAAATCACACATGTAAAATAGTTTCCTGGAAAGCGCAGCATCCCACCCTTCCCTGTGCTTGCAGCGATGAGGAACCGGCCAGAAAGGCTTCAAGGGCTTGATTTTGGGAAACGTTGAGTTTTCAGCGCTCGCAACTGAGATTCACTGAATTCAACTGGCAGCATTGCTGGAAATAAAAGCAGGGGTTTTCTCCAAGAAGGAATTTTCAAAATTTGCCCCTAATTGTTGAGGTTTTGACTGGGTACATCAGAATTTGCTGGCTTCTGTGTGGGCAGCAAGGCTGAGCTGGCACTGGAGGCTTCTGGACCGGCCAGTGCTGGGGCTGGGGGGGGGGGGGACGGGACACACAACAAAGATACGTGTGTGCAAACCACCAAAACCTCCAGGAAAAATGAGGACAGCCTTGAATTTTTAGAAGGAGGTCAGCACAGCCATGGCTTTGTGCTTCCCACGGACCTGCGGACAATGTCCCTTCTCACTGTTACACATTTGCAAAGGGGAGGAGGGGGAAAAACAAAAAAAAAGAAAGTCAAACTTTGTCTCCCTCACCCTGACAGTGCCAGCCATGCCCTGTGGGCCAGGGTGGAGGTGACATCCCTCAGCACCGAGCTCCCATCCCTGCTTCTCTCAGTGCACAGAAGTGATGGGAGTTTTGGGAGGCAGGAGTGTTTATCTTGACTTCACGCTGGAAACCGCATGGAGTAACCAGGAGTCAAAGCATGAATAAATAACTACAGGGGGGAAAAAAAAGAAACCCAAAGCCCCCAAGATGCTTGAGTCGGCTTTAAAGTTCTCATGTGGCACAAACCAGAGACATCTGCGCTTTTTCTGCCTTCCCTTATCTTGCCGACACCACGGAGGAGCATTTACCCACGCGCACACAAACGTTTCTGAGAGGATCCAGGCGAAGGCACACTAAAATATTTAAATGTAGCACCACGCTCAGTCAATGACCTTTGCATAATTAGAAACTCTTTCTCTTTCTGATCATGGAAATGGCCCGTGGCTTCTGCCTTTGTTTTGCTTGCTATAGTCCTCCATATGCTCCATTTGCATCCTGAAATTATCGATCGGCTGCGCGCCTCAAATGTAAAGATTTATAAGCAGCGGTGATGGGGTTGGAGGGTCCCAGGTGGTGGGTTTGCAGGTCACCGAGGCTTTGGCTGCTGCAGATGGGACAAGCAGAGGGTTTAGCTGTGTCAGGCCTCGCTAATGAGTTGCGAGTTGGGCCAGTCCTTGAACGAGGAGGCTTCCTATGGCTCCGTGCCCATCTGCTCCCAAAAATCAGGCTAACAGAACACAAAATAACTCCCCGCTCGCACACAGGGCTGTCACAGCCTGTTCTTCCTCCTAAAGATGTCAGCGTGTTCCTACCGGCGGCTTCAGCACGTGCCTGGAAATCAGTGGGTTTAACAGCCCGCGGAGAAGAAAATGGTACGTGTGTGTGTCTCAGAGCAGGTTTGGGATGCTCGTCGTATCATCAGCGTGGCAGGGGGCTGCAGATGCAGCCACAGGGCCGTCTCGCGTTGCTTCCACCCTTTGGGGAACCGGAGTCCTGAGACCCTGTCCTTCACCCATTAAGGCGATGAGATTTCACCACCAGCTGCACAGTCCTTTACTTGTCCAGATGTGGATTTATGAGGTCACTTTTGCTTTTCTGGATACTTTGATTTGACTAAGATGTCTGAACCGAGGAGTCCTTCATTCCAGAAGGCAGATGGCAATTTTTATTAGCAAATAGTTTCCTCTTCTTTCTATTCCTTCAATAGCATCTTTTTTCTCGCTGTAGTCGGCTGTATGCTATATATACGTGATGGCTAACACTTCATGCTATTCATGTTGATTTTCTTTCAGCTCGAGGGCTTTTTTCATTCATCTTCTGTCTCTTAATGGCAACAGCAGGTATATGTGTGTTCTTTTCACACAAAAAAAGATGTCTCGCTATCTTTTCATAGCTTCTTCTAGTGTTTCCATACAAAATCTTCCCTAATTTAACATAACTAGTAAATCTCAGCAACACATAACCGTGCCTTTTCCCTGTCCGAAAAGCAGGGAGCTCTCAACCTCTTCCAGGATAACTCTGCTCCTTTGTTAAGGAATGACATTATCTGATGAGGTACCAGTCAGCTTCATCTCCTAACGATTCCAGAGAAAGCCAGCAGCAATCAGGGGGCTACCAGAATTGCATTTCTCAGCCATTACCTTATTGCTGTGAAATACTGTTTCAGCCATCCATCTGCTAAAGAGCCCATAATAATGACAACTCCACCAGCATCTCGGCCGATCCTGACAATAGCGAGCCTTTCAGCTTACAAAGCTAACGACTTACTAATTACCCCCGCCGAGCAGGCGTAGGAGAAGTGACCATCTATAACCATCCATACAGCGAGAGCTGCCACGACCGGGTGGAAGGCAGCGCTCGGGGTTTCGGGAGCTGCAGTTGGGCATTGATTTAACAGGATGTCGCAGGACACTGTTCCTTCTGCTGCATCTTCCCAACGTCTGCGCCCACCTTGGGGGGTGGTTCGGTTTTTTGGTGGGATGTTCGGGTTGTTTTTGGTTTTTTTTGTTTATTTTTATTTATTTTTTTATTCTCTCATACTCAAGATTTCAATGTTTCGGGGGCAGCGACAGCCTTTTTTTTTCTGAGTTTATCCATCGCCCAGCTGAAGGCAGCCTGGAAGCCTGCCAGGAGCACCTGGCAATGCACTTAGTAAATTATAGTAATGAAAAGAACGTCAAATGCTAGGAGGTAGTTATAAGGCTTTCCTGATGTATATACTTTGAAGGCCAAGTGCTGCTTTTAACATATTCCGGTATGACCTGGCACCTCTTTACCCTAACGAGACGCAGAGGAGCAAACTGATTAATTGTTAGGTCTCACTGCTGGTGAAGTCTGAAATCCCAGGTAGTTATTAAGCGCGGATGCTCCAGTCATTAGCAAAAGGGTCTCTTTTCTTCTCTTCTGAAATCAGATGCAGGTATGTGTGCTGCAGAGATTGCGAGAGGCAGTGCTGAGGAGCCCGGGGAGATGAGGTGACGGGCCCCCGCCGGCTCCGTGCTTTTGGCCACGGAGCTGAATCCTGCTTGGGAACAGCACGGGCTGGATCGCGCTGGGGATGTGGAGGATGTGTCTGTAACCCCCTGATTATCTGCTGGCTGAGCGGGAGCCAGGGGACCGTCTCTCGTTTCTAATATGCCATAATTTCTGAAACGCATTTCATTCTCTGTAGCGGAAACACGGGAAGATGATGTTTCATTTTAAGTGGCTTTGTGGGTGTTCAGGCTTTGCTGGTGGGTGAAATATTTTGGCGCCTGCAAATTGGGAAAGTTTTGGGTCTGAGGTTCCCAGTGCTGACATAGTGGAGCTCCCGTCATCCCAGCACTCCTCGAGCATCCCCTGAAAAGCAGATTCCTTGGTTAATAAAGAATGGTTGCAGCTAGATGAGGCTTTCAGCACACGCAGGGATCAGTGCAATTAGCTGACGAGCTTTTGCAATGGAAGCCTTTCACACATGGGCTGGTGCAGGGTAAACCAGAGCCAGGCTGAGACCTCGCACCCGAGCTTTGCCAGAGCTTCAGCCCTGGAAAAGCAGAGCTCCTCTCCTACCTCATATCCTGCAATGATTTGGGTGTTTTCATTCTGTTCGATGGGGGAAGCCTGGTTGATTTATGGGACGGCTGAATATCTCTTTGTGGATGGGGACCCAGCCATCTGCTCTCGAAGCTGCTCTCCTGGGGGGTGGGGAGCATCATTGCCAGGAAAGGTTTCCGTAGTAGGATAATGTGGTCCAGGCCTGGGGAATCAGTCTCACCAGCTTTATCTGCTGGGATGAAGGTCAGAATAGCAGAATTTCCCCTAAATTAGGTATGAGTAAATTATAGGGAAACTATGCCCATCCTTGTGGGCACAATGATGCCCCCATCATTGTGCTAGTCTTAACTTTCAAATGGAGACAAAATTTAAAAGCAAAAAGGAGAAACATGGAGAAATAAAGTCCATTCCCAGATGAGAAACTGGGGTGGAGGAGAGCCTCCTGCAACGAGGGATGTGGTGATTTTAGAATGGACTTGGCTCTGGGCTCCATTGCCAGGTGTTGGAGATGTGGATGCACCTGGATCCTCCTGGGGAGAGGGCAAGAAAGGCAATGCTGAGGTTTGGGTTGCCAGTGCTTCTAATTTTAGCAGACATGTACAAAATGTGTTTATTCCCCCTTTGGCTATCACAAGCCCGTCAGGAAAGAAGCTGTGAAGAGGGTGCACAGTGCCGGAGCTCCCGTGAAAATGGGTGAGCTATGGGGCACAGAGCAGAGCGCTACCTTTGGCTCTGCCCCATAGGAGAAGGGATATGGACCATCCACCCAGAATAACCGAGAACATTAGAAAAGACATACAGAAGCTTCTTGGGATATTTTATTTGTCTTTTAGACTTATGTTGATCTCTGAGCTACTCTTGCAAGAGAAGGACCTATAGCGACTATAAAGACTCAGGATGTCTTTCTTGAATGATAATAGCTCAATTAGAGCCAGTCATTAGACAGCTATGGCTAAGGTCATCTTCTCTTATGTACTTTACTTGGACGTTTTCTTGCTGGGGCCTTCTATAACTCCTCGCAGTCAGCTTAAAATTTTTGGCTTCTCAGCAAACTTTCCCGTTATGAGCCAGCTGCCTGGCCAGGGCCCCACACCACCACCACCACCATCACCAAACCCTGGCGACAGCCTCTCCCCACGGGGAAAATGAGAGCCTATTTCTAGTCTCTGCTTTCTTTTCTAGTCAGCTGCTAATCCATGAAGCCTTTTCTTTATCTCATGCTACTTTTATTACTTTGACAGCTTTTATGGTGGCAAAACTTTGATGAGACCCAGGTAGGTGATACACATCCAATCCCCTGCATCACATTCACCGAGTTCTTCAGAGGATGTGAATGCATTATAAACTTTGACTTATTTCTGTTGCCCTTTCCCCGGTGTATCAGACCTGCTAAATGCATCCCTATGTATCCGTATTTACCTATACTTTATTGTATTTTCTCCTAATTTGTCTGTTGATCAGACCAATTGGGTCGTGGCTATTAAGCTTCCCTCTTCAGAAACCGGTGTCAAGTTTGCCATTTCCCATCTGCTGTGGACAAACACTGTTAATTATTCACATAATTATATTTGAATCTCTTTACAGGTCTTGGGCCAGTGACATCTCACTCTGGCAATATGCTCCTCTCACAATTTACCTGCTTGTTCCAAAATCTCTGTTGGTGACACTTGTATTTCAGAAGCTCATCAGACCCATTCCAGATAAAGAGGTTTTTGCTGTGGGAGTCTCCAGCCACCCCTCCCACTGCAAACACCTGGGGGACTCATTTACCTGACCCACCAGGGTTTTATTTCACCCAAGACCTTTCACACTTCCATCACCTGCCAGCCCCAGTGAGTCCCAGGTAGACTTTCTGTCTGTTCTATGTTTTCACGTGTGTTTTTATGCCTCTGGCAAACTGTTCTGCAATATCTTTTTCACTTGCCTTATTGTGGTTTTATATTTGCCAGTGTTTATGCTGTATTCTGTTTTCCTCACTTAGACTTAGCATCTTGATGGCTCTCTTTTTTGTTCCTAATAGTCTTCTTCACTCTGCTACTTCTCTGTTTTTAAAAAAATCCTTTAGGACCTTTATTAAGAAGTGTTACGTGTTAAGCTGGAGCCTGTAATATATCTTTAAGCTGATACTGTGATACTTGAAAGTGTTTTATCCTTTGAGCTCTTTATTCATTTTGAAATGTAAATCCCATTTCCTAAATTGTAGGTGTTATTTCGAATCAAGACCGCTACACGGCTTGGTGGAAAATTAAGACAATAGCATATAGACAGCTTCCCAAATGTTGTAAAAAAAAAGCAAATCTATTTTAGCCCAAGCTCTAACATAGCACTGGACCCCTGAAACATGGGACTGAAAGGGTCTTCAAAACATGCTAAGTTCAGTACTGCATCATTATGAGGAATCACATTGTATTTTTCCTGTAGTATATTTATCAAACCTTATTTTAAAATATCTACAGCTCTTCCTTCTGCTGCTGCTTCCAGTCAGTGGCTGCTTGACAGCCTCAGTGACCTGAGAGCTGGGGACTTTCCAGCCTGAGAGGTCTGCACCCGCCCAGGCGATACCTGGTTGATCCCAGCCTTGGAGCTGAGACAGTTTTTGTCCTTTCCTGGAGTTTATTTGCCACCCTGGAGCACCAAAGAGATCAACTTTCCCAGCCTCAACCATCTGCACCAATGGTTGAACATAGACTTCAACCCGTGCCTGGAAACCTTTCTATTAAAGGCAATAATATAGGGCCGGGAATGGAAACTTTTATCCCTATTTATGCACCAATCCCATGTACCTTGAGCTTTATGTGCAGTGTAACTGCAGGTACGATGTGAGGGCTATTTAACATCTTTCCATACTTTCTTTATAGTTCAGGCTGGGTCCCTAAGCCCTGATTCATAAAAGCGCTGCTGAAGTACTAACTCGGAGTCCAGCACATCTGTAAGTACTTTGCTGAATTAGAGCCTTATTAATCTTCCTGCATTTAAAATAACTTTTTATTACATTTTAAAAATAAATGGGCATGTACTATTTCTTCATGTTTGGGATTTTTTCGAACGCTGATTTTAACGCTCTTCTGGCTGGGGTGGACATCCCTCCTTCCAGCCAAGCAGCTGCTCGTGCTCAACCTGGGAGCAAACTCCCTCTCGCAGTGCCGATGCCACCGGGATTGAGCTCCAAGTTATCTGCCATCCCCACTTCCAGGGGTAAAGCAACCAAGCTTCCCCAAGGAGCCACACCGAGCCATCCTGAATCCCAGACCGTGAGGCATTTTGAGTTGAAAAATAACGGAATGCAGCTGTGGGTACGTTGCTCAATCATTTCAATGGATTTGGGGGGAAAATGCCAGCCAAGTGTTGCTTGCACCAGTTGCAAAAGGAATTTCTGGAGCTGGAGGAAATAGCAGAGCTGGGATTCAGGGCTGCGATCTGTGTGAGACGGGGAGATGTGTGATGTACAGCAAAGATGCTCCCTCCTCCTGGCTCCACTGCATTAGTCAAAAATTTAAAATGTAAAAAAATAAAAGAGGTTTCCAGTGCTGGGAGCAATAGGTCTTTGGAAATTCATAGAATTATAGAATATCTTGGGTGGGAAGGGACCTTTAAAGACCGTCTAGTCGAACCCGCCTGCCATGAGGCAGGGACGTCCTCAATGAGACCTCAGGTTGCTGAGAGCCCCGTCCAACCTGACCTTGAGTGTTTCCAGGAATAGGGCATCTCCCACCTCTCTGGGAAACCTGGGTCAGCATCTCACCACCCTCCGTGTAAAAAACTTCTTCCTTATATCCAGTCTAAAACTTCCTTCTTTCAGTTTAAACCCGTTACCTTTTGTCCTGTGGCTCCCCTCCCTGATCAAGAGTCGCTCCCCAGCTTTCCTGGAGCTCCTTTAGGGACTGGAAGGGGCTATGAGGTTTTCCCAGACCCCCATCTTCTCCAGGCTGAACCCCCCCAACTCTCTCAGCCTGTCCTCACAGCAGAGGGGCTCCAGCCTTTGGATCATCTTCGTGGCCTCCTCCGAACCCATTTGTCACTTGTCTCTCACCACAGGTACGTGGTGGGTGGGTGCCTCCCCACCCCAGAGCAGCTCATCTACCTCCTACAAATCCATCAGATGTAAATATTCCCCCATCAATCCCTCCGGGCTCTTTTTTCCCAGCCTGCACATTTATTTTTCAGCAATGCAAACCAGCCTATTTTCTGTATTTAATAATTTTTTTCAGCAGTGCAAACCAGGACATTTTCTGTAATTAATTTCTGTATTTAAATACAGCAAATGCGCTGGTTTGCACGCTCAAAAAAAAAAGTGTGCAGGCTTGGCAAAAGTCACAGAGCCTTGGTGTCACCAGCCTCACGTGCAAGGCTCTCGCAGCTTTTCCCTGTTCTCCAAAAAGCGTAGTGTTAGAAAACGAGAAAGTGGGGAAAAAGGGGAAAAAGCAGATCTCGAAGGCCCTTCCTCATCCCTCCATCCCTGAGTCGGAGCACCAGAAGATGCTGTAGATCCAGACATGTTAATGGGAGGTTGGACTTAGGGGAAACCCGTCGGAGCTGAGCTTTTTTGGGAGTGTTTTTTCGAAGAGGATTGAAGTTTGTTTATGCCATGCGAAAGCCAAGCTGCTGCGAAGGTCTTGCTGTCGGGGGGAGAAATGGGAGAAGTTGATGAGGATGCAGCCAGGAGGTTTGCTTGTCACGCTGTTTTGGGGGCTGTATTTGTTTTCTTTGACAGTGACTTACAGCCCAGCTTTCTTTTCTATTTTGTTAGGGCAATAAAGAAGATAAATCTGTAATAATTCAGCTCTCTGTCTTTAATAAAATCTTGTCTTCTTCACACACAGCCGCTGGGAAGATCTCCATTTTGCAGCCCTGCGAGATTGGCTGGGTTTTTTCCATTTCACCTCTTCACCAGAAACGACAGAAAAATAACATTACCGGGAAAATTAATAGCTAAATACAATTTCAGGCAGAGGGAACGCTTTCGGCAGGAGGAGCAGGACTCAATCCTGAGTCTGATCGTGCCAGCCCGGGGGATGCTTTTCGGTGAAGGCCAGGAGCAGTGCGGTAGCTGCTGCAATTACTTTTGTCTTTGTTAACGGGCTCCCGGGCCGGAGACCTCAAACAGCAGCTAATGAGAATTTCCATCTTCGAAGCGGATCGATGTCGAGCTAATCTTTGTTGGTTTTGTGCTTGCGTCGGGTACGGAGGAGCAAGGAAATCAAACTCTGAGTGGAGGAGGCAGCGGGGGAGACACAGAGGCAGCAGCGGGCTGGGGAAAAGTCCTTGGAAGTTGCTGTAAAAAGTTGGGGCTTTGGGGTTTTTTTGCAACCCGCTGCCTTTTTAGCCCTTTTTTTAGGTTGTGCATTGGTGTCTGGGCACCCATCTGCCCACCAATTTTTTGCCATAATGACTTCTCTCTCCCAAATTTGTAAGAAATGGAGTGAAAACGTGTTTGTGCTT
Organism: Calidris pygmaea; assembly: GCA_003697955.1. Lineage (NCBI taxonomy): Eukaryota > Metazoa > Chordata > Aves > Charadriiformes > Scolopacidae > Calidris > Calidris pygmaea. The sequence goes on from QJSC01009466.1 coordinate 287,045, forward strand.
GAGCCCTGCCGGGGGGGGGTGGGCTTTCAGGTGGGGACTGTGGCCTCAGGAATACCATGGACTCCTGGCTTTCACTCCAAACTTTTTCCTTTTTTTTTTTAAATTTTTTTTGGAAAGTAAGTTTTTTGAAGAAATAAAGCCCTGGCCCAGCTTCGGAGCAGACCTGCCATGCTGGGGATGGCGGTCACTCCTGGAGAGGTAAGTTGGAGCACTGAAAAGCAATGGCTTTGTGAAGATCTTGTGAAGAACAAAGGTGAGAGGGCAGTTTCGCAGCCTCAGAAGAAAACACCAGAGAGAGAAGAAGATGGAAGGTGGGCTCCACAGCCTCTTCCTCATCTAGGCATGAGAGACCCAAGAGCAAGCCATTCCTCAGCCACAAGCACAGAAGCTGATGGTGGGCTCGTTGCTTGAGATCGCTGTGCTGGAGACCGTAGGGAAGCTGTAGGAGGTGGATGGTGGTCTGAAGCCCCCTTCCTCTGGGGCAGGAGGTGACCTAAGAGCTCCCTGTAGGGGACCCAGAGTACTACAGCAATCTAGAGCCCCCCCTCCCAGCTGCAGGTGGCCCAGAACCACCCTCCCAGGCAGGAGGTGGCCCGAAGCCCCTGGAGGTAATCTAGGACCCCCGGGCTAGACAGGAGTTGCCCCCAGGTGATCTAGAACCGGGCCTCTGGGCAGGTGTGGGTCTAAAGACACTCCCCTCCCACCCCCGGACACCAGAAGGCGATCTGGAACCCCACACGGTGATTCAGTCCCACCAGGTGATCTGGAACCCAGGAGCCCCCGGGCACGTGACCTAGAAACCAGCCCCCGCAAACGGCGGTCGGGACCCCTCGGTGATACTTCCCCCCGCCCCCACCCCGCAACAAGGCGCGTGTCGTCCGGCCCCGCCCCCTGCTCCGCCCGCCGGAGCGCGGCCCCTTTAAGAGCGGCCCCGTCCCCTTTACTCTATGTTTACATAACACAGCGGGGCCGTACCACTTGAGGGCGGGGGGGGGGGTTGTGTGCTAAGACGGGGGCGGAGCGCAGGGGCGGGGCCCTCCCGCCCTCCCGCGGGCGGTGAATGGGAGCGGGAGGAGGCGTGACCACCCGTGGCCGGGCGGGAGGACCTTTCCCCCCGACCCCCCCGCTGCGGCGAGTTGGTACGGCCCCCTCGGCGCTCC
>QJSC01009466.1:288861-372330 GCA_003697955.1 Calidris pygmaea
GGTGGTGGTGGTGGTGGGGTGCGGAGCCTGGCGGGGAGAGGCCGGCCCCCTCCTTCCGCCGGTGCCGCCGGCAGGTGCGAAGCGGGAGCGCTCCCCGTCCCCGCCGCCGCCTGCCGAGCTCTCCCTGGCGGTTTCTCCCCTCGTCCTCCGCCGTGCAGATTGCAGGGGAGATGACTTTGGAATGAGGAGGAGAGGCGGGGGGGTGAGGGGAGGTGGTGGCGGGGGGAGGAGGAAGGAGGAGGGTGAAGCACTTATATTCAGATTCGTGGTGGAAATGTTTATTTTCTCAGCTTGATACGGATCTTAAAGTAATCCGCTTGGTATTATGTTCTTGCCCTGCTGTTAAAGCTTGAAGCCTTTCTGCTGAACGCCGTAGAAGCAGATGAGAGAGAAGCATCTAAGCCGTGCTTGCTGAGAGCCCTTGAGAACCTTATAAGAGATGCTTAATTTTGATAGTTTAATATGTAGAAACATATGGTTAATGGAATAATTTTTAGTAATAAATACAATAGGAAGGTTTCAAGCCAGCCGTGAAGCAGAACAGTTAGAGCCTTGCTGCGTAATTCAGCCTCCCCCAGAATCTGTTACATATTTGCTGCAAGGTCGTAGAAAACCTTATTCTGGTTTGTTAGGGATTTTTTTGTTGTTGTTGTTTTGGTCAAGTCATTTCATAAAGAACTGTGTTCACCTCCACAGAATAACTGTTTGAATCGCTAGGAGCAAATACAAAGAGCGGTCAAGACTGGGTACTCGTGTGTCCAATGGTGTACCTTTTTTCCTTAAGGGATGCTAAATGCTTCTTATCACGAGACTAGGTCAAGATACAGTTACCATGGAATAAAATACAGCTATTACCCTGAACATGGCATAGCTGGCACTTGAAAGACATGAGTTGAAGTTGAGTGACTTGATTTTGCAGAAATATCCATATCAAGCTAAATTTAATAAAGAAGCCTTCTTGCTGTTTCAGTTGTGGAAACGGAGGGTAACCTCAGCTGTGCAATACTGTCTCTAACAATAAAGTCATAGTATAATGTTGAATCTTTAATTAAATTAGAGTGCATAAATTGATGTTGTGCTGCAGAGGCTTTTTGTGCACAGCTGGAAGCATTTTCCTTTTTGTTGCTTCACTATTTTTAGCAGCAGTTGAAAGTACAGAAGTATGAAATGTTTTGGCTCTGATCTTAACCTAGCAAAGTCTGGTGTGCTTTTCCTTTAATATGGAAATGCATTGATCTCAGCTTATCGGTTCTGCCAGAGGTCTTGATCTTCACTGCTGTGTGTTGAAACATGCCAATAAAATTCTGTAACTTTCTATGACTGAGTTTAGGTTTTGTTTGAGTATCAGCTGTTCTCTAAAGCTACTGAGGTCATGTCATCTGGGTGTTATACATACTAAAAAGCAAACAAATCCTCTTGTCCTTGTAGTAGAATTGTGAACAAGAAGTCTGCAAACGGGCAGCCGAAGCTCGTAGGCTGCACTGAAACAATAGATAGGGCATTGGCTGTCACAGCTTAGTGACACCATGTGCTTGGGGGGTGTGATGTGGAAGTAGGTAGACGTGATGGAAGCAGTCCAGGAAATGCCATGACTTCAGTAATTACGTTTTCCTTTTTTTTGGACTGGAGGTAGATTGGGGTTTTAAGATCCATTTGATGCTTCAGGAGTTGATTACTGCATTTCCTGTCAGAGATGTCTTAAATGTTATATGTAGTGCCATAAATAATGCAAACGTATCTTTCTTTGGTGACTCAACATTTGTGACTAGAAACTCTTGGAACAGTTTAAGCATCTGTTCAGTATTCTAAAAAAAATAAATTCTTAATGCCTGTTTTGTATTAAAATCTTGAAATCTGGAGTTCTATTTAAATAAGACAATGTAAATTTCCTCTCCATAGTGAAACTGAGACCTGTGAACCACAGAAAGATAGCATTGCAGTTCTTGTTACAACTGCTTGATTAATATTCATGGAGTGACCTCACAGCTAGATTTAAAAAAAAAAAAAAGTTCTTTTGGGATACCGTGGTTTGTTTTTTTTAAAAAAAACATTGATTGTGATGTTGATGAATGACTTCTGTCTTGAGCTGCAAGCCTTTTAAATTGGGTGGTGAAAAGGATGATGAACAAGGAATTGGCATACCTGGCAAACTGCTGAGAGTCTTGTTTTTAAGGTGACAAAACTTTCCCTTTATCTTTTGCACTTACTCTCTTAACATTATTAAAGTAGGGTTGTTCTATACTTGACCTTTAAATCAAGGGGAAGGCGTTTTTTTGGCAGTGGGTAGTTCTCCCACCGGAACATGGTCCTGTATTGGCTCGCAATAGTTGTGATTGCTTGTCTGTGTATTAATGTGATCAGGGGGTAAAGCCTAAGGCATTTGAAGTCAGTCATTGCAGCAAATACATTTCTAATAACCTTCTCTCAGTAGTTTGTTACGTATTTTCTGTCAGTGATGTGGCAGTGTGTGTTTGGTTAAGATTTTGTCGAGGTTTACATAATCAATGTTGTAGTGAATAAAAACAGTTTATGTAAATCACGCCAGACAGGTCAAGATGGCTGGTAAAGAAGAGATCATCTGCTGATTGTGAATCTGCTTGTGGAATCTGATTGTGTACATCTGCTCGGAGTATCATCTGTTCACAAAAGGCTATGGATTTCTTGGTGAAGCAGAAACATTCATATTCTAATTTTTTTAGGAAAGAAAAAAAGCTGTATTTGAAATCCTGTCAAAGTAATGGCCAATTGTATATTTCTTGGAGCATGAGGCTGGAGGGAGTTTTGAAGGAAATATTGAATATTGTAATGTGTATCTGAATAGAGTGTCATGGTGTTAGTATGTTGTTTGTCAGTGTTGTTGGTTTGATTTGTCTGGTATCTGATTAGTGTCTTGAGGTGCATGTCCTGTCCACTTTCTCCCAGCACTCCCTCTCCCCCCAGCTTTGAATCGTACTCTGAAGAATTTATTCTGGTATAAGGACATTCAGGCCAGCGTGGCTTTGTCTTGTGGTGCTGGCCCTTGGCTGCGTGGGGTAATTTTCACTGAAGGCAGGTGTCAGTGGCCTGCTGCTGTTAAATCTCTCTGCCCTGAGGACTGCGTCAATGTATCTTAGTAGAATTTTCCAACAATTAATGTCAGTGGGCAGATTTAACTTATCAGAAAAGTCACTTGATTAAAATGATGTAAGTTGAAGGAGGGATACCAAAGAAGCTTAAGTTTTGGTCGAAGGCTGAGTTATCTAGTGATTAAAGGATTCTGTTATTGACATTAGATACTTTCAGTGTGGTACATTCAGCCAATTCTAAGGAGTTTTGGATGGGGTTTCTAATAGGGGCATGCATTTAAGTGTAGTATTTCTTACTAACCAAAGACTTCCAATAGCTAGGAGGTGCAGCCTGGTGTGTCCTCAACAGAGGAAGACTTTATCTTACAGTCTTAATGGGCTTTGCAAATCTAATCATTTTTTTTTTATCTAACTAGGCAAAACTAAGGGCTGTTGCTCTCTGTTATTACAGTGGTCACTTTGAAATTGCTGTCAACATTTGAGGTATGCATTTTCCAGAGTCAACTATTAAAATAAATGAGTCTCTTAACTTACAGGCTTCAGTGCCCAAAGGAGCCACTGTGAATTGTTACGTGAGCTTTGTTTCGTGTGGACCATTGGACATCCTCAAACAAACAGGCTGTACTTCTGCTTAAATTTAACCTTTTGAAAAAATGTAATAAAATTCTCATCTATGTTTACAGTGATACATTCTAACTTTTGCGAAGTTGTTCTAATTGATGGGCCACTTGGAGCAAATTCAGATTTGAAACATGTCTTTTTGTGTTGATCTGAAGCGACCTTCATTTTTAGACTCCTTTCTCTGACAGATCAAAGTTCCTTCTTGATGAACTAAATAAAGTTACTGAAGTGTTTACTACTTTTAAACATATATCCAGTTTTTAACTCATCTGTTTGGCTTTTCATGGAACTGTTCTGTTAATCTCTTGCTGTGTAGAAAGAGGCTGATGCAGTTTTCCAGTAGTGTTGACAAATGCAGATGCAATATGGTATCTCTGCTTGTCCTTGATAGCTGTTTGTTTCTTTTTATGGACCAAAGGCAGAGGGAGGGTCATCCTGGCTATGGCATTAAACCAGGGACATATGTTGCACTTAGTGGATTTGCTGTTTGGTATCAAGCTGAAGCTTTGTTTAATGATTCTGTAATTTTTTGCACTATGTGGTGTATTTCACTATTGTATGTGTTGTATATTCACTATTGGTGAAACTGCTCAGAGGAGTCGGGTTCTGCTTTTGAGCCTTATTTAAAAATGTAGTTTAGGCTTCATTTAAAGGAACGTCTATAGCAAATAATAGTAGCCACCCGTTAAATACATTCAAGGTCATGATTCTCTCTGAGAATCATTTGCTTCAACGGTCATAGCTGGAAGGCTGCTGTTCTGGAGAAACTGATTTATTTTTTTTATTTGATATTGACAGTGGCTTCTTGGAGACCTAATTTATGTCTTGTGCTTAGTTTATGATGGATCTTATATGCTGCATATTGAGAATACGTGATCAGTGCCAGTTAAGAGCTTGCAAGTAGATTAATCAAACACCAGAAGTATTGTGTCTGAATAGAACATTAACTGCAATGTAGAAAAAACACAGTAGAAAGGGTTATATTTGAGGAAGGATTTGTGGATGTTTCAGTGAAAGTTTGAGTATGGCTGGGTAGAGCAAAGCTTTTCCTTCATTTAAGCTAAGAAAGAAAACATACCTGAGTTGGTTCTCTGCAACTATCCTATTCCTTGGAGTACTTTTGACTTTCTCAGAGTGCAGATTTGTATCCAGCTGTATGCTTTATTCACAACATGTTGGTACCAATGTAAAATCAGAGAACAGAAACTGCAAACTCTAGAAGCGAAAATCTATGGTTTTTGAAGTGAATCAGAGCATCCAACATCTGCATGTTTAATGCTTGTTATAAAGAGGAAACTGATCGCACTCTGGAAGTTAAACTGTAATCCCTTTGGCATGTGCAGGCAGTAGGTCACACATGTAGAAGGGAAAGGCTTAATTTTTTTTCTTAAAGTATGGGAAACAGACTATTTACTCTGAGTAAACAATGTCTGAGAAATGTAAGACTTTGTGCCTTTGACTGATGCACTTCCCATGTAGAACCAAATAGCTGCTCCTTTCCTATCTTGGCAGAATCAGGGATTCATAGTTTTCCATTTTCAGCTGAAATTTATAAATGAGTAGATACAGTGAAAGTCCACTTGGTTCTACTTTAAAATATGCATGTAAACCTAGAAATTACTTTCTAGGCTATTAAGATTTTTTTGTTGTTGTTGTTGCTGAAAAGCAGCATCTTGCTTAAGCTATTTCATGCTCCATCTTATCAGCAGGCTGTTTTTCAACTGTGATTACAGGTTTGCTCGAGAATAGATTTTTTCCTAAGAAGTCAGGAACTTTTTATTATCCAGTTCAAACTAAATTATGGCTGGTTTATACCCATTTATTTTGGAGCTAGTGCTGCTCTCTAACTTGCTTAGTCCTTATTCCTCAGTAGTGATAGCACGTATCAGCTCCATGCTTTGAGAAGATGCAACCTTCTTTTCCTGTACTCTAAGCTAATGAGAAGCTGTGTGAGGGTAGTATGGCACTGAGCCTGAGCCAACATGCCTTGCTGAAGGTGGTAGGGTTTGTTAGTGCAGGGTGCCAGCAGAGAACTTTTACAACTGTTTGCAAAATACTATAGACATGCCTGTAGGTAACAGCTGTTTGGGTAGGCTGAACCAGCCGTTGCCTTGTGCCGTTTTTCTTGTTGGTATTGTCCACACATGCTTCGCTTCTGAACTTGTCTTGATTATCTGTGACTAGTACAGGTATGAAACCTTCTGAAGCGTGTTGTACAGTTGCCATCTTGCCTCGTGTTTAGTAGGAGTGTTTCTCATGATGGCATCTAGAGTTGTGTTTGGTTATTCTGCACTGTCATAGCAGTGACTTAATTGTCCTGTGGTCAGCAAGGCAAGTGAAGTAGAGGAGGATTCAGTCTGAGCTCCCAGCTTCAAGCGGAAACTCTAGTTGGTTTCCAGCTGTACTTTGCGCTGTCAAATCCTGTTCTGTTTGTACTGTTTCATTTGTGTTGAGGATGCTTTTCCTTTTTTTCAACAAATATCCTTATGTTGGTTCTCACTCTGGCCCAAGGTCACTACTGAAAAGCTCACATGTGACTTGTCACAAGCTTAAACCTTGAGGGACAGGAAGAGGAATGCTGGCATAGAGGGCATGCCTGCTTCCAGAAAGACTTGTAAGGCAAAACTTCTCATTTTGTTTGTTTTATAAATACATCACTAAATGGTGCCCTCATATTTTTTCACTTTTATCACCTGCATATGCTAATACTGTGTTGAAGGGGTCTCCCTTTTCTTGTAGATGACCTGCTTCCCCTCCTGACAAGGTGCAGTTCAGCATTTTTTACACCTCCCTTACCATGTATTTTTTAGACATCTACCAGTGCAGCTATATGCAAGTTAGTACTGGGTCTCGATATTGTAGCATCATTCACAGACTTTGGGGGACCAGTTGGTAACTTCTTTGTCAAACTGTAAGTAATGTCTGGGATTAGACTGTTTTAATCCTATTACTTGGTGGCCTGGAATAGGTCTTGGTCCTCATATTAAGCAAATAGTACAGTCAAGAGCGGTAGGGGCTTCCAAAGCAGTGGGTTAGTGTGCTGTGGGGGTGTGTGTGGGAATAGCTGGAGCAGTGCTCTCCCAGCTCTTCAGCTGTGGGACACCATCGGGCATCCTCTGCGGATGACCAGATGTGCCCCTTCTGTGAGACGACTCGTACGTTTAACCTTGTAATATGGCATCTGTGTACCGTTAACGACTGTATAATAGCTGCACTTATGACTGTGCGATTTAAAACCAAAGACTAGGGGAGGGGAAGGGCAGCAGGCAGTAAGCTGGTTGTGGGGTTTTCTTAGTGTCTGAGTAGGCATCCGTGGTGCTGGGAGTTCGGCAGTGAGAGTAACCTTGTGTTTGACTGGCTCTTCAAAATGAACATCTTCCTGCTGCCCTTCCCACAAATAGCACTTGTTGGCTAGAGTTAATAGTGCTTAAGATACAAAAAGATGGTCCTTATAGGAAATCTTTGCATGGCAAAGCTTCAACAGTTGTAATATAAACATTCAGTCTTTGAAAACTTGTTACTGAGGGGCTGTGTGGCAGGAGGATGTGGCTTTTTAATATGCTTGGGTTATAAATGGTATGTGAACAAGGTATCACTGGACTTGCGCTGTCTATGTGTAGCTTTTACTTGTTCTGATTAGTATAGCTTCTGTTCCTAAATATAGGGGGCTTCTGAGCAGTATATGCAAGTATCAGCTGTTTTGCCCTGGAGTTTTATTCATTTCTCCCAAGGCTGGAATAGGAAGTCCGATGAGGTCAGTCAAAAACATGCATACAGCTTGCTAGTAGCAGTTAGTAGCTCATGGTGAAGAAAAAATAATTCAGCTAAAAGCTTTCCTCTGTTTCACAACAGAAGTGTCATATAGACAAAAGGTATTATAAACAGCAGTTGTGAAAATGGATACAGACAACATCTACACTGCTGAAGAGTTTGTTTTATTAAAAGCTAAGTGGTTCTGAGATGAGCTGAATTTGATTAGGCATGATATGAAGGTGCCAATTGCTGAAGGACCTATTAGGCATGCTTCTATCAATAGCAATTTGTTTCTCCTGTAGGGAGGGAAAGTAAGCAAGCCCTGTTTTGTGCTTCTGCAAGTGATTTACTTTAGGTGGTTGGGTTTTTTTTCCCCCCGTTTAGCAGTATCATCTTCAATATTGGACTTGGGCACACTGCCTACCCTGACCTCACTGGAGATAAAACTAGCATGCTTCAAGGGGAATGAACTAGATGTAGGACTGCTCCTAGTCTAATGCAGCTGAAGGCTTCCTATGCTAGGGAATAGTATGAAGGCCACACGTGCCCTTATGAAATGTTTGGCAATAAAGACTTAATGTTCATCTGTCATATTTATTGCTTATATTAACTATGATACAGCTACATTTACTGTATAGCAACTAATTGTATTAAAGAGAGACAAAAGCAGCCAGTTGCACAGTGAGACAAATACTAACTTAAAATGCCATTTTACTGTGCTGCCTCCCCAGAGGAGCGAGGACAGGCAAGGAACATTAGAGCTATCTGGCGCATAGTATGTTAAAAAAGAGGCTGAGAAGCATTATTGTCTTCTTCCTGAGTATTGCAATGTTAACTGATTCTGTTGTTGCAAAATTCTCCTTTTTCATCTTTACATTCAAGGAATTGTGTACAAAAGAGAAGTGTTGGCATAGTCTTTCTCTCTAACTGATAAACACTTTTGGAAGGCAATCTTCATATTCAACTGTAGTGATGCATTTAGTAGGCTTTCAGATTACTTTTCAGCATCGAATATGTATGCTATCTTTAATTTAGAATCCAGTAAGTTCATAAACTGTCACGGAACAGTTTTATTCTTCAAACTGGATGGCTTTAGTAATACCTAAAAAAACTTCAATGTTCAATTCAAAAATGCTTCAGACTTATGAGGTGTATCCTCTTAAGGCATGTGAGTGTCATGGATAAAGACAAAGTGGTACTGACTGTGAAGACAACTAGTCACTCTGTGGAAGTAAACTAAGCAAATTGAAGCATATAAAAGCTTAAATCTCCTTTTGCGTATTACAAATAAACTGGTGACCAAATGTGCAAACTCTCCAGCACGTGCCTTTAGGAAGAGTGAAAGAACTGTTTAGTCTAGACACAGAAGTTAATGGGCTGAAACTTTGATATAAGCACAGCTGTATTTCTTCACGTGTGACAGCATGACTTTATTTTGATTGTTGATGTCTGATTTAGTAATGGTGGAGTCATAGCCTTTGAAACAGGAGTAGCGTGCATGTGTCCTCCTTTGAGAGGAAGGACCGAGCTGTTGAAAGGTATCAAGAGCTGTATAGTGCCTGCTTCCCTGCACATCCTGTGACAGCGTTCTGTATCTCACAAATGACTATGTTTTTTTACGGAACATTGACTAATGAACCAAAATGTTGCTGTAGTTCCAGCTGCCTTCCTCCTAGCCCATGCTTGACCTCTGAGAGCAAACAGCTGTGAAACTCAAAAATCATTTTGGTGTTGGAGAGGAGCCTTTCAGACTAGATAGGATTCATTACCTTGTAGTTGTCCTAACCTTTCTGCTAACAGATGTGTAAAATCTACTTTAAATTACCTTTCTGAATCTTAAAATTTACTGGAATAATTTACCAGTGCATCGGGGGATAGATTTTGAATTAATGAGTTTAGTGTACGGCCTTTTATCGTGGGCTGTGGGCAGAAGTCCTTTTGCAGAACTATGTGTGTGATGTGCGAGGTTACAGTGCCTTGCTGCAGGTATGGACCAGCTCTGACAGAACCGCATTGGAGACACAGGACTTCTTTGTAAGAGTGTTCCCTAATCTCTTTCTGCCAGATTTAATCAAATGGGCTATCAGTAGCTTGGTGTGTTTTGCCAAAAAACTACCAGCAAATTGAACAAATTGGTCTTAGGGCAACGAGGAGGCAAGTTTTGGTTGACGTGAGCAGCTGAGTAACTTCTTCCATCAGAGCTAAATCTGGAGAAGGCAGTTTGGCAGTAGCCGAACAGATCAGTTGTGTGATTATTTTTTTTTTATTTTTTTAGCTCCTCTTTTGTCTTTTGCTGGTCTTCACTGGACTAATGAAAAGTCTGAAATGCAGGAGGCACCTTTAAACACCACTGGCGAGCCAGCTGCTCTTGGGACTGTATGAGCGTTCCTAGAGGTTACAGCAATGTGCCTCCATGGGCAGTGTCTGGAAGCTGCAGTGCTTCGGTCTTTCTGATCGGGGTGAGATTTTTTATTTTTTTTTCTTGAGGCAAGGTGTCTTGCTGAAGGTGCCAGGGTAGAGACTGCAAACTACTCGTTTGTTTTTAGGGATCTGCATTGCAATTTTTCCTCACAATTCAAAGCATTTCTTAAATAACCCTTTTAGTTAGTGAGTCCCTGCACCCATTTAAAGACTTTGACAGGGTTTTCCCAAAAGCTGTAAACATGTTCTTCCTTTTGCCTTTGAGAGATAAACAAGCCATTGTTTACAGTATTTTCACAGTCTGCTTGCTGTCAGAGCAAAAAAAGCCTTAACTTTGACTTTTGTTTTGGGTCTTACTTTCAGTGTTTGAGCACAAAATACTGCTGTTACATTGCTGGCTCAGCCCTGCCTTATCTCTTTGGTTGCACAATCACACTTCCAGCTGCAGTACTTGAGTGCTATATATCTAGTTTTATTGCAAGTTTTGAGTTTCCAGCACACAGAGACTGGTGTAATACAGCAAATACCTTTCCGTGTAAGGATGCAGGAAGACTACGAAATATAAAGTACGGTTCCCTCTGCAAGGAAAGCTAGGGTTTAAGTGATTAGCAGGGTCTAAGTCAAGCTCAGTGTGCCCTCCTAGTTTATTATGTGCAATGTGACTTTAAATTCAGTTCAGAAATCGGCCTCTGATCATATATTACTAGTTTGCAGCTTAAACTCCTTGGAGGAGACTGGTTTATATTAAGGCTTTACCTACTGGAAATCTCTCAGCATAGGGAGAACAATTGTAAAATAGTACTTTGTTAAAGGGTAAGGAGATCTTTCTGTGGCAAAAGTGATTTGCTCTTTCTCCTCTGGGCATTTCATAGTCAGTGCAGGCAGGAAGGAAGGAACTGGATTTGGGGTTGGCTACATTCCAGTTGCAGATTCTATTCAGACCCAAGCCAGAAGGAGTATGGGCTGATCTGTGAGTTTTGGGCAGAGATGGCAGTTGAGAAAAAACAGCTGTCTCTGTTTTGTGAACTGTTGAAATTTGTTATAAATATGTCAGATGGTAAAAGTGTGATGCTTTGTGCTATGTAGACTTAGAGAAATGCATTAAAGATCAGTTGGTCATGTATAGGTCAAGGGAGCAAAACACTTAGTTGAGTTAAAACTCCAAAAAAAATACTGGTGGATAAGCACGTATGATACTCTTTAATACCCAAAAATAAGTGTATTCATTTGTAAAAGCAACAACTTGTTTGTTAAAACCATATGTGCAATGTGACTTTCTCATTTCTGTGCCACCTCTCCCTTTTTACTTGTGCATGAACTAGATGAAGCGTATGTAAGTGATTTATAAGCAGTCTTTTGTTTACTTAAGTGAAGGTAACTTTGCACCTATATTCATGACTGAGTCTAAAGAGTGGTTCACTCAAATGAAATCTAAAGTTTTCATTTTCTTCCTTATTCCACTCCTAGGTTTTACATATGCTGTTGCCCATTTTCTGGAGGAGTTTTATTTGATGTATAGGCCTATGCAAAATGTGACAGCTGTTGTCAAAATTAAAAAATAAGCAGTATAGCATGCAGTACTTGACAGGATCTTTTAGCTTCTTATCTGCTGTTTGTTTTATCTTTCTTTGCTTTGGAAGGAAAAAAAAGTCCAAATAATGACTGTTCAGATGTGCCGTTTGTCTTGGCATAAATTAAGCCCAGTTAAAATCTAGAGAAGTTCTGAACAAGTGCCTGTTTCAAACTGGTTGTGGTAATTTGAGAGCTGCTTGGAAATATTGAAGTGATTTAGGATAAACTGCTTAAGGATCTGATGCCTCTTTTGAGACTTTAAAGGGCAGAACATGGTAGTCAGTTTTTGGGTTGATGACCCAAACAGATGGAGTGAAGCCAGATGTCTGAGGTAGTTACTGCTTTTGGTCATCTAGGCAGTCATCTTGCTGTAGGACACCACATCCTCAACTCTGCTGGCACTATTAGCTTCCTATTCCAGTCATTTTCCATCTGCCTCTGACAAATACTCCATGATTTACTGAAAGATGTAGTGACAGGTGAGGCTGTAGTCTGTAACTGGAAATGAAGTATGTCATTGAACTGATTTTATTCCAAAGCCTCGCAGTGCTGTTTGAGCTCTGTTGAGGAAAGTCTGCAAGATGAATGAGCTCCCCACAGCCCTGCCTCATTAGACATCAGGTAATCCATGTGACTGTGATTCTCACTGCTGAGGAAAAGCTTCAATTGGAGATGTCACCTTAGTAGACAAAGAAGGAATCCCACCGCAAGACGTGTACCCAGAGGAAATCATGCTTTGGCGGTTCTGTGGCTTATGAAACTCCTTGGTTTTTGGTTGTTCTTTTTGTCACTATGATTGCTTCACCTCTACTGCCTGCAGTAATGGTAGGATGTCAACTTTGAGAGAATGGGAATGGACACAAATGTTTGGGCACTGCAGATAACTATGGTGAAGAGATTTGGATGTAGAAAAGTGGTGTAATCTCTAGTGGCAGCCTGGGCCACAGTGTAAGGTCTGTCACAGGTGTTTGTGAAGAAAACTTCAGTACAATAAATGATTGTTGTGTTGTATGTGCAAGTCATCACAGTGCCTTGGGATGAAAAAATTTCTGGTTGTTATTTGGTTATTAAGTGTTGCTTCATAAAGTGCTCGGTATAGAACATAGGTCTTGTGGTGATACATGCTTTTGCTTTGGATCAGTTCATCTCTGCTTTTTCAGTGGAAAAAGATGTCCCAGAAGAGTAACTCCAAGTATCTGCTTTTCTTGGAAAACCAGCTTTTGGGAGGCATTTTGAACACAGCCTGAAACTTTGTTTTGGGAATTGCAAATAAAGTTCCATGTAGTTCAGCAGCCTCATACTTTCGCCTCTCATGTATGAGCTGAGCTCAGTTCAGAACTAAGATTAGTATCCTATGTTACTCAAACATTGAGTTTTCTGGATGTGAAAAGTCTCCCTTTCCAAGTGGTTGTAAAATAGCTGCGTTGAGGATTTTTGTCCTTGGCCAAAACTCTGAAAGGAGAAGTTTGTTTGGGATTTGTCCAGATGTGAATGCCTCTCTAGTGGACTTCAGGCTTGTTCCATTATAATGGGCAGTTCCAGAAAATTTACTTCTGAGTTTTACAGACAAAGATACTGAAAAAGACTGATGGGCTGTGAGAGTTTCTGTACGTCATTCTTATCTTATGCTCCCCCTCAAGGTTGTAGAGCGATGGCATCTCTCGCCTGAGATATTTCTGCATAGTAGAAGCAAATGCTGTAGCTCTTTCCTCTGGTTTTGATAGGGCTGTAGGAAGAAAGTAAAACAGTTGTGGGAGACTTACAGATATTCTTGTGGGTATGATGCCAAAGTATTGACAGAGTAGCAAGGGAATGTGTTGTCTGTTTTCTAACAGGGGTGTGCGGTATCTGTAGCTGGGTTAGGGAAAAGAGGTAAGAATTTGGTTATCTGCACAGTCCACTTAAAAGGAGATAGATTCTGTCTGTGCTTGTGTATCCTCATGCACTGCCAGGGGAGTGGTATGCAAAATTCCTTAGTGTTGTACTACTATTCATTCCCCTGTTCAGTTGGAAACAGTATATCATGGCCAAGGTGCCCTTTTGGAGAGTGGTGTCAGGTATGAAAACTCCAGGGCAAAAGGAAAATCTCTTGAGCCATCCAGCTGTAATTGATTACTTGATTTCTGTGTCTCTGAACTAGCTCTTTTCAGACATACTTTGTTGGGGAATCCACTTCCAATTTCAGTCTCGGGCTCATCAGCTTTTATTTCTACAGCTGAATTTCCATTTGGCTTGCAAATGCTACTTCTAAGTCCTGTAATACTATTTGGAATTATAGTCTGGGAAACATGGCTTTAAACAGATTGTCTGTTTTCTAGGTCTGGTTTGCCCCATAGGGCATCCTTGCCTTTAAAATCAAAGAAATCTAGATAAATAGAGAGAAACATATGGGGTGGCTTGCTTTTTGAAAGCTGGTGAACAAAAATAGTAATAGTATGCTTGCTGTCTTTGTGGGTTTTGGCTAAGAAAAAGAGCTGGATTTCCAAAGGGAAAAATTTGAGGGAGAATTCTATGTGGTTTTCAACTTGTTTTCTGTTCTACAAACCATTGTGCCACTTGTGCGCATTACTTAATATCTGTTGGAATGTATAAATTTTATGAAACTTCAGTTTGTAGAGTAAGTAACCAAAAGTAGGCAGGCTGGATTAGCACTGCAAATAAGGCAAGTGAAAATTTTGGTCCTTCAAGAACCTTAACCTCTATAGATCATTCAGAGGTTGCAACACAGTCTTGTGCAGTTAACTTGTATAAAACCTGTGTCTTGCTGCATCGCCGAGAACGACGTGCCTTCCCATTTGGAGACAACAATAGTGAGAAATCTATTGTTCGAGCAGTTGCTGCAAGAAGCTGTCTGGTGAGGTTCTTCTAGACATCAGAGTCTCTGAGCAGCTGGAAGTTAAACTTCAGTAATACATCGCTTGTGACTCTGATTCGTTCTTAGTAAGTCTGTGCAGATAACTCACAATTCTTACATATTTGTGATGGTGTTCTGAGATCTGTAAAGGATCAATGCTTATTTGACGTAACTTTTTGGAAGCCCTCTTAAGGGAAGAAAAAATCTCAAAACTTTGCAGGTACAAGAGTTAAACTGAAACACTGCTATCATAAAGGTATATAGATGAGAAGTAGTTTTGCTCGTCAGCAGTAAACACTTCACAGCCTTGCAAAACCTTTTCCTGTCTGGAGATAACTGATTAACTTTGTTATAAATTATGATAAAAGCAAACACCCAACGTCTCTGAGTTAGTAAGTTGTCGGGGTGTTTTAAGTCTGAAGAAGATAATATCGAAGTCTAGTTCAGTGCATGGCTGCGCTGCTAATTTCTGGTTCATTAAGACTTTTTTTAAAAAAAAAAACAGAGCTTCAGCTGTGCTGTGGTGCTTGTGTACTTATGGTCAACACACTGATCTGGTAGATTTCAGGTAGTTCTTTAAAACTGGGCATGAAGAGTAACTTGTGCCCTAAAAACCATACAGGATGTAACAAACACGCTTGTTACCAAAGCACAGGTACTGCTTAGCTTCCTTGCTGGCTGTTCTAGGTGTAATGCTGCTTTGCTTCACAGTGCTCTCCAGACTTCAAGTGTCGCGTGGTTCTTCCAGCCTTCTGTGTGTTCTTTATGTCTCATTGCCGTTATTTCTACATCTGTCTCACAGAATGCCCATTCTTTTCTGTTTGGAGAATACAAATTAAAAGCAGGAACCTCTGACAATAACTCACACTGAATGCTACATGCTAAGTGTAACCGGAGTGGTTCTCGGCCATGTTGGTACATCTGGTCCAACTAGGTGGTAGTGGAGCAGCCCTCTAAGATGACCTCCACCTGGAAACTTTCAGCTTCTAGAACTTGCTGGGTGCTAGAAGGCAGAAAGGTAACTCTTTGGTTTTCTCCTTACTTTAAATCTGCTAGGAGCGGGCTGTGCAAGTAGAGTGTCTTGCCTTTGGCTGCTTTTGTCGCCCTAGCAGTCAATGGTAATGCAGCACCAGTGATACTAAGGAAGCTGCTGTGTTGAGAGGCGGTAAAGCTTGCAAGTGCTACAAAGAAGGAAACCCATTTTTTAATTTTCTGTTCCCAAGGGAAACATTTGGGATTCTGTTAAGCAGTTGGGATTGAACCGGGAGCTGTGCATTTGTAAGGCTGTCCTTTGCCTGGGAAACTAAAAAGGCTGTTAAACTTGATGGGATTTGACATAGATGTTGCAGCTCAGGATACAGTGGTTGAGCGCTTCACTTTCTATTCAGTACACTGCCTGTGAGATCACCTGTATTCACAAAATGGATGCAAATTTTATCTTTTCCTCTGTGCTAAAGGATACTGGAATGATCCTAAGAAGATTCTTGTCATGCTTGAGTGTTTGAAAAAGCCCTACATAATAGTCATCCTGGAACTTTTTTGTGATTCCACAGACAAGATGATATTTCAACTGCTTGTATTTGGAGGATAACTGAAGCTGTAAGGAAGCTATCACTTTTTCGTATGAAAATGTGAACTGTCAGATAGTCCTTGATAGTGTTTTAGGGAAAGCACTTGATTGCTTAGGAAATGAATTGACTGAATTGTGCATATTTTTTTTTAATGGCCCAAATAGTCCTTTGAATCAAATGTAGTTTCCCCATAAAGTTTAATGTAGTGAAGTTTCAGATAAAACGTTGTTATTACTATTGATTTCTCAGACTAAAATATGAACAGCTTGGTTTTGCACCTTCAGGCATGTATGAAGCACAAATAGGTAAGGTAGGTTGGGAGCATGTTTGGTGTGTCAGGGCAGGTGTGTTTTGAGGTCTCTTGTACCTTTGTGTTAGATGAAGTCTAATTTTTTAAACTCTCAGCCTTTTTTTGATTTGATATTTAAGAGAAGATTGTAAATTGTTTGCATACAAAAGTGTGTGGATCCTAAACTGGTGTTTTGGATAAACAATGTTCCTCCCTCACATCTTTCTCTCTCGCATCAAACCCCAGCTGTGCCTAGTAGTTTCCTTTGAATAGGATTTTGTGTTTATCTGCCTTGTTTTGAATGCAGTAAAAGCTAGATCTCACTTTCTGTCGTATCTATCTGTATTTAGTTTAAGAAAATACGGTATCAAACAATTTCAGTGGCATTTGGCTAGATTATAGATAGTTCTCAGATGAATAGCATTTCCTCTATAGTATGAGAGGTTTAGGGTTGGAAAGAGGATTCAGTAAACAATGGTGCTTTGCCCACCTCTTAACGCTCTTTTAGCTAAAATGAAAAGTATGCTTTGCAATGAACTTGATTAGTTTATATGTTGTATTTTGCTGTGTGCTAGCATTGTTGGTTTTATGCAGTAGTGAATGGTTTTAGTTGACAGCTTTGGAGATGGGCTTAAAGCACTGAATAAAATTACCTCCTTGTTAAATGAATGCTGGGGGGAGCAGTAAAACGTGGGAAATAAGAATTGTTAAGGAAGTCATTATGGGAAAGAACAGATTCCCTTCCCCTTTGCTTTCTAAAATGAAACCCCCTTGCATTCTAATGTTCTTCTGACATATTGCTTATATTGGAATTGTTATGATACTTTCTTAAATGTGGGGGTTTGGGTTGTGGGGGGTCCTGTTAAAGGTAGCTGCTCTTTTTCCCCTGCTATTATCATGTTTGTGGATGGCTTCCTAGAAATCTATGTTGATGAAGATGTAGATGAGACTGTAATCATTCCTTTCTCTGGCTGTAGTGTTTAACTGGGCTGCCTGTATAGGTTCTCAGCTATTAAGTTGTTCAGAACTGTGAGGTTATTTGACTGCTTTAATCGAAGCTTATCCTGCTGCTCTAGTAGTCTGCATCAGCATACTCCTTAGGCTCTTCTAGAATATTAGCTTTTAATCAAACTCTTGTGCTGCTTATGTAGTTTCTTGCAGAAGCCTATGCAGCAAATATCCTCCATCATTGCCTCTTGAAATACCCATTTCCACCTTGTTGTTAACACGTGCAATTGAAGATCTTGAATTTCCTTAACTAAAATGAGGTTGCAATGCTAGTTGAAACTTCCACAGAAACTTTAATTATTCAAAAGTGGTGGCAAGGATCTACCGTCTTTGATTTCACAAAAGCAGAAGTAGCAAATTATTTTCCAGAAAAATAATCTGGGGCAAGTAACAAACCACTTGCTAAGGAAAATATGGTCAAAGAGAATTATAAGAATTTTCTATCGTAAGTTCCTCCCAGAAGAAATACCAGCTAGTTTACACAAGTGTCAAAACTATGCTCATGACTAGATCTTGGTCGGTTGTCTCATGTTACAAGTAATTAGAGGTAATAAAACCCTGACTCCTGTGGCCCTCACTTTGAGACTGGTTACTTACGCTACTTCACTTCTGTATTTTCTTTTTTTCCCCCAAATCAGTGAGGGGAGAGTATCAAAACAGCAGAGGGATTTGGGACTTTTGTGGAAACTAGATGTGTGGTGTAAATAAAGCTGATCCAAAGCAGTTCTTACACAATTGATTGGTATTTGCAAATCAATAGCATCCTCTAACTTTTTGTATAGGGTGAACTTAATATATATCAGGTGTATATTTTCTTGAATTGCTTATATTACATAAACATGCATGAGGATTAGTAAGATGTATTGTCTATAAATATTCTCCCTAAACCAAACTCTTTAAACTATTATGTTCCCTTTGTTACAATAGCGGACTAGTCCTGCTGACAGTGGAGGGAATGTTTGGAGTGGAATAGTTCAAAAACCAGCCTATGAATTAATCTGAACTGTAGCGGAGCAGATCCTTTCATCATTTGGGGATCGGGGGGAACCAGAGGAGGCCGAGGCAGCCAGAAATAGGCTTTTTCCCTCTGAACCGGAATAGCAGCGAGTTCTGTTCCAGAACACTGAGGGAGAAGTAAGGTCACCCTGGAGAACCCCAGGTACTTCACATATGATTTCTTGTGGTGTTTTCACTAGATAAGTTTCTACTTAATTTGTATACCTTGTGAAGGGGGGAAGTAGGTTCTAGCTTATCTGATCTGTTGTAGGTGTGTCTGAAAGATTATTTTTTTTTAGTTTGTTGTTGTTTTTTTTTTTCCCATGCTGTGTATTACCTTTTAGCCTTGTATTCAGCTAACCCACACTTGCTCTGATCAGATAGAGGCTGGTTGTACTTGAATGTAAAAGGACTATAGGCATTGTATACAGCTTTTGGTTAAGCTGACTGCCAGGTTCCTAATGGTAGCAGGAGCAATTAGGAGCAACTTTTGAAGGGTAGCTTAAAAGTAATTAAAACCAACCTCTAATCGCTAGCCAGTGATGCAAAACAGCCTTCTCTCTGAAAAATCTGCCTAATAACTATAGGGGTTATCAGGTCAGACTGCATTTCACGGAACCACTGCAACCTCTTTGAAGGCTCTGGGGCTGTACAGGTAGCAGTAAACTAGGCAGACACCACTAAAATTTCGTGCTGGAGAAGAAATGGCTTGTGGTGAACACACAGGATTTATCACTATGCCAATGAGTATTCCAAAAGTACTGGAGAAGGGAGTGCTTCCTAAAGTGTTTTATGAGAGTAAAATGAGTTCACAGATGCAAGTTAGAAAAAAGAAGGAAAAAAGCTGATTATATCCACAATTAACTACTCCAACATACCTTTCTCAGGGATAATCAAGTTCACAGATGCAAAAACATTGCTCTTAACTGGGGAAAGAGATGAGATTATTTGGGTCTTTGGAACTTGCTGGTTTGGATTTTCTTGCTCTGCAGGAAGACTGCCTTATTAAGCTGTAGTGCTGGTAGTGATTAGGAAGCACTTATGCCTATAGAGTTGTCTTAGCCAGCAGAGTCTGAGGTGGGACTGTCTTTCATTCAAGACTTCCTCCAACGTTGCGTAAACTTAAGATCATGGATCAGTGGCTTTTGTTACTCAAAGGATGGAAGCCCATGAGTTACTCATTGCTATAGTTATTACAGTGACAAAAACCCTATGTAAGGCTACTTTAGTTTACTGCTGTAACTTCCTAAAATGTTTTCCTTTAGAAAGAAAGAAAAATCATATGGGAATCAAATATTCTAGCACATGCTGTGAAAAGAAAAAGAGAACAGGTTCTTTAGGTTGTTTGGATTTGGTGGGAAGTAGGAGACTTGCTTTGACCTGAATCTCCCTTGATGCCTGCATGGGCAGAGTTTCAACTGCAAAGATGTGGAAACATGGTGAGGAGGCCTGGATTTCCCAGGGTAACTGGAAGAGAAATGTCATGAATGGACTGAATCAAGCCTTTGAGTTGAGGATGGACTAGGTGACTCCTTGAAGTTCTGTCTAGCTTTGCTTTCTGTCCTTCTGTGATCTGTACACTTTGCCAAAGTTGCATGTGATGCAATGGGGAAGTGCGGGTTTGGAAGACAGAAGGGGGATCTTTCTGGTCAGTCCAGGCTTGTTGAGCTGCTCATTGAGTGCTGGGGGATGATGACGATGGCAATGAGGACAACAGTATCTTCCTTCCAGCTTCCAAGAAACTTAAACATTAAAGGTTTTTGGTGTAGTCTGTGAAGTGCTACAGTGTTCAAGAAGCAGATTTGCATTCACTGCCTAAACTTCACCACGGCAACAGGCTGATGATTAACAACACCTCTGGTGCTGGAGGCTGCTTCTGAGACAGAAATTGATGTGTGTAATAATCGGACGGAGACAAGCTTAGACTTAAATGAATATTGAGTTAATATTTTTAATGCTGATACACAGTACTGGAGAATAGAGAAGATAAACCAGTGCTGTCCTGTTGGTACAGAAGTACTACTTATCTTTGCTTTTCCTATTTGGCAACGCTTCCCAATGAGATTAAGTTTGTGAGTAACTTCACTGTCCTATTTCACTGACATTCCCAGATAACTGGCAGACAGTAACTTCTGGTTTTATGAAGGTCTGATGCAGAGAAATATATTTGGAATAAATACTGTCTTTAAAAAAACATCCAAACCCATTCAAACTATTTGACTGAAATAGTAAATCAGTTCTGGTGGATACAAAATGAATTGTTCAGTATGATACAAGGAGGGTGGTGTAAAGAGTATGGAACACGGCAGTGATACGACATACAAGGAGACTTAAGTTCACTTATTTTAAGTATTGCATTTGTTAAGCTTTCTGTTTGTGTTTTGATATAAACTAGGTTGTGGCTTTTTTTCCTTTTAATCTGCATTCAAGGGAGTAAATGTTGGGTGCTTCAGCATATGAGGGCTTTCCAGTTAGTCAGGACTTCAGCGTACAGTCGTGAAAAGCTCTGGGACTGGAATAATGTATCTTTAGATTTCTAGTGGAGATGTCGTGATAACTGCAGGCTTGCAATACTTTCAGAGTAATTTCTCCTGCCCTCTGTGCCTGGTTGCCAATGTAAGTGCTTTTGAGGCTTTGTGGTGAAGTGGAGAACAAGGAATTGATGTGGTTTCAAACTAAATTTAAAGCATAAATCTGGTTTTGTTTCCTTTTCATGTGAACCAAGGAGAGAAGTAGCAGGAAAGAACGAGCAAATGGAAGGTGGGACTGCCGCTCTTGGCAGCGGTGTTGGCCCACAGTAGTTCAGTGATGGCAAAAATACAGTGTAAGCACAAACTAATTTTTTTATATATGCTGAGTATATACTACTGTATGACACCAAACATGGAATCAGAATGTACTTAAAAGGAAAAATTCACTGGAGTCTGCTGTCACAGTGAAAGCTGTTGCTGATACTTCTGCAGCTTTATTGTTTAGCACGGTAAAGATGTGCTTTCTCTTGCGCGTTAGAACTATGGTAACAACTGAATTCTAGCATGTCATCTATTCAGAGCTGAGTCTGTGAAATGGGGTAGTTGGCATCTAAAAATGACAGCATGTGCAGTAGAACTGCTAGCAGTAGGTGTGGAAAGCGAATTGAAGTTGCTCTTTTTTTGTCCAGTGGAGATACTACCTGTGAAAGTTTGACTTGTTCAGTTTGCAGTCTTTTAGGAGGTAGGTTGCGTAAGTATGGAGGAGTATTTACATTTTATAACAGTTCATATTCTCATAGCATTGTTAAAAAAAAAAAATAAAAATCAGTTACGTGCAACAGCTTCTGTGTCTGTTAGCTACTAGATATTCCCCTTGCTTTTGAAGATGACTTTCCTGAGTTAAAGTCTAACTTTTCAAGGTGCAGACCAAGATTTTTAGAGCTCTTGTTCTAAATAATACAGGTCTTATTTACTCTTTGCCACTGGCTAAGCCTGATTCTTTTTAAAAAAACAAACCAAACCAAACAAGCTTGTGCAACAAGCCGTCCCACAAATGGTTCAAAACTTGATGATGATCTCTGAAGTAGTCAAATATATTCATACAAGACTTCTAGAAAATAGGAACTCGCCACAGCGTTCGGACTGTGGGAGAGAGCGTGTGTGGTCTTGCTCTCCAGACAGCCATGAATCCATGCAGAGGAGAGGCTTTCATTACATATCCCAACCATGGGAAAAACTTAATTGGAGTTTGCATTTCATTATATACCAAAGTCCTCGACTGTTTGATGTAAATCTGTAGGAAACTGGCTTTGATAATTAGGGTGCCCGTAGCCTATGCCAGCACCACTCCCTTATTTGCAAGGAATAGTGCTATCAACAGAGATAATTATCCCACAAGGTTTCATAGTGCTGGTTGTCGCAGTATTGCTGTCGCTGAGAAGCATTTGAAAAAAGTATAGGGCTGCTTTTACCACAGGTCTGATGTTTTTGAACATCTGGAGAACTTCAGAAGTGCCTCTTAGATCTGTGAACAGGATGGTCTCAGAAATGATTATTCTGTCTCTGAAATTTAATTTCTCCTAGTTTTATTAGCTGGAAGCAATGTTTGTTATGGGGTTTTTGGTGGGATGGAGGGTTCCAGCTGCAGGTTGTCTTTGGTAGCACTGGCATCTTGCAGAGCAAGAAGTTGTCACTCTAGCGTGCTGCTTCCAAAGGTGCATCAGGCTTCTGGAGCTATTGGAAGCGTGCAGGGAGAAAGGAAATGGGACGATGCTTGTGGAGTGGGGTTGTGAGAAGATTAAACAAGGAGATTCTGTTCTGTTTATGAAGCTCCTGTTGGCTCTGGGGAACCTTGGAGTCTTCCAGTGATCTGTGAGGGGGAATTTGTGGCCTTAGTTCTTGTCCCTCCTCTTCCTGTGTGTGGTTCCATCCTGCTGCTGCCTGGGAAGGAGGCAGTTGTGGCTCATCCCAACACTGCTCAGTAGAACAGTTGAGAAAAATGAATGATAGGAGGGGGCTACTTCTCTTGCTATAGCTCCTTGTGCCTGTGCTTGGAAGCGCTTACTCAGCAAGGTGTGGGTGGCCATGCCTGTGTTCCTGTGCTTGTATGCTGGGACCTACCATGTCCTGTGGGACAGCTCGGTTGAGAAAGTCAGGGACTTGCCAAGAAGCGAAGGTGGGTTCTGCTGCCTCAAGAGCAGCCTTAGCTGTACACTTACCAGGGCAGAGACAGTGGGTCAGTGGGTGGGTGCAGATCCTGTTGCAGTTGTCGAGATCCCATGACATTAATATCAGTTCATTTGGTATGTAGATTGTCTAGGTCGTGCCAAGGAAAGGTGTGGCCCAAGTGCCATGGGGAGGGTTGGTTTGCGGTGAACAAGGTGAGAGTCCTGACTGAGGGGGAAAAAAAAAAAAGGTGTCTGCTGGCTGTGGAGAGGAAAGAGGCAAGCTCTCTGTCACTCACTTTATTCCTGTAAAGCACATAAGTACGCCTAGTAATTGTCCTACCTCTTCTTACCGGTGTCAGATGAAAATAAAACTTGCAGGTCTATGATCAAAGCAGAACAAATAGTAGAATTACCACTCAGTTCCCCCTGCCCTTTTGTGCAAATGAAATTTAGAAATTGGCACAAAGGAAGCCTTCATGAAAACTTGTCAGTGCTAATCAGGATGAATGAATTAAACTTTCACTTTGCTTGTATTTCCTTCCTATTTAAAGTTTCCAAAAGGCCTTTTAACCTTGAGCGGCTTCTTCCTTTTTAAAAAGATATTAAGTCTCAGACACCTGAAATGAAATCAAGTAGCCATTTCCAGTTACAGTAGTTTTGTGAACACAAGAAAAACCGGACAAAATAACCCTACTAGCCTGGTTTTAACTTTTAGTGGAATATTCAGTGCTGCTTAACAGTTACACAAATACAAAAAAAATTAATTACAGAATATAAAGCAAGAGATGGCACTAGTTATATATTATTTTTGAAGGGATTATTGCTTTCTCAGGTTTTCAGACAAAAATACGTGTAGAAAGAATGCTGTCTTCAGGCAAGTTAAAACTTGCTGGCATATTCATGGTAAGATAGCGTCTCTGAAAGCAAGCATGTGTGTATATCTAGGAAGATTGAAGCTGGAGAATCAAATAATTCCTATTTTAAGGGCTAGTATTTAAGCTGCCTGTGGATCATATTGATATATCTTTCTAGGAATTGGTCTCTTGTGACAGGATCTGCTGTGTTAACTGAGTGCTACTCTTCTCTTGGGTAGGGTTAATAACAAGTTTCCAAGGTATGAGTAGGCCTAGCATGAAATAATAGTGATTTACTCCTGTTGTTTTTCTGCTGTGTCAGGGAATCTTGTAATGTTGCTGAGAGATACAGTAGCCTTCCCTATGAAAATGAGAGTGAGAGAACAAGTTTAATTGTAGCCCAGTTGAAAAGCTCTTATTATGTGTCTTTGGGATCATGTGTTAAATGTATATTTAAAAGAAAAAAGTCTGGTTTTATGTTCTAGAGTGCTTAAATTTGAGGTTATTTCAATCTTAAATCTACTCGTTTGGTCTCACAAACATTCAGCAGTCCTGCAGTTCAGGTATTTAAATACCAGTTCACTGGTATTTAGACATTGTGCATGTGAAGTTTTAAACTCTTCCTGCGTCACACCAGGCAATCCTTGCCTGAAGTCAGCAGTCAGCCTTCTGCAGGGCAGCACTCCAGAACCTTAACAATGAGACCACTTGCTTTCATCCATTACCCATTTCTCATTTGTTTGCAAAAGGATACAAGGCTCTCCAAGTGCGTTCACTTGTTACACAAACTAGTTAGCTACATATACAGAATGTAACGATAAGACAAAAGAAAAAAAAAAAACAAAAAAGGTTCTGGGTTAGTACATTGCTTTTCCTAGTCAGCAATTGTCATAGAACTGCTCTTACAGCCTAAACAGTGAGCGAGTATTAGTCCTCTGCAGGGCTACAAATGATTTTTATCTGCAGATAGCATGGTGGATGTAGAGCTGAACTGCTTCTAAGTATATCTCTAGGCAGATAATGAGTTCTCCTAACTTTTTTTTTTTAACCTCTTTTGCTTTGCAAGGAGCTAGTCACCTTTAAATCTTCCTCTTTCTTCTTTTCAGATTCTTTTCCTGACTGCGATGTTAGCTTTTATTCATAAAGACTGTAGGAGAGGGATATATGTGATCAGTGTAGAATAGACTTCACCAGTAAGACAACTGAGATTTTTAAGTGGAGTAATAATACCTGTAGTTCTTCAGGCAAAAGGCTGAAATCCCTGAGGATCAGGAATGGAAGAGGCATCTACACAGTAAAGCCCTGAGAGATCTTCACAGAGCAGTTGAGAGTTATCAAGAATGTTACAGGTGACAGTACAGTGAAGAGAAGCATCTACTTGTCCTAAATCTTAGGGGTGGGGTGGTGGTGAATTCAATGCTTATGCATTGCAAAGAAATTTCCAGCTGGTTCCTTCCCTGGGGAGGGAGCATGTCCCCTTGAGGCTTAAGTCTTCTCTGAATAATTAGTCCATTGGGTCTCTGTCCTCAGAGAGAGAGATGAAAGAAATGTTGAAGGCTACTATGTTACACCTGATAAAGGAAGTCATTAGCAAGTCTTCTGATACATTCACATAAATTAAAAACACTTGCATACTCTTTCCTTAATAATAGATGAAGCCTTTAGGATTAGAGTTTAAAATAAAAAGGGAAAAAAACTCCAACTAAAACTTCAATGCTAGTAAAATTCCCTTTCATTTAGTGGAACTTGCTCCAAAATTACTTTGTTTTTTTGAATTGCCTCTGTTCTTCCTCTTGTCTTCTCCATTCCTGCATGAGATGTGAAAAGAGTATAGTAGGATAAAGACATTTTTAAAACTCCCCATGTGCTGAAATGACAGGGAAGACTTAGGATTTGATCTCCCAAATTCCTTTAATTCTAGAGTTGAAGTATTTTTCTGTGGCTGAACGGTATTTCATTTGTAGTTGATGGCCATGTTAATGATGAGTAAAATTTCAACCATGGGTAGGGAAAGAATGTTTGAGTGCTCATAATTCGGGAAACAAACTTTAACATGGTTGTGTTACTTTCTTTGGTTTTGACCGTACATTTGATGACATCAGGTTATTGTGACAAAATTGCTGCTCTCCTATATTCCAAATTGGTGGTCTTTTATGCCAGACTTTTTTTTGTTTAATTTTAGGTATAATGGATCCCTCCCTAATGGTGACAGAGGACGCAGGAAAAGCAGATTTGCCCTTTATAAGCGACCTAAGGCAAATGGAGTTAAGCCCAGCACCGTTCACGTGATTTCTACTCCTCAAGCATCGAAGGTATGTGGCAGTGGGGCAAATCCTGTTTTTCTGATGATCCTGGGTGGAGAATGACTCTTGTTATTACTGCTGATTTACCTTGCTGCCAGTTCATTCTGTGGTAGCCAGATATATTTGTTTAAATGAGAAGTCTGCAGTGGATTTTCTTTCTAGGGGTATATATCTTTAATCCACTTACCTGTTTAAAATAGTCTTTAACCTCAGGAATGAGTTAATCTGACCTTTCTGTCCCTGTTCAGACAGCTGACTTTGTTAATGCTGAAGGCTTTATCTGAGCAATAAAATAGTCACATGATGCAAATACAAGAAGTATTTTAATTTCTTTCTCACTGGAGTGTAAGATTGGTACGTCTCGTCTCAGAAAGATAACTGCAAAGGCATAAAAAACTTAGTGATCCCTCTGGGCCTTTCATTTTTGTTGCTGATAATGATATTGTGTATGTTTTCACTTGAAGTCTAGTGTAGGCGAAGGAGGAAAAGCAGTAAAGTAAATATATTAACATAGTAATATATTAACGTATAGAACTGTCTGGGTTAAAGTTCTGCTGGTGGAACATAATTCAAGCAAAAAAAGTCATCCTGTCTCTTCTGTCAAACCCTTTTTCCTAGAAGCAAAAAGTGATGAGAGTTCTGGCCAAACTGGAGGGGGAGTTCTGCAGTGACACTCAGAAAAGTGGGTGGTTTGTAAGAGGCGAACATCACTTTTACCAAAAAATATATTTTGGGGCAGGGAGAGAGCATGCACCTTTCTCAGAAATGTGTTGTCTAACTTAGACCAAGCTAAGAATATTTTTTAATACAGAGTACAGGATTATGTTTCCTTTTATAATGTATACAATACACAGTATATACCTAAACTTATCAAAATACACAATATCATAGCTTGTTATTTTTAAAGATTGTATAGGGCCTGCCTAGTGCAGATAAATACATAGTCTTTTGGATTAAAAGTTTCTGTAAATATTTTTCACTGTTTGTATTCTCAAAATGAAAACACTTGTGAGTTAAATCTTCCTGATGAAATCAACCTTCAAAACAGAATGCCTGTACTATATGCTTATATGCTGGTAACTCTGGTTTGTTGCTTAAAATGTAACATGGAAAAAAGAAAAGTGTTTTCCATAGCTGATGGAAATATATACTGGATAATCTTAAGCATTTGGACTGCAGATAGTATTTCAGTATTTGAGTTGCAAAATATTTAAACACCTGCCAGACACCGCAAGGTATCTGGTTAATGTTCATCTGCATTGTTATTGTAGGGCAGATAAAATATGTGTGCTGTACAAATTAGTGCCTGTATAAAGATAGCATAGGGTCTGAGACATTAAAGCCCCTCCTTTGAGGATTTGGATTCAGGTAGACATGTCAGGTTGAATGTATTCTTTTGCACTTTCTCTGAACCCTTATAAAAGAGCTTTTGTGTATTTATACTGTTGTCTGGGGCAAGGCTGGTGGCCTCATGCCAGAACAGTGATGCAGTGGATTTCAGTTAGTGCTCTTTCAATGCACAGAAAGGACGTTTACATTTTAAGATGCTTTTGTAGGCTTTTCTGACACGTTAAACAGCAGAGCCTAAATATGTTTTACTAGGGATGGCTTCTGCATACAACTTCTGTAGATTATTCCAGAAACAAAGACTAATAGAGAAAAGTGAGCTGCTTTGTTCTTAGAAAATAATGTGGAACTTGACCTCAAAAGTTTTGTTCTGCTCTCAGCCTTTCAGTCTAACTCTTATTTAAGGAAGATAAAACAGTGGGAGCTTGTGCTACACAGGATATTAACAAGCTTCCTCCCTTTATGGCCTTCCTTCTGACTTCCCAGACCCTGTTCTCTGTTTTGCTTTGCTTGTCTGTCACTGTGTAAACTGGATCTTTGAGTAGAAAGAAACATGTTATTTTCAGAGTAATGATGCTTTTGGGGTGATGAATTCAGCAGAGGTGGGTAAAGCACTGACTGTCTGCATTTGTTGTGTCTCTGCTGTGGCATGGATGCTTGAATGAGGTACATAGCTGCTTTTGTGCTAATTCTGTTAATGCAGCAGCTCAAGAACTGTAACTGTCACCAATTTTCAGTTAGTGTGTCAGCCTGAAAACTGCAATAGATCCTAAGAGGATGCTTGTCATGTTCCATTTTCCCTGCTATGCAGGTGTCAAGGACAGCTGGAGTAGCAATGGTTTCAGTAGTAAATTTAGCTGAGCTAATTGCATATGAATCAGTGCCTTTTGTTTTTTTTTCACTGGAGTGCTTGTTTTTTGCCACTCTGCCTTCTGGAGGTGCTGAAGAAAATTCAGAATTGTTTGGCCTTTTGAGGGTGTATGGGTATATTTGGGGGAGAAAACACTGCATGGGGCAATAAGTCTCAAGTTTTCTCAGAGT
This sequence comes from Calidris pygmaea, assembly GCA_003697955.1. Taxonomy (NCBI): domain Eukaryota; kingdom Metazoa; phylum Chordata; class Aves; order Charadriiformes; family Scolopacidae; genus Calidris; species Calidris pygmaea. The sequence continues at coordinate 317,196 of QJSC01009466.1, forward strand.
ACTAAATATGCATGTATCTCCAATATTAAGCACTTGACTTTAAAACCTATTTTATTAACTCTGTGCTTGGGCACCATTCAGGAAATTTTCTAGTCTCCCCTATTTTACAAAACTGAGACTGTTTGTTTGAGACAGGCTTTTCCCAGCATTTTCAAAATTAGTGTTACTGTAATAAAGGAAGCTTTAACTCTTGTGCTGTGTCTTTTTTGTGTGTACATGGCAGGGTGGGAGGAGTGTGAGACTGTTCATTACACGTGCATGAACCTTACTCAAGATTTTAATAATGCCCTTTGCTAGGCAAGAGAGATTGTTTCAAAATCTTCAAGGCTTCTTCACAGGAGAGGCCATTCCTTTCATTGACTTGGGTCTTATGGTGAAGAGACAGACTGTTATCAGTCATGATCATATCTGTGAAAACCTTTCTCTGACTACCAAACTGTTAGGTGTAAGTTTACTACTAGCCTGTCATGACATAGCTAAGATTACTGATTTTTATCTTCAAGCTATTAGAGCTATTTAACAAAATCAAAAGTTGTAATGTTTATTTTGTTTGGTTGAGTCGTCTTAAAAGTTGTTTTCATTCACTGTAGTTAATGCTATGGAACTCAAGTCTAGGTCTGCTGGTGCTGAGATGATTACAAGGTTTACTTGTAATTTTGAAAACTTGAAATTTTCCAGTGAGTGCTGAACTTCAAGTGAGAGGGGGATGTAAGTTTTCAGAATAGTCACCTGGAAATTACAGGATACTAACCTGGAGCTCTAGGTTTTGGGGCGGGGATGTGGGAGGGTGTTTTAGGGGGGTGGGTGGGAATTTTTTTGGTCTGGAGTGTACATGTCTGACAGGTAAAAAGGTGCTTGTAAAAAAAACCAAAAAATATTTAAGGACAGTATATCTTTCTTAAAGATCTTAAGTAGGTGAGTAATATGCCCTGTCTAAATAAAACTGTATGATCCCAATTTCTGCCAAGCAAAGATGTTCATCTTCCTGTACACATCCAATCTAAGAGTTCGGTGGGCCACTGGGTTAACACTTCCTTCATGTGAACACAGGTGGATCTTCATTCTTGTTTCCTCCCCCTCATAGTCATCATTAACTCACTGTTGGAGGTCATTAGTTGGAGTTTAATTCTACTGGGAGAGAACTCCCAGTATCCTGTGAGGGGTACTGGCAGCTGGCATTAACAGTGAGGTTACTGGTGACACTGAACACTCAAGTCATGTAATTCCCCCATGACTCTAGGTATACATTTAGACTTCTTCCTTGGTTTCTAATTGAAATTACTTCCATTGGTGCAAAAGTTAGAAAAATGAAAAAGGAGCTTCATGTGCATTTGAGTTACTGGAAGTATGGCATTAGGAAGAATGAATTGTTGACATTAGCCCTTCAGGATTCCTTGGGATTACTCTGGAAGCATGAATGAATTCTATTGTAACAGCATGTATGGTATTTGAAATCTTCTGAAGTATTGAGTCAGTAGGCAAGAGAATGCAATTAGCAAGCACTAGAAGTACTCCTGTCTAACAAGTGAATGTTGTGCTTTGACACCTAAGTGCTTGTATTCTTAATTCTGACTTGATAGAAGATTGCAAATGTCTCTTGAATTGCTGCAGAGTACAAAAAAACCCTCCTCCTTTAATACCTTTTTAGGGTGCTGTGTCTTGGTATTTATTTTGTCTGTCTTTGAGATCAAAATTTTCCTTTGGTAACCTGTGGTAGATAAAGACAACCTATTTTCTCCCCTATGAAATTACTATTTCAAGCTGACGGGGGAAGATCTTAACGACTTCAAGTCCAATTACCTGCCGAGTTGGCTTCTGCTTTATGCTGTCACAACAGCAGCTTGTATAGTCACTGGCTGGGTTCCTGCAGCTCACATCAAGTTTCATGCTGCTACTGGAGAAGAACAAAATGCAGCCATACGAATAATTATTAGGTCGGGGAGAGAGCTGCAATTTGTGCTTTGAGTGATGAGAGAAAATGAAAGTATAGGATTCTTGTGATTAGTTATCTACTGTAGATACTGCATCTGCTTTGACATACTTTGTGAATTTTGAGTAAAAAGACCAGAAATCCTTCTGGCACTGACAGCTTTTTGGTGTTCATTCTGGATGAGAGCTGTGGAGCTCAGCTGCTGTCCGGAGGGAACTGTGTCTGTCAGTGGCTTTTCTCTTTCCTATTGGGCTTATTTATGGTGTAATCAGTTCACGGAGCACTAATTTGTTCTGAAGTAACTTAATCACATAGGTACCTTGAGAGGCCTGAGTTGTGCAGAGGCAGCTTTTTCTTGGCTCATCAGACTAAGCCTGCTTGAAAAATAGCTTCCTTGGTGTAGAGTGTCCTTTTCTTCGATTAAATGTGCGTCATCTTAACATGCTACGTCCCTATCCCCTTTCCCTTGAAGTAATAGGGGATGGTTAGACAGAAGAAAATGGTTAGACCAGTTTCATTACCGGGGCTTAATAAAAAACAACTGTTAACTTGGTTTGAAGCTCTCCTTCCTGAGCTTTTGGGACCTATTGAGCAGAATGCATGTCAAAGGTTTTGGAAAATCACTTTACAGTGTTTTCTAACAAAACCCAGATGTTCGTGAAGGAAGGGGAATTAAAAATTGCTGAGGACTACAACAGTTATTTTTTATGACTTAACATTGTTTTTTGTTTTCATGCTCTCCCTTCAGAGGGTAGACAAAAGATCAAAAACTGCTTTCCTTGTAAACTCTGTTTAAACTACATCTGCTATAAATCAATATTTAGAGCGGATTCTACTTGAATTTGAGTGCCCTTTGAAAGCAGAGGAAGGTGCAACAATCACCAGGGCTAGTGTTAAGAAGCTGGGGAGCACTGTGTTTCCCCAAACGCCTTCACTTCCCAGAGGGAGCCAGGCTGTGTAACCCACCACTGTACAGTATCTGTTGGTCTGCAACTTCCTGTTACCAAAGCATATCCTTGAAATATTACTAGTAACTAGTGTTGAAAGGCCTTATGTGTATTCTCACAAATAATGAGGATTTTATCCTTGAATTTATCAAGCATGAGTTAAAAAGAACTTGTAATCAAGGGAGGCAAATACTGTATCATTCTTGAGGCGGCACATCGAACATAAGGACCTTGAGGATGGTACTAATCTATACATTTTGAGAAGTTCAGCCAATTTGGCAGGAAAGTGAAAAGTTTTAGTGCCCTAAGCTGAACTACCTTCATTACAAGACTAAAAATCACGCCCACAGGTCAAGAAGACCCTTGCCCAGGTGAAGACCCTTCCCTTGAGCATGCATAGTGTAATTGTATGTAAATTACTAACCAATCAAATATAGGTAGGAGGTACTAATATTATAATGATGTTGTAAAATGTGTATAAAAATCGCATGGAGAGTTCTTACGGGTGTGCTTGATTCGTGGAAACCACTGAGCACCCAGCCTTGCTTGCAAACTCTGAAATAAATAATCAATGTTTTGTCCTGGCATGTGAGATTGGCTATTGCACAGTGAGTAATGGATCCTGCTTTTCAGCCAACATTCTTTTAACCTGTCAGAAATAACCCAGAGGAGTTAAGTCTTGTGGAAGTGGAGAACTAGGGGAAGTAGAGACTGTATCTCAGCTGAGTTTAAAATGCTGTAGTGTAAGGTCACATGCTGCAAACCTTTGCTGCCCATCAGGGAATGTCCTCAATTGTTCGTGCCACTTGAAAAGCTGCAGGTAGGATTTGTACTGCAGGTAGCAGAGCCACTCATTTCACTGAAAGGTAACAATTTTACTGCTTTAGTTTCATGTAGGAAGACTTGTTTAAAACTGCCTTCTTTCAATTTGACTGATTTCTGCATGTTTCCCCACCATTCCTCTGTATTTATAGTGGAAATTTTGGACCACCTACTGTAGTGGTGCGGCCCTCTTCTGCCCTGTTACACCTTTACTCTGTTTGGACTCTTCATTGGCTGGAATGGATCTGGTCTTAGAAGTGCATGTCTGCTGAGAGCTTGGCTGGTCTGAGCTTCCTAGAAGTTAGGAGAAAACCTGAAACTGGTTTCAGATCAAATGAAGCTGCATGGACGTGGAGTGTCATGTTTCTGCCTGCGTGGTCCTCCTGCCTTTTGACCTTCCTGTTGAGGGTAACACATCAGTGCAAGTTGGCGTTTCTAAGTGAGAGCCTCCCTAGAATATTAAACAGTGATGACAATCTGCTCTTGTGTTCCAGGTGTTTGGGTGGGCTGTGCTGCAGGAGCACAATTATGAACAGCCTTATGACTACAGAGGCTCATATGTAACTGTTAAAAGAGTCTGGGACTGTTAGCACTTACAATACAGGAATTCCTAGCTAATGTTTTGGAAACATGCTTCATCACCTCTGTCATGGGGGGGACTTTGCACAAGTCTGGTGTGACTTTCATGTTAGCTTTGAACTGCAAAGCCCCTGTAGAGAGAGACAGCTGGATTTTAGCCTGTACAGAATGTAGTTTTATAGCACATGTGACAGAGAGCCTGTCCTTGACTGAGATGTGTACCACAGAACTGAACACAGATGTCCTGGCACTGCTGAAGAGGTGTAAGGCAGTGTTCATCTTATTCTCGTGTTACCCTCTCTCAGTGAAATTGAAGGTCCTTGGAGTACTTGTTGCTAATGTTATGTATACAGGTTGCTTCTTGCTCAAAAGAAAATGTGGTGACAAAAGGAACATACAACTAATGGTGTATGTGTTCTTCCTGTTACCTCAAACTGTAACAGCCAAACAAAATTGTCTTAAATAAATGGAATGCTGTGTTTTGGAAAAAACAGGTAGTATATATTCAGTCACAGCAGTGCGGAACAGCTTTTCTGGAACAGAGGAGCTGGAACTGCATCAAAGAGTAGATGAGACTCCTATGCTCTAAGGCTTTGTTGAGAGGGGTGATTATTTTGAAAACACAGAAAGCAATTCAAGCTTCATGGGCCAACAGTAAGTTTTCAAAGAAACAAACAGCTGCTATTCCTGTTTTACAAATTAGAAAATACTTATTTTCCAGAGTGCTTAGACATTTTGTTGATGGAAAGAACAAAATCTAAATATTTCTCTTCTTGGGAGTCGTTTATGACTACATCTGTAAAATAAGTAATTTTAACTGTTCCCTAAGTGAAATGCTAGAGGGGTGACTGACTTGTGAGACTGCAAGATTCCTCTTTCCACTGTTTGTAGGTCTCTTGTCTGAAACATATTTATACTTGCTTTTAGATGTGGGGCTACTTTGTTTTGGGGTCCTGCTGTCTTGCTCCTACTCAACACCAAAGACCTCATGAAGTTTTTTAGGAGAAAACAGGAAGTACTCTTTCAGGATAATATCTTTTGAAGGGATGTATTCCCAGTGAAGTGCTTATGGTGATACTTCATTTGCTGAATGTTCTAAGCTCTTTGGATCTGCATGTAGAAATTTTTTGTTACCTGTTTGGTGTTCGTAAGAGCAATTCAGAATTTAGTGCTGTGGGTTTGCTTCTATAAGATCATTATCTTTTTTGATCGTCTCATGGGCTGTCCTTCCATAACAACAAGCTTGTCTAGCCATTGGATCTACATTAGAGCTTGTACTTACATGACCCCCAATTCAAAGACCGTGTGTGCTGTGTACAGACTTGTCTTTAAATTCTGCATATGTCTTTTGTCCATAGTGATTCTGCCAGTACTTCAGGAAGTTCTGGACTCTGTAGATGCCTGGTGTGAGATAATGCATGTGGTAATATACACTTTGGCCTTCTAATTTCAGTAACAGCAGATGCCTATCGCTTTGACTTAAGGAAGCTCATTAAAGGCCTGTCATTGCCAACTTGCTTGGTTGTACAGTACTCAGTTTTCCTCCAGTTCTGTATCAGTGTGAGCTCAGAGTGATCTCTCCTACTCTTGAGTGCATCACAGTTAGGATGTTTTCTCCTCTGCTTTTTGATATTGGGAGCCAGGAGGGGGTATCAGTCTCTGTCAGACTGAAAAACTCTGGATTCGGTGCACTGATTCGGATTCGCATATTCCCCCTGAAATTCCTTACTCTAGTGACCACCGGCCTGGCATTTGACAGGTTAGTCATGAGAATGGGACCAATGTCTTAAGAGTGATCTAGCTCAGACTGGGATCATCCAGAAGTGTTGTGTGCTCAGCCTTGGATGTTGACAGCTACCACTTTTGTGGTTCCAGAGATCTGCCTGAGAACTGTTCCTGTTTTCTAGGTTTATGATACTGAGACATAATTTCTTTCTCTTTTGCCCTAACCCAGGTTAAGGAAAATGAAAGCAAACATAGGTTTGACTCTTATTTATTTAGGTTTTTTGCATGGCTCCCATGTGGCCAAAGGAACTTTGGTTCCAAGGCCTGTTCTGTACATACCTGTAGCTGCACAATTCTGTTTCTCCTGCCAGACTTCTCAACTGATTGGAGGCTTAGATGACGAAGCACTTGCAGTTTGAATAACTCCTGTGTCTATAACAGCACTGTTCAGCTTCAGTGAGGGATTTTGTTCTCAAGCAGGGGAATTTGAAAGGAACTGGAACTTTCCTGGCGATATAAAGCATTCCTGCAGATAGGTTCAGCTCCTGAGGTTGGTGTTAGTTACATGTCACCGGCATAACGCAACGCTATTGCTGAAATGTCTAGATGTTGTATTCAGAAAAAGCTGTACTTCACTTAAGTGTGGACTCGGGAGGCTTTTTGCCACAACTGGGTCTTTGGTTGGTTCTCCTTGGAGTCCCTCACTGTAAGGGTGGATGTATGCTGATCACACAGATAACCAACCTACCCCTCTCTTTGAAGCTCTTTCCTTCACAATATTTTAACTGTGCATCTGTTTAACATACAATCTCCTCCTGAGTCCCAATTTCCAGAAGAGGTAATTAAGGAGATCACGTGGTTGAAAAAAAGTGAGGGAGAGGTGCATTTTTGTGCTTGAGGTTTTAGTGAGTGTCATTAAAGCAAAACTGTTTATAAAATACAAAAGAAAAAGTGCATGAATGGTGAAAAAATTGTCAAAAATTATGGTTTGATTTCTCTAGTTTGCACATTTGATGACACTGTACTTCATATATCCAAGTAATATTAGTTTTGAATTTTCTACGAAGTGCATTTGGAGGGGATAGGAAACAGGACAGTGACTGCAAACCCACAAAATCTGGAAGAAGGACTGAAAGGACCTTTAGGGGTCTTTGTGGATTACTTTTGACTTTTAGCCTTTGTAGTAATTATCATTATATTAGAAACACCAGACAATAGACTAGTGTGTAAAATATGTAGAAATTTTGCCTCCTCCCTGTTTTTTTTATGCTAGCATTTGGTTTTCCATCCAGTTTTCTCCCTGCTTCAGCCCACCAAAGAATCTTCCACTGCTAAAAGTCTGCAATAAGGCAGTGCCTTGGTGGTCCAGGTGGGAGGCAGGCAGGAACAAAGCTGACCTCCCTTCAGCATGGGCAGCTGCTCTTATTTTGTTCCAAATGAAAAGCTGGCCTTGGAAAGCTGGATTGCGAAACTTCTAATAGCTCATAAAGTGTTTTTCCTAACTTATCCCTCCCCCTCAAAGCTTTCTCAAATCTTACTGTTTGGTGTTTTGTCACAAAAATTGACTCCATTGCTGCTTGAGTGTAATAAATAAACTGTAAGTCAATACAAAATTTTTGCAATTTTGTGCAGGAGCAGCCTATGTTAAATATCTTAAAATATCACTCTGTTGTGATCTTGACTGTTACTGGGAAGGTCTAATGCTAGTTTCCTTGGTTAAAAATATCTTGGTAATTTAATGTTGTATCTTAGTATCGCTGTACTGGAGTAGCAGATACTGCTGGAGTTGAGCGTGGTACTGTCTCATTGTGTGATGCATATAAAACAAAACAGGACTCTTCCTGAGGAGCTTTTTTATTCCTGGAAATAATAGAAAAGGATTTTGTAAAGGAAAGAAGTTGAATATCTGTTAAGTTCCTTTGAATGTGTGAATTTACCTAAGGTCTCAAGTAGATTGTGAAAAGATCAGACTATTGAGTTAAGGTAGGCCCATTCCTTACTCTAATTCAAAACTTTTCCAGAAGTGTTTTTGTCAAATACCTATGTAGTGTACATACTTAGATGATGCAACATATGTTTTTCTAAACTGTTTTTATGGCTTTTGCTGTGGAAATATCTTAGGGATTGGGGGGAGAGGGGAGCATTACAATCATTCTTTAAAGAATACTGGAATTTTTTGACAGAAAGTATTTGAAGCTTTAAATCAGTGGATATAAAATTTGTTACAGTAAAATTTGTGTATAGAGTTCATTAAATAACTTTAAACAAAGTACCTTGTACTTTGTTCCAATATTGGATTTTGGACAACTGCTTATTTACAGTCCTTTATTAAAACCCTTTGGCAGAACGCTTTTATTCATCTTTGCTCTGGGGTTTAATTCCAGACCTTCAAGACCAGGTGGTTTTCTCCTGGGGAGTGGGTGTGAGGAACATCCCCAAATCCTGACAGATCAGCCTGTACTTCCCCTGCAAACATCCTCTGTAACATCCAAGCTTTATTTCTAATCCCTAGCGCTCTAGGATTAATCTCCCTCTATACCAGTATCTGCATATTTCTGCTGCCCTGCCTGCTGTTGCCTTAGTTCTAGTTTTTCTCATTTTGCAAACTCTTGATGTAATGTCTAATGCTTTGGGAAGTCGACATTTGTGTGATGGTGGAGCAGTGACATTATTGTATCACTTGATTCCATCATCTTAAGGAGGGATTCCCCTTCCTGCATTCTCTTTCTCTCTCCAGATGAAGACGCTAAGATGAAAATGTAGGGCTCTGATTTTACTTTGTGACTGTGTGAGTAAGCACTCAGGAATTCTGTGTAGAAAATACTCTGATTAAACTTTAGCCATAATGATAAATAAAAATACATGTATGCATACCAAATACAGATGACGAGGGAATGCCATATAGTGTGGCAATATGACTGTACTGAGGGTTTTTTCAGACTGAAGTAGTAATTTGTTTTACTTGGTGGTAGCGAAGGGCAACCACATACAGCCTTAAAAGCACTGAACTACTTTGAAACATGAGTGTAGAGGCAGCCTCCTAGGTCAGAGGTTGGATGACTTCAAACAAATCTCTAAAAAGGAGATGGTTTTGGAATGTAACAAACAGTACCTGTGCCTCAGGTAGGATTGTGGGCTATGCAAATGCTGAGAGATGATAGTTCTGCCTCAACAAGCAAACATTGCAGCTTTCACAAAGCAGTAATCCTTTCTCTTCTAGTGTTTGCCACGTAATGCTTAGCTGCGGTGTTGATTGCAGAGTATTAATGCGAATTAGACAATTTCTGATAGCCAAATAGCTTGCTTCCAGCTGTAAGTGTAACAGTCCTGCCTACAGTTGCTCTGAATAAGCTGTTTTGCACTAGATAAAAACAAAACACCACAACAGTGCTCAAAGGTAGATGCAGTGGAGCTGGCCCATCACTTTGGCAGCTGAGCTGTTTCAGCGGCTCTTCCTTGTGGAGGTCATTGAAAGGAGCATCAGGGCCATTAAGGCTGGGCTTGAGTCTGAGACTGACACCTGTGTCGACACACTTGTGAACATGCTTTGATCTCACACTTTGCACGTGTGAAGATGCTGAAGCCTTGTCTGTGCAGGTTTAGTCTGTATGTCAGTGGAGTCTAGAAGGAGGCTCAGCTGAGCAGCATGTTTTAGAGCAAACTGATTTGATCAAGGCTCCATGGACTAAGTAGCAGCTTAGACATGTGTACAGTGGGTCATAGCAATTTAGATATCTCAATTACTGATTTAATGCCAACTGAAAATGACTCCAGAAGGAACTCTAGCACGTTTGGGTACAGTGGATGTTTGACGTTTTGGGATCCTCATGCAATCTGTTGTCCTTCAGTAAGTTTTCTGCCAAACATTCAGAGTGTCTGTGGAGTCATTTTATTTTTTCTGTACGCCTGCCAAGACTCAGTCTTTGTTTTGAAGTCAAGGAAGTCTTCTGCAAGGAAATGTCATACTCAGAATTATTTGTTAATTGTGCATTGCTCTGCTCATATTTAGGGCTGGCTTCTAGCCCTGAATGCTCTGTCTTAAAGGCAGACTTGCCAACTTGTGAATTGAGTTGTTAGTACTAGTAAAAGTTTGTAAATTGCAGACACCTCGACTCTGTCTGATCAGCCCATTCAGCGTTTAAGGATTGCCTCAGGTTTCTCAGGCTTGGTTAACAGGAACGAGAGAGCACTTAACACTTGTTACAGGTACATAATTTCTGTTCCTTTATCATTTGTAAACTTCTCCTGTTGTGTATCAATATGTACTTGAAGGATAATGAAGATAAAAAGTAGATTTTCTTTAAAATGGAAAAAAATCCTTCATCAAATATTAAGGACTCAGCCTCATCTCAGTGACTGGCCAAAGTCTTCACATTAATTTGACATGATGGTTTACTGCTTATGCACTTTCTTTATTTTTGGGTTTGGTTTTTTTTTGTTTATGCGTTGGTCTAGATGCCACGCTCCTCTTGTTACTAAAATAGATGACTAAAGGAAATGTAGAATCTGTTGGGGGAGAGGCTGAGGGGTGGCATACAATTTATAGTTGTGACCCTTTTCCATGAAGCATCTCAGGTACATTTAAATCTGTATTAATCTAATTTATGATTGTGCCTAGCTTGTAGTAGTTCTGGATTTATAGTTTGTTACACTGAGTGTATGTTTTGCCTTACATTGGAGGGAAAACACCTTGCCTTTAAAATAGGTATTGTGGTTATATTAAATTGCACTTGGCACAAGCTAAGACTGATACCTTTCTGGGGCAGGTTGTCTTCTCAAGTATGCAGTTTGGCTGGCTGTACGTGTAAACAGAGTGAAGACTTGCTCTCTGATGTGGTGTTTTCGGTGAATTACTTACTGCAACGTTGTTAGGTTAGGAGTTAGTTCCTAAATTTGCCAAGATTTTAAAGCATTAAAAATTGTGGCTGAAGGAGTTGCATTAAACTCTTAAATAGTTGACCTAGAGGATTGGGCTGTGACATAGTTCTGAAAGAACGCATTCAAATAACATTTTGTGAGAAAATGACATACAATGTGGAAGTAAGCTGATAAACAGCTTGCAGTTTGTCTTTTTTCCCTTATGCATAATCTCCTAGGCATCTTATGAAAATAGATACAAAACATACCTTGAAGTGGGCCTTTGATTTAATGAATTGGTTTGAAAGGATGGGTTGAAGCCCTTCAGCAGTTACTCTCCTTCCCAATACCCTTCCCCTCTCCCATCCCCTGCCCGTTACCCATCTTGTGCTGCTCCTCTGTCCTCTTCTGGCACTGGGGAGTAAGGGACACCAGGACTTTTGAGGTTGGTGGGTTGTGTTTTTTTTTTCCTAGTTGGCCTGTGAGAGGTATCAGTGAGATGCTTTTGAGCTTTTTAGAAAAACATTGCTGAACATTTTGGAAAGAGAAATGTTAAAACTATACTCATGGGGTTTTTTTAGGAGAATTTTCCTTCTCATTTTGCATTTAATATACGAAACATACATGCAGTGTGCTTAGCACTCACTACTGTTGTAGATCCTTGTTCCTACTGGAATACATAAAATAAAAATAGTCCAGTATGCTCAGGAATTGTAAGACTTGATGTGCCCCAGTTTTCATTTGTACCATTAACACTTGCACTGTGTTGATCCATCGTTCCATGTTGTAGAGGATTTTTTGGTTTTTTTTTTTCCTTTTGGGCTGGCAAAATGAGAAACTTGTTTTTGCCATAGCACGTTTCTTTCCCTGTCTCTGAACACAGATTATGTCAGTGTAGCAAGGAAAAGGAGAGGATGTGTTGACAGAATATTCACATACAGCGTTAGATCTGGAAAAGATATTTTAATAATCTGAAATGTAGAATTACAAATTGTTCCCTTAATCATTTCTTTTAAATGCCCATGTTCATGAAAGTAGTTGAGAACACTGCCAGTTCTGGCTTAAATCCTAAAATCTTTTTTGAATCCTGGTTTTGAATTTTCATGAATAAATAGGCCTTAACTTTGTCAAGTGGGAAATTGTAGGATTTCATTTCATTGCTGTTCATGTTTCTGTGAAGGGGAATCTTGGAGTAATAAACATGCTTCTATAATTAGAATATTAGTTACACTAGATTATCTCTTCGTTTGACTATTTCATACTGAAAATCAGTACTTTATCTGCTTTGCTAAGTGAGATGCACAGAGGCAAGCATTAAAAATTACATGTTACAGTTGACTTCAAACTCTTCTGCTGTTTTTATATTTTCCTTGGTACTGAGGCCTTTTGCTACTGAAGGGAAAAATGTAGGATACATGCTGTTCTTTCATAGCTGTCGTTTCCTCAAAACTATTATTTTGCTTGGAAGCTCGTCTGAGCAGAAAGCGTCAGTCATCTATCTGTGTGTCTAGCGGCAGAACACTGATTTGTGATCTCCTAGTGTCACAAATCAAATGAGTCTTTCCAGGTCTGGACAGGGTTTTCTGCTCATTTTTTCCTGTAGCGTTTTCACTTAAGAAGCTTCATAGTAGCAACTCAGCTTTTTTCCTCCAGGAGGAATGTCTGTCTATTGTTCTTACAACTTAAGCACATTGTTCTTTTATGAATGCCTTTTCCATAAGTGCTGTTTGGGGTTTTTGTTTGTTTTTAACTGAAAAATAAAAAAAAAAAAAAGGAAAAAAAAACTTGCATTAATTTGTGAAATTGCATTTGAATTTCCTAACGGAATTTAGTCAGGTTGATGTGCAGTGATACAAAGCTGCAATTATCTCTATCTTTGTATTCCCGTGGGACTTCATTAAAGTGGCTCCTCTTTAGCTGCTTCTGTTACCCAGCACGGGGAAGTTCAGAATTCAGCAGACACAACAAATATATTTTGTGTGCGGTATTTCATACCTGCGGATGGAACATTTAATCATCCTTGTTTGCTCTTCTTGTAGCAATAGGAGAATCTGTGTGAGTTCTGACAGACCTTCTAGTATTTTAACCTACTTGTTTGACAGCAATGTAGTGAAAGTATCGACTGTTTTGCCGCATCAGCTCATTCACTGCCATCAGCTAAAACAGGGACAATTGCGTTTTTGAAATGGCTTTATTTCTGATATTGCTTAATACAATTTGACTGGCACTTAATACTTATACTCTTAAAACCTTATGCTATAACAACAACTTCATGATGGGATAGTGTGTATTTAAGCAGGCTTTCCTGAAGTTTTAGATTGGGTAATCAACCCTGAGGGCAAGTATTTACTACTTCAGACCTTCCAGGCTGTTAGTTGTGCATTGTAGTGACATTGTCCTCTTCAGCTAGTGCTTTGTCTTTTCATAACACTTAAACCTTGTTTCATTTGACAACTTCAGCTGTAAAATCTAAGTTTGAGCTTTGGTGCAAGACTGTAATAAAGTTGCACTGGGTTATGGTCACAAAAACTGGTGTTTATGCTTTCCGCTGTGTAAGAATATGTGTCAGTAGGACACTGATATTTCAAGACCCATTAAATGATTAAACTCCCTATAATTCACATTAGAATTTTTCAATTTACAATTACATGCTCTTTTGCTTATGTATTTTAGTAGGGCATTTTTTCCACAGTGTATGTGGTGATACCTTTGCTGTCATTTAAGTGTTGAGTGCAAGTCAGGGAACATGAATAGAGTATACATGTATTTGTAGCTACTTGTTAAGGAAGTGTCTATTATCTTTTCAAAAGAATGTGCTTAAGTTGCTATCTGTAGTTCACAGCGCTCTGTCAATGCCTGCAAAATTAAATATGAACTATTATTCAGTATTTATTTTTAGAAATAGGGGTATTATGGGGTGGTCTATCACAAATATTTTTCTTAAAAGAGAACATGTCAATATATAGGTCTGGCACCATGCAAATCTTGGCTTTCTCAGACTTTCAGCAAGAAGGAGGAAGGGAAAAAAAGTACTATGATCAGTGAGAATTATATGTTCTAATATTGTGCATTATTTTGTTCCGTTTCACTGTAAGACAGGAGTATATGGAGGATGACCCTAATTTTTTGCAAGTAGGACTGTCATCTGGGTTGAAGACAATGTAGAGCACCCAGGAGAGCTGTCTATGATAAATGTGTTAAGAAGCATGTGTGGGAAACTCATTTGGCAAGTGCTAGTCCAAAGAAATTCCCTGCTTGCCTACATAATAACGCAAGGAATCTCTCTAAGTCATCACTTGAGGAAAAAACGTATTTGGCGTTTCTGTAACTTGCTGAGGATTTGTGTAAGTGAAATGCTGATACAGCAAAGGACACTTTGAGAAAGCGCATGGGGAAGTAGAAAGTGGGAATGTGGCATTCTAAACTACTTACCCTCCCGTTCATTGGGGAAGGGGGCAGGAGCATAGCATGAATGCCATGATCTAGTTCCTCATCCATTTCAGTTAGATTGGGCCCCTTACGGTATCTTTCCTATAGTTTAAGTAATGAGGCATTCTTTAAGTTTATTAGGAACGTGAGAGAGCCTGGCTGTGTTTCCTTCCCAAAGGTAGGTGGGCATGATAAAGCTGGCGCAGCACCTCTTCAGAGCCCTTTCATCCCTGTTCACACGGATTTGTTGCCTGTATTTGGGGTGAAAAGCAGAACAGTGTGTGTCTATTCACTGGAGGGTTATAAAGTGAGTCCTGGTCTATTGAGTAAGTACTAGAAAAAACACTTTTAAATGGGTGCATTTCCAATAATCCCGAGCGGTCAAAGAGAGAGAGAGGGAGAGCACATGCTGGTTTGGCAATTGATTGCTGGGATTAGAGCAGTGGGGGAATTCCTGAAGGGCTTTAATGGTCTGCTAAGAGTGTGAAAAGGTAAACTGGATGATTAGGGACCAGAGTTGAATTTCTTCTAACTCCATCTACAGGATGGGAATACAGTGCTAGTGGGCACAATTCTGTGGATAACATGCTTTTATCAATAATCTACTGATTTATACAGGACCTCGGCCTGCAACTTGTCTCATTGATTGTGTCAATACCCTGTTGCTTATAATCCTAAACAAGTTACTGTGGTTCAGCTGCCTGGTGATAACAGCCTAACTGTGCTGTTACTATGGTGAATGTGTCGAAGCTTACTTGTTTTTAACTGAGAGGGATAAAAGAACTGCTCGTGTCCCACAGTACTGTATGATGCTGTGAAGTGAGGATTGTGTACAAGGATGTTACAACAGTTGATTTGATGATGTATTTTGTATTTTCCTTATTCTTTAAGATTATTTTTGTATTTCATGATATTCTGGTACGAAAAATCAAGAAGAGAGAAATAGGAAGGAGCACGATGTGGTACTATAGTCTCAACCATTATCACCTGTCTATTAATTCATTTATATCCCAAGAAGTTATTTGGGAAACTTAAATTCCTGAGCCAATTACTGGTGGGGCTCCATAGAGGTAAGCAACTTGCTGTGTTAAATGTGTCATATGAAAGAAAACTGAAAAAAAGGGAACAAAAGAGAAGAAACCTAACCCCACAGACTTCATTTGACGAAACTGTAGCAGTTCAACTGTCAGAAGGGTAAATAAAATAAAGGTGGCTGCATAGAGTGATAGCAGTTTTTAAAAGGGCGTGTTTGTAATCCAACAATAACCAAAACACTAGCAAAGCTAAATATTTGGAGGGTTTCAGTAGGGTCTATAGCTGTTGCAAAAGGGACCATGTCTTGGAAAGCAGAGCTTTCTACAGTCAGTAAAAAGGAGTAGTAGAATTCTTGGCTTGAGCGAAAAGGGAAGTAGTAGCATTGTACAGTCAATGTTAATGGGGCTGCTTAATGAAATACTGTCTGCAGTTCAGCTGTCAAGTTTTCAGAAGGATTTTGAAACACTGGAGAGGATGTAAACAGGAGTTGCAGAAATGATTTGAAGGAAGGGAATAGAGAGACTCTGACTTGTATAGCATCAAATGAAAACTGGCAGCTTAAACGAGCTGTTCTGCAAGTTACTCACCACAGCTACTTGAGAAACTGCCATTTCCATGGCAGAAAGTGGCTCACAAATTTGCTTCGGAACTGCAGCAACTGCCTGGCAATTTTCACTTGCTGCTGCAGGAAAGCTGAAGCTCCTTCAACAGTCTGTTTTGCTTCTCAAAGACTATTGAGCTCTGTTAACATGCATCCTGTGTCCATAAAAATACGGGATACTAAAAGGCATTCTGTTCCAGCAGGGGAATCAGTAACGAGGGCTAGAAGCTGAAGCCAAACTGACTCAAATGGGAAGCTTTTTAGGAGAATAGTTACTTTGGAGAAAGTAACTATTGGAGACAGCTAGTAAGAAAGATGACTTTTAATATCTTGATGAAATCAAATTAGTACGGAGCAGATTGAAAGATATTAGTCAAACACAGTGTAGTTAAAAATCAATACGGGGACAACTTGATGAAATTGGAATATGTCTGGTATGCGGAAAATTGGGGCTGATAAAGAAATGATAATTAAGATTTTTAAACTCGGACTTCAAGTGCTATTTTGGAGAAATTAATGTTAAATGCACAAAGGCATTTGGTTACTGTGAAGCAGTTGTTCATTGTTTTCTTTAAAGTCAGGGTGGGGGTGAGGTTAAGTTGTGTTGTGGTAACTCTGGTGGTGTTTGATGGAGAATGTTCTAATAGCCACTGTTTGCAATGCATGAAACGTGTGGAGGGTAATGGATGTTGTAAAAACAAATTAGGGCTGTTTGTGAGTAAATGCCAAAATGGAGACTTTTTTTTTTTAAGGTGTAGAAAATGATAGTGCTTACTGAGAGAGAGTGCTATCTATGTATACAATGTGGATAGAAAACCTGGGAAGCATTAGTCTTGGAAGATTAAAGGAAGATACCAGCTTTATTGCCCATATGTGATTTGTAGCTTCGGCTCTGTCTGCAGAGGCATCACATTGCAGGGAAGGAGGTAAAAGCCGATGCCTTTATGGATGTGGAGAAACCCTCTCAGCTGCTGGGGCTTTTTGTTTCTGGTGCTTCATTAGACAAAGCAGATGCCGTCCATCTTTAACAGAGTAGAGATTTAAGAGATTATTTGCTACTCTTACAGAGGCTCAGTAACAAAATCCGATACCAAAAAAAAATATATCCTCAAACTGAAGTTTGTATTTAATCTGCAGAATTGTAAATTTGGAATGATACTGTATGCAGTGTAAATAAGTGGTTTATAATCTACTGTAAATTTCGGTTTATAGCTTTTACCATGACTTTAAAACCCTGTGTTATCCCTAGTCACTGACCTAACGTAACAGTCAGACGGCAGATCTCTTGAGTGAGAATAATTTTAAATCAGTTGGCATGTACAGAGACTAACAGGCCAAAATGAGATATTTTGATAAAAGGTGTTCTAAATTACTTATTATCTATAATAGCTACAATAATAACAGAGGTTGATACAGCAGGATAGATTAATGTATTTGAAAAACCTTTTAGTTGTGAAATGTTTTCTACTTATTACCTCACTTACTAGGCTTTCTGTTAATGAATGAACGCCATTATCCCAGAGATTAAGTAAAGTATGGGAGAGTCAATACAAAAATTAATGTTTTGATAGGACAAGACATGCCGAGACGGTTAAGTTGTTCAAAGCCATGTTGCAGGTGGTGAGTGCATTCAGTTATTGAGACAGGTTAAACCCTTTCCTTACGTGTTTATAGAAGAATAGGGGTTCCTCTACAGTTTTCCAAAAGCAGCTATTTAAATAAAGCTAACTTTGTGTACAGTCTGTAATTAAAAATGGTTTTGTGTTGGAATTGCACTCCGTGTGGTCTGAACTTCTCCAACAATACTATGTTATTTAGGTCTTGTTTTTAAGGATCAGTGAAGCTGTACTAGCTTGTTGGGTGGTTGTTATGAAAACTGATAAGCATTTTTCAGTTATAATATTTGAACATATTCTTCAGTTATATTGACTTTGAAGAGATTATCTTTTTCTTTGGATTTCCATTTATTATATTTGTTCTAAAAATATGTAAGTTCTTTTTTTCTCTGGCATTTGATCTGGATTGCCATTTTAATCTGTTGTCATTAGTCTTCTGCTGGTTTTTGTAGCTTTACATTTCATACTTTGCAAAAGAATCAATTGGTTTCAGTGCAGATTCCCACAATAACTATTCTTAAATTACCTTTTTAACTCAGCAGAGTGGTGACATCCGTTTTTGCAATTTGATCTTTCATGGTCGCTGCTGTTTATTTTATTTTTAAAAAGTGAATTCATAGTTTTTCTATTTCTGCCTGCATTAGGTAATCTGATCATTTATTTGCAAGTTTGCTCCAAAGAGTCCCTGAAGCTGCTTCCTCCTTCACCCCTATGCAGCTGACTTCACTTGCCATTTGTACATTCAGTGTCCTGAGGATTCCTCTGGATACCATCCAGGTATTCCAAAGGTGTGATAGAATTTGACTAACACTTGACCCAAAGCCATGTGACTTCAGTTGGTTAATTCTACGCTATATAAAATATGTGAGCGATATACATGTAACTTATATATACTTAGATGTTTTTTCCAAATCGTGCAGCAACTGTCACTAGATATTTGATCAGGAGCACATAAAGTGCAGGTAAGTGTGGAGGTGAAGGTGGGTGCAGAAGAAAGGACAGCGCAAATGATTTAGAGCAGTCTGGGAACGCTTTTGTGCGGCAGCTCTCTGGAAAGCGGTAATGGGGCTTTTTGGCAGAGGGCTTGCAAAAGGGAGTCTTTTTCTTCTGCAGCATAATTTTTATGCTGAAGTCATCAAAGCTGAGAAACTTTTATGAATGTTGATCTTTAATACACAGCAGTTAGTATGTATTCATTTCATATGCCAAATTAAGCTTAAAAAACCTCTGTAATGTGAATAGGCAACAGACTGAGCTTCAGATGCAGTTGTGTGGATGGAACAGGTTGCCCTTCAAACCGGTTACTTTGTCAAAATTGCATTAAACGATGGTTGTTGGCCAGCTCAGCTCACGGATCCAAACAGGTTAGGGAACTTGTGCGCAAGCTGTTCCACTGGCAATGGTTGTAGTCATGGCCTGCAAAGAGTGAGTGAGTGAGTAAGCAGTAACCTCTTCAGCTGGATGCAAAATGTGTAGGTGTCTGTACCAAAGCTCTTTCACTGGCAATCTCCAGCTCACGTGCTGCCAGTGAGGGGAGAACAATGAATGTCTCACCAGCAGTCCAAAAACATTAAACCTGGGGCAAAGTCTTTCAGAAGTTCACAGAGCTAGAACTGGAACATGGTGTGGTGTTGTACAGGGGGGTCCTGCAGGCTCCTCACACTGCACGTGTGGTGTCCTGCAGTGTAAAGGAGGTTAAGCAATTAAATATTGGGGGGGTGTGTTGTTGTTTTTTTACCTACTTCTCGGTAAACTTGTAAAACTCTGAAACGTGTCAAATATTGCTATTCAAACTCTCAGAAGCATATATGTAAAGGTATGAATTCTTAAATTTAAGCAATAATCTTGAACTAATTTATCATCTTTATTATGTGCAGTGTAACAGTACTGAGTGCTAAATACTCTTAACTGTCACAGGACTGAGATTTGAAGCTCTACCAGGAAAAGAGTTCAACGCAGCGAAGATTTTCCAACTTGCTAAAACCTGGTTTAAACAACTGATTTAAGAAATCAAGTAATTTAAGACACCAAATTAAAAACATTATTTACATCAGTTAATACTGGGAAACATGATTAACTGGGAGGGAGGGAAGGTACTTGAAGTGTTTTTTGCTTTATGTAATTTCCAAAGCCTTCTATATCCTCCACATAAATGTAGGCTACTGTATGCTTGGAAGCATTTGGTATTCTATATCCCTAATTAAAACTGTGCCTTATTTATGCTGGGCCTGCTA
This sequence comes from Calidris pygmaea, assembly GCA_003697955.1. Classification (NCBI taxonomy): domain Eukaryota; kingdom Metazoa; phylum Chordata; class Aves; order Charadriiformes; family Scolopacidae; genus Calidris; species Calidris pygmaea. The sequence goes on from QJSC01009466.1 coordinate 336,971, forward strand.
AGTGCATTGCCTCATTGTTTAATGTCGTTTCTCAACATCCGTTTCATTCAATATAAAACCCCAAATCCTATACATCACTGAGTACTAGTCTGTATTTGTCATAGAAATATTGACATATCCCATAATTTTGCTACGGCAACTCTAGTCTTGTGCTGTACCTTAAAAAAAACTCTTTTTGGCCATTTGTTCAGATAACCTGGGCCTTATTACTAAAGGTATGTACAGAAGAAATGTGTTAATACAGGATGGAGTTGTGCCTTGCCTATTTCTGAGAGCTCCTGTGTGTGTGTTTGGAGGAGGGAGGGAAATGGGTCATATCAGTGGTAAAATCACGTTGTATGAAGTGCATAGCTTTTGATGAGCCGTTCCCTTATCCAACATTACATATGAATATAAAGCAAGTTGCCTGTAAAGCTTGCTTTAAATTTTAATAAACTGCAGACAAGATAAGTGGTAACTTCTGGATAAGAGTGCATCTGGTGCAGCCTGCTAAAACCAAATTCCAGTATTATAAATTTTAGAACAAACCTTTGTGGCTTGAATTTTTAAGCTGGCATGATAGATTTAAATTTTAGGGACATAAATTTTCCTTCCTCCCCTCTGTCTGAATCAATCTTACTGTAAAATGACAGAAGATGTGAATTTGAGAACACAATGAAAATAACAGGAACTGAGACCAATAGAGGCGACTAATCCTCTAATTACTTTCTCTGAACACTGGGAATTGTGCTGCAGAATATCCTTCAATACAATCTAGGGTAAGCTAAATTTATTCCATTCCAAAGCTGTAGAGGGAGGGATTTTGCTGCCAACTCAGAATAGTAATGGGCTGTGGTGGTCTTTATCTGATAGAAGTGAAACAGATGTGGCTACTCTGTTAAATGTCTGTTTACAGGCTTGAATTTTTCTGTCTGTTAATTTTCCTGGGTGTGAATTACCCCGTGTTCACCCTTTCACACCCTGGGTTTTGAAATTTAACTAAGTGATCATGTAGGTAGAGCACTCTGGTCTGGGTGGGGGGAGCTGAGGAGGTCGCGTATTTGCAGCAGTGACTGTTTATGTTGGACTGATCAATAAAAGATTCTCCTTGGCTCCACCCTGATATCGAAGCTGTTTAGTGGCAGGCATGACCCGTATTTTGGCTTAAGTGCTTTCAGACAGTTCTTTTGGACTTGCTTTTCTCTGTAGAATACTGATGATACTGAGATCTTCCCTATCTGGTATTCCACACTGAAGTTAGTAAACAGACAAAGATGCTGAAGTTAAATACCTGGCTTTCAGCTAAACCTCCCTGTCCTAGTATTGCGTGTATTTTGTGAACCTAGCGGTTAGCTTGGACTGTGCGATTTTTGGAGTGACAGCCAGGGACAAACCATTCTAAATGAATCCTGAATTTGGTTGTTAACAACTTGCTATAGTTCAGGTGGGTGACTGAGAATGGGATATGCACTTGTTGCCTTCTCTCTGTCCTTCTCAATTTGCAAGGTGGAAAGGCAGTGCTATTTGCTGCAGTAGTCCCAGAACCATACCATCTCCTGTTTGAAGAGATGGTCTTTTTTTTTTTTTTTTCCACTTTGGATAATTTAAAAAACCCAGAAAGTTTGGGAATTGGTGGCAGGCTTGTTTTGAGTTGTGTAGAGATTCAGAGACAGCACTGGAGGGACTTACAGAGTTGTGTTTTGAAATGAGCTTGGCAACTGCACATACAGTGAATAAACCTCCTTGCTTCCCACTTTTTAGCAAGCTGATGTTTCAGCTCTTGTGCAGCAGCATAAATCAGGATTGTGTTTTCACTGCTGTTTAGCATGTTATCTTGTTAACTTAAATCACTTAAGTAGCTCAGTTAAACAGAGTTCAAACTGAGTTGTGTGTGTTTTGAAATAGACAAAGTTTTGTGTAAGGAAGGGAAAATGTTAGGAAGTCCAGTGTGTTGTGATGACTTGTGGCAATTTCCATAGGAATCTTAGACCAATAAAAAAGAATGCTTGCTTTGGGGTTTTTTCTGCGAAGAGTGCTTTCTATGAGGACAGTACTCTAGCTATAGTGCGAAGTCTAGAAAGCAACTTCCGTCCCTTGTCGGGCTTTATAAAGTGTAACTGCTTTCCATAAGCACTGAATGGCTTTTTGGCAAGAGGAAGTTCACTTTTTTTTCTTTTCCTCTTGAGAGATGTTTTGTGCAGCTGCTTAACAGGTCTGTTAAGGTAACTGTCTGGAGAGTCTTTGGCTATCTTAATGTAAAATTGATTTGTGTCAGATTGAATTTATGGTTCCTGGAAGCTCCAGAATGATATGCAGCTTCTCATCTTGTTATTGTGTGCTCTCCTTTGGCAGGCAGGCTTAGATTGGTGCTCATGGGTGCTTTGATTCAGAGAAGCATTCACTGCTGATGCGCCAAGTGTACAAATCTTTCAGTCTATGTATTGATAGAAGCCCTTGAGGGGACTTTATCACTGTATTTTTTTTGTTGTCTGATTTTTAGTTAAGGATTCTAATTTGTGGCTATTTTGTGTGCTTGGCATATCCAAGTACATAAGTGTAGCCAGGCATCTGCTGCTTTTGTTCCTGATGTATATAAATGAATTGTAGACTGGCACCAGAATGTTAGCTACAAACACTGTTGCATCCTTCTCTAATTACTGATATTTTTGTGGGTATATCAAGAGTTTTTGGGGATGTGCTCCAGCTGCAGTGGCAAAATCACGTTTATGCCTTCATGTTTAAATTTATAGTCTTCCAGAAGAAATCCTGCCCTTAGCAAACTAATACCAGAAGTTTGCAGGTCAGAAGTTTTACTTTCAGAAAGTCACGCATCAGGGAAGGTCTTACTATTCTTCAGTATGTGATCTTAGTGCGGTAAACAACATATTCAACACAGCTCCCAGTGTAGTAGGCTTTTTTCCAGTCAACCATTTAGTCTTTTTTTTTCCCCTAAAGTGGCTGTAGCTGAACAGTCTCTTGAGCAAAGTCTCTTTTAGCAGACTGCTAGTTTCTTCAGCTTCTCTTGCTTTTAAACAAGGTTTCTTAAGCTTCTTTACCATGTGGAGATGAGGAGAACCAGCTCTGTTTCACAGAGGCAGTAAGACTCAGTACTACCAAAGTCCTAGGGGCATCACCAGGATCAGTAGCTCTCAGCAGAGCTCAGCTGCTCATCTCTTCCTTTCTTCCCCGTTTGTTGCAGAAATACTGAGCATTTGAGGTCCTCCATTTATTGTAAGAGGTCTTGTTCCAAAGCAGTATCCTGGCAGGAATATGTTCAATTTTTTAGTCCTAATTTTCCGGGCTGTGTTGTTTCCTTTTCACAAATGGCTATAAAATACTCTGCAAAAACACTTTGCAGATTCAGATTCATGCCTGTGTGCATTTTTCTTTTAGATAGTGCTATGACTGCATGGTGGGGGAAGCTGAAACAGGAACAGATATGTCTTCCAAAAAGTATCTTAATCGTTCAGTTGTAATGCATATTGGCAGGTAGACGCAACTCTAACCTGTAATAGAGTGGGTGGATCTCTATATATTCCATAGGGATCGGCTGAGAGACTGGAAAGAGAATACCTTGTGGAGTAAATAAGAAGTTGTCGTATGACTTCTTTTTCTTTTTTTATAAAGTATTAATAAATTATTGTTGGCTACCAATACATGAACTGCAAAAATGAGAGGAATATGCACATACTGACAGTCTGAAACAATTGTTCAAAAATTATTTAAGGTTACATCTCAAATAAATGAAAATAAACATATCTCCTGGGCTTCCAAAGAAAGTGAGATGTATCGTCAATGCAGGACTACAGCAGGCAACTCCAGAGCAGTTGCAGCAGAAAATGTATCAGCCATGTGCAGCCAGTAATTTGCCCAAAGGAGGAACATTCTGGAGTTTGGGGGTAAATGATTTATGCTAAGGGTAGTTGATGTGATGATGCCAAAGTTTTGTGTTATGCCTCTGAGCTGTCTCTGGCTCTAGTCTGCTTGGGGAAGGAAATTTAGCAAGCTGGGTAAAGGAGGAAGACTACACACTTGATTTCAAAGATGGATGATAGACCACTTGGAACAGAATGTTACTGAACATGGATGGAAGAAAACGTAAAGGGAAAATAAAGGTTTTAAGGGTTAGCAATGCTAAAAGGGAGATTGGGAAGAAAATGATTCTCGGTTTAGGTAGGTAAAGTGTTGATTCACAGCCACCAAAAGTTTGTGATTTACAAAGCCATTCTGGAGTTACTGTGTCATATAGCCGTGCCTGTTAGTATTAACTGGCACCTATTTTGAGCTGCTTTTAATACTTTGAATTAAGTGGAACAACTTGGGTTGGTTTACCATTGCTGATCAGGAGTCCTAGGTATGAGATAGAACTTGGGTCTAGTAAGTGGCTGCAACAATGCTGGTTTTGGCCCCCTAACTTTAATCTGTGCAGTTTAGTCAACACCTACTATGGCTTTTTGAAGATGGATTTTGAACGCTCACTTGTATGCAGTTTATCAGCCCCAACCTAGCTTTACCATAGCTTATCTAGAAATACTTCTAGATTGTTGCCTCCTTACTTGTTGCAGTACCCAAAATAGAGAATTGTGAGAATGGCATATTTTTATGCCTCTTCCGGAGAAGGGGCGGTGTGCGCTGTATTAGCTGGTTGTCTGGAATTGGAAGCAAACACAAATTCAGCAAATGGAGCAGATCATTTAACATCTGCCTATTGAGTTGATAAATGGTGAATTGCTTGAGTAGTAGCACACAATCTCGCATGTACGCTTGTAGCAGATGGCTTTGATGTATGCAAGAGACAAATGTGTTGTCCCTTCTGTCCTCTCCTCCTCAAATCCCCAAGCTCAGCATGAAAGGGTAAATAAGAACAAACTTGTGAATGCTTTGAAAGCCATAAAAGCTTGAAGTGTAAATAAACTGGAGTATTTACTGAAATTGTTTCTGCAGAGGCACTGAGCTGGTGTAGCCTGAGTTTCAGGGGGGTGATTTGCATTCAGTGGTTGAAGGAGGGTGGCCTCACTCAAAAAAAATCAACTCGGTTATTGTGCTGGGACTGCAGACAGTGCCACATACACATAGTTTTGAGCTGTTTCTTTAAATGTCAAATATCTATTGTCCAATTGCTTGTTACGTCTACATTTTTAACTTTCCCCCAGTCTGTTAGTGCTTGGATCATTTAACAAAGAAACAAAAGTATCTGAAACCAATAAGTAATGTTTTTTGTATAGTCAATGGTGTTTTCTTCAGAAGTCAAGCATTGCTCTGTTCAGTTTACCACATATTGAAGAAAAAGTAATAATTTGCCTGTAGATAGATGCAACATCAGTATGTGTATTCAAAGTTTTTGTCAGAAATGCTCACTAAGTGCTGTGTACAAAACTTTATTTATGGTGGCATATTCTCTTACTTTACCTGCATTTGCTGACTACTGGTCTCTTTTGACCATTTCCTAAAGCTCATTTAGTTGTCAAGAGAATATTGACAGCTGAAATATTAGATACCGATAAGGTCTTAACATTGATATTCAAAAATTGTGGGTATAGATGTTGTTGCAGTTCTAATGTAGACACTTGTTTATAAGGGAAGGAAGGAAGACCACTGAAGGATGGGCTCGTATGGAGCTGTGCAGGAAGCAGATGCAGACTTGTTCAGCAGCTGGGCCTGTGATTTGGGTTGGTACAGTCATTTCAGCCCCTCCTGAAGGCACGTGAAACCATAAGGTTTCCATGATAATGTCCCTTATTTTCTTTGCAAAAGACTAGAGGGAAATTATATATATATAACAGCTGTATCAGTAGCCAGAGGTCAGTGTAGATTTTCAGTGTTACTGAAATCTAGTTGTTACAGAAGCAGTAATTCTGGTCAATTATTGTTGGGTTTAAGTTGAGCGAGAATAAAATTGCAAACAGTCTTTAGTTAATGTTACATGAATTGACATTCGTTATAATCTGCTGGGAAACTTCCCAAGTGGACATGCTTTTCTGATGGTGAGGAAAATGTCAGTGTGTCACGATCATGAGCTGTTGTGTTTTCTTATGGTAACCTAATGTCTGCTGGCTCTGGCAGTCAGTCTGTCCAAAAATCCAGTGGAAATGTGATGTGTTATTTGCTTTAAAAGGATTCCTTCCTTGCTAGCTAAAGCCTCCTTTCTCTTAAGTTGCAAGATCTTTTGTCTGAAGACCCTGAGTGTTGCTTGTGTTCTCTTTTTTAGAAAAGAAATTGGAGGCTGGCAGCCAAGTAAGAAAGCATTTAACTCATGAAGGCACTCCTGTCATTAATTTTAAACACGTCAGTGTGGTGTCGGTCAGCTTGACTACCAACAAAGAAAACTAAAGTGTTCCCATAAATCATGTTATTGTCCTAATCCAACCTAATTAACTAAACTAAAAATCCTGTTCTAATGGAGCAGCCCTTCCTGTGAGACACATCTGCCTCTGTTTCTTAATGGATTTTAGCCTTTGCTTCTGCTATAGTGCAGAAGAATTAGTAACCAAAATAACGTTCAGTCCCTCTCATGATCTTTGGGGAGCTAGCTAGGGAGAAGTGAACTGTGAAGTTTAAAATTTCCAAATGCAGAGCTTTTTTTTTTTTTTTTTTTTCCCCTTCTTTGTCTTGGAAACCTTGTTTGCAGACCAAAAGAAAAGTGTCAAAATCTCCATTTCTAGAAGTGGATTAGACCTGCTCCCTGCAAGCCTTGTGAGCAGCCGCCTAAAGGCAGTGAGAGTATTTTGGGATCTGCTGCTTTAATTCATTGACGCATGCCTTATACAGAAGGTTTGACCTAATAGCGTTGAGTTAATGTAGTCATGCCATGAGCTCCTGACCTGTTCTTGAACTCTTGGGCTGAAGATGACTAAGGGAAATAAGCAACTTTGTCAGCGTGCGGGAGAGCACTGCGGTGCACCAGAAGATGCTCTTAGATAGGGAACATCTGGCTGAGGGGAGATACAAGGTCTGTGGAGTAGATGAATGTCAAATCTCTTACTAAATCAATTAGGATAATTTGGGGGGAAGAAAAAAAAGCACAAAGCACCTGATGTACTTTGCAAGCCTTTCTTCAGGTTTGACCCTTAAGCCAGAATGTTTGCTGTACCCTCGTGTCTATTTTTGGTCAAAACAGTGGCATGCTTATTATAGAAGACAAATTTTAATAATACTCCCTAGTTCATCACTGTGTGCAAAACAAGAGCTTTCAGAACTCTCAAAGAATAGCCCATAAAAAAGGAGTGCAAGGAAAATGTGGCTTTTCTTGTTGTACATGGATAAATCCAACACTGGTACAGTTAACCTCTTGAGAAAGAATTCCATTTTAGGTCAGATTATTTTACAGGCATTTTGTGTGCTCCTGCAGAAGGGTCTGCTTCTGTTTGCCTTCTTGTGCATTGCTGGACGATAAGGGCATTTCTGGAGATGTTTGACACTAATCTGTCATTGCACAACAGGAAACAGTTAAAGTTTTTCAGATATACTGACCTTTCTGCTCGTTCCCAGGACAGTAGCCACTTATGCTCTCGGTGGTTAGGGGAGAGGTGGCACTCGCAGTGGAGTGTGTCACTCGCTGCAGTGCATGCTCCTGGGTAACACTCCTGGGCCTTTGTCCAGTCTGGAGTCTTATTTTTTTTAGTTTTGTGTTCCCTCCTTTTTCTGTATCTCTGCAAAAAAAAGCAAGTGTACTGAGAAACACTGTTTTTCAAATGAAACCTTTGTGTGTTCTTATTCCTCTTATCTGTAAGGTGTTTTTTCATGTGGGACGAGGGAATTCTGCTTTCTCACTTCTTGAAACGTTGGTAAATCTGATAGCAGATGTCTTTCCAGGGGAACAAGTGGAGAGAAAAGAATTCAGGTGGGCTGGGATGTTCCTGGGGCTGGCTGAGTTACAGCGTTGCTGCTGGGAAAGCTGTTTCTATTTGATGTTAGTTCCTCTGAGACCTGACAGATTTGTAAGCCGTAGCCTTTAACTTTTGCTTTGATTGTGGTGCAGAGTGCTGAGACGAGGTTTTGTTCTCAAATGGAGAGAAAGGAGCAAGAATGAAAAGTGTGTGTAAGGAGGCAGGGGAAAAAAATCAAGGCCAAGTATAATTCCAGCCAGCAGGAAGGATGTAACTGAAAACTTGAGCTACTAGTAAAGTGTAAAGATAAAAAATAAAAAAAATCCTTGCTGAGGCCGTGTTAGCGTGGGGGTGAGATAGACCTTCTCAGATGCAACTCCTTTCAGTCTCTGGTAACATATGGCAGTTTTGATGACCTTAAATCGCTGGAACGCAAATTTCAAGGCAGTGGGAGTTTGTTGGGAGTGCTGGAGTGGAGCCTTCCAGTTAAGGTAAACTGGCTGAAGGTATAGTGAGGCTTGGAGCTGCTGCACGCTGTCCTCCAGCTTGAAAGCCCTATGGAGATGGATGGATTACTGTGGCAACACGAGCTCTGTCTTGGAAAGATGCTGGGGAATTGTGTCCATGCCAAGTGGAATATGGCACCTCAGGATTCACTTATTGCTTTCATATAGCATTTGGACTTCCTAAAATCCCTCAGCCCCAGTGTGGGCATGGAGTCACTAGCAGTGGCATTACTCTGGAAAAATCTCTTGCTGCTGTTATCTGTTCCCTCTCTTCCTCCACAGGGTTTTTATCAGTTAGTCTCCGCTTCACTGTTTCCTCCAAAGGCAATTACTTGAATCCAGCAGCTTGAGAGAGTTAACCATATAAAACAACCTGTTGTGTAGGCGACTGAAATGATCTATCCTGGATCTCCCCACCAGCATTCCTGCTGGACAAGAGATGGCATATGCTGTGGCCAGTCTGGAGCCACATGTTTCTTGATTTGTTTGGCAGGCTCAAGCTATATACATTAGCAAGGTTTTTACAGCATATGTTTCTGTTGGGGACTAATTTTAGTTTTTAGTTGTGTGTTGGTTTTTTTTTTTTTACTGTGCTCACTTGCTGATTTTCATTAAACTTTCAAGAACCTAAAAGCTGTAAGAAAACAGTCTCAAACTAAGGTGATGTTGGCCCACACACTCAAAAGTTTGATTGACTGAGTACAAGCTTTGAAAATACACACTATTGATCTTGGGAGCTGTGGGGTGGAGGTGAGGAGATACAGGTCAACTTTGGTGCCCAGTTCTTGTTCTTTTGTGTTTTAATTCCTACCTGGAAGGTGGAAGTGGTAGTGTCCAGCCTGAAACTCTGAAGTCATCAGCTAGAACTTGTGATGGTGCTGTGTGTCTTGTGAGAGTCGGGGCTTTTCTCAGAACCTCAGTGACCACAGCAGTGCAATTATGTGACAGCATCAAGGGATTTTGGGGGAAAATCCTAGTGACAGAAAAAAAAGTCTAGAATTTTGAATGCTAAAAGCAGTAAGAAGGCAACCTCGCTATTTTAGTTGCTACAAAACAGTCTTAAGGAGTTGGGACAATCAATTTCCACACATTTTGGGGACTTCTAGTGGTGTGATTCTGTAGTTCCTTTAGCTGTCAGAATCTTCCCTGATTTTGCCCATGGCCACATTCTACTTAGAATACTGTTTTATTAAGATATTTGCCTTTAACTTGTCATAGTCATTGTGTGTAGTTCATAGTTCTGTTTTGTGTAGTTCCTGAAATACTGTTGTTACCCTTTTTTTTTTTTTTTTAACTTGGAAGTGGCTAATTGCTTTGAGACCAGCAATTAAAATGCCTGTAAAATGTCTTTGAATTGGAGCAAGTGTTGGTGCTGAGCAGACTGTGAAAACACACAAGTTGAAACATTTCTCATAACATTCTTAGCTTTTTGAAAAATGATTACACAACTCCAGGAAATTAAATGAGGCATTTCACACTGAAAATAACAGGGTTTAAATAGTGGCAAACAAAGAGAAGGGGAAATAAAATGAGGAAGAAGAGTTGGGAGGGGAAAGGAACACACACAAAGAAAAATATTATGTCTCATCTTAATATTTCAGAGGAGATGCTGACCCTGGGAATTATTAACATATCTAAGCCCTAAGTTCTATCAGTGCAAGAAATGACCTTACTAAGTAATTCTGGAAGGAATTCTGAGGAGTTCTGTCCTCCATTGTATCCTCAGCTGCAACACAGTTTTGTGGGAATGAATGAAAATTTTGTCTGTGAAAGCTATTGCTTTCTGATGTTTGAAATATCTGATAATATGACTATAAATTGATTGTTGCTGTATTATGCTTAAAATGCAAGGTGTAAGGGTCTCTTGTTCATCACTTAATATTTTATTAATAATGTAGCGTCACCTGAGACCTGCTCAGGGCTTGAGATCTACTTGTTAGTTGTCAAATGTGTAGAGGAAAAGCTCTTGATAAACGGTTTGGCCCTAGAGCTCCGTGTCCTCACAGGTCACAAAGTGGTAGTGACTTTGTTTGAATTGCATCTCGAGACGCTGTTTCTTCTTGCAGCATACTGGGTGCCAGCATAACGGTTATTACAAAGCGCTATACATTTTAACTGGGAAACTTAGAATCTGCATTCTGCTGACTACCAAATATGTTTACCTCACTTTTCAGCTATTTAGAACAAAATCCGGGAAACTAGACTTTATGGCTTAAAGTTTTGTTAAAAACTTTATTGCAGGAAGAAAAGAAAGAGACTGGGAAAGGTCATCTTGCTGGGTCCTTTGCCTCCAGGTATTATCACCGAAGCCTGAATCTTCAGCAGGTGTTGGCGCTGCTAAGAGCTTTCAGCAAGAGGCCTGTTGTAAAAGTAGTCTCTAGTCTGTTGCTGTAAATGCATGAGGCTTACAAAAAAGAAATATTCCATTATGTTTTTTTCAATAATTCTGTGTCAAATACTTTTGCTAACCCTTAGTAGGCTTTTAGTATATACGTTGGTGGCTTTAGTACCTCCGATATTCAGTAAGACTTTTAATGATTTATTTAATAATTGATCTGTAGCTTTGGCATCACTTAGAGTTTTGCGAGAGATGACAGACAGATGAGTAGAGTATATTTAGTTGCTTAATCACCCTTATCTGTGAATTTCGTAGGTGAAGAGCAACATGAAGGAATGGAGCTAGTGAGGGACCCTCTTCTAGAAAATTACCCCCCTTAGCAGAAAACTGGAAAAAGCTTTAATTAACCTATTAATTCAATACTCAAGTGTCTGCAAAGTGTTTTCTGAGCAGTAACAGTTATTACCTTTCATAATTGTGTGCAGTTATATGGACCTTATATTTACATCTATTTCCCTGTTAGCCAATAGATTTAGTTTCTCAGCTTGTTTCCCCCTGTCCTGAAGCTTTTATTAGTGCATTTACACTGTACAGCTAGTGCAATTACACTTTGACACCACTTAATCATCTGAAGTGGGTGTTAGCCTTTTAAGCTTGAGAAACGATCCTCAGTGCCACAAAGATTCTGAGCGCTGAGTCTCAGAGGTTCTGAAAGGGTTGCTGTACCCCTTCTTGCAGCTCTCTGCTGCGGCACCTATGGTCTGGGTTTATTTATCGAGGAAAAATGGTTCTTGCAGTTTGTTTCCGAGTTTGGGCTGCTCCCGCGTTGGGGTGATGTCTCTGTTCCGTTCCCTGAAGCAGTTTCTGGGTTAGTAGAAAGACAACTGGGCTTTTTGAAAAAGACAACTTAGAGATGTAAACCTGGGAAGTCCTAAAAGTAAAGAATTCAGTCCTAGTCAGATACAGCAGAATAACAGGAGTTGTCCTCATCTAGTCTTGTTTTAAATACTGTTTAGTCTTTGATGCTGTATCCATATCTACAGAGATCAGTTTCCTTTGGCAGGTAGTAAGAAGTACCCTTTAATGATGTTTAATGAGGTTGAAAGTGCTTGCTCTTTGTCACAATTTTTTTATAAATTGCTAGGCTCTTTCTGATATAACTAGAAATCCACTCAACTGTAATGATATCCCTGGAATCCTGGCGCTTTTAACTGGAAATCAATTGTATTGCTCACTTGCTTTAGAAACAAATAAAACAACCCTACACCCCAAGTCTCTGCTGGGGTACAAGTTCCTATGAGGGATGAGAATACAATATAATTTCAAAGAAAAAACCATGAGTTTGGAGTTGAAACTGTGAAAATGGTAGGTATTAGGTACTTCTGAACGAGAAGCAAGCAAGTGCAGCTTGGGGTTTTCTATTAAAAACAAATAAAAAAAATCCTATTGTATGTGTTTACCCAACCTTGTAATAAAAAGTTATGATACACTGCTTCTCCTGATCATAGCAAAGGTGTTTATATAGCAAAATTAATTTGATTATAATATTTATGTGGAAGCTGTGTGTAATAGACATATTTTTTTATTCAACAGGCGATCAGCTGTAAAGGTCAGCACAGTATCTCCTACACGTTATCCAGAAACCAGACTGTTGTAGTGGAGTATACTCATGATAAAGATACAGACATGTTTCAGGTAAGACTCTGTGCAATATATACATTGTTTTTGAAAAGCAACATATGGAACCGTGGATCTGCGTCTGGATTGTTGTGTATTCTTTTTGGGTGCATGAATTAACACAAAAATTGATCCCCCCACCCTGCAGTTAATGAAGTAGCTGGAATAAAATGGAAGTGGATAGGAGTTAGGACATGGAATGGGGAAGGAGGAAGGTAAAAGCAAAGGTAGGGAGGGGAATGTGGGAGCCGTGCACTAAAGGAGACAGACTGGTAATGGAATCATAACGAAAACCATTCCTGAAGGGTGTGCAAATATATAGGGGACTGCACTGAGTTTCTCTAAGTTACCTTCTATCCAGCATATTTTCACTCTCCCATCTATGCATTTGCGTTTTTCTGCATTATCTAACAATCTGGTAACCTATGTTACTTTCTTGTGCAATGCTTATTTTTATATATAATAGAGCAGAAGCTTAAACCTCAAGCTCAGAGGAAAACAAACACGCACAACCTCTTCCAATCTAGACTAATTGGGTCTGTCTTGTCAGTGACCTCTGTAATTAGAGCATCTTATCATGAATTGTTATCCCTCCTCATTCAGTCGTTCATATTTAGAAGGGTCAGCAGTTGAATGTTGTTGACAGAAGAGGAAATGGCTCTGTCAAGATGAAAGTGGTTTTGCTTCATATGGCTTCTGTGTTTTCGCTCTCTATAAAAAATTTTCCGAGTGTGACTTTGGAACAATTAGGTCCAAATAGGGATTGATCAAAAGATCTTGTTCATGTGGTGCTGCATGAATAGGTTTTTAGAAAAGGATCACACGGCCAGAGTAAACTGAAATAGGTTTTTCAATGTTAGAATCATAGAATCATAGAATGGTTTGGATTGGAAGGGACCTTAAAAATCATCTAGTTCCACCCCCCCTGCCATGGGCAGGGACACCTCCCACCAGACCAGGTTGCTCAAGGCCCCGTCCAGCCTGGCTGGGAGGGTGGGGAGGAAAGTGATGAAGAGCCCCAGGTGAGGAGATACAGCATGGGCAAAGCAGTGATCCACAGACTGCAGTTCGAGGGACCCTTGTCTAACGCAGTAGGTTAAGGGAGCTAATTAAGGATGCTTTGGCTCTAAACCGGAGTTTTGGCTCAATGAAGAATGAGCTGATTAAGCATAGTGCAGCCCAGCTAACGACGTGTCTTCCCCTGCTCCCCTTTGATGCTCAGCAGAGGAAGAGTTTACACTGGGCTGTGCACTGAGACAGCCTACGCTGCGCTGCCTGACCCAGGGACCTGCTGCACTTCGCTGGCTGGTGCTGGAGTGCACATCTCCTGCTGCCACTTAATTAACTGCCCATCTTAATAACAATAAAACTTTTTGGAGCTGAATCTTGTGTTGGTAGAGTGTCTCAGTCCTTCTGGTGTTCCCTCAAATGTCTGATGTGTCAGGGTTAAGGCTTCCGTATTGCTAAAATTCCTCTTTTCAGTGCAGTCGGTTTCTTCTGCCTTGAGATGTGCAGACTGTCATGCTGTGACTTGCTCTCAACTTCACCTCAAGCATTGTGTCCTGGTTCATGTTTCCGCTCTCTGTAGCTGTCTTCTGAGAATCGCACTGCAAGCATTGGCCTAGAGGGGCTGACAGCTGTGAGAATGGGAAAAGGAATGGTCTGTTTGTATTTTGCTTCTAAAGCAATGCCATGTAGCTGCTGAAGAGACTTCCATTATTTAGATAAGCCATTAAATTTTAATTATTCTTAGTAATCTTATTGTGGGCAGTCAGAGAAAAGTTATGTGGGGGCTGTTTTGTGTTGCTCTGTGGTACATGATAAAAAATTCCATGTTGGCTTTGTTGATCCATGGAGTAAAACCTTACTGCTGATCAAGTATCACTTGGATAGACAGTCCTTGGAGTTTGCTGTTTTATTCTCAATTGTGTTTTCCTGGCTTTTGTAGAACATTGGTGAAGATGTGGAAGCTGAAAAGGGAAGGATAACGCCTGGACCACAGGATTATTTTATGGCTTGTGGTTCCTTCTTGGCTGCTAATAACATGTATTATCTTGGGCAAATCACTTCATTTATTTCTTTTTTTAATCTCAATCTTCCCCTCTGTAAAATGGGAGAATAGCACTCACTGCGCATCTTCCCTAAGGCAGCCGTAGTAAGGGGTGTGATAAGCTTAGGATGATGTTTGTTAGTACCACCTTAGTCACTAGGAACTGAAATAGAGAAAGGGAGGGCAGAGTTCTTGCTTTGTTTTCTTGGCCAGGGTGACGTTTCTAACCTGTGAGGTCTGAATCCATTGGGCTAGTGCTGGTTTTCTGTGAAAGTGAGGGAGATCCACAGGTGACAAAAAGCTGTCACCTTTTTTCTCCTTCCACCCTTCCATGGGTGCTTTTGTCTTCCCTGCTTAACTTGTATCCTGCTCAGTCACATGGCAAACATCTCCTGCTGGATCACCTTTATTTAAAAAAAAAAAAAAAAAAATTGCTTTACACTTCACAGCCTGCTTTGGAAGGTTGTCCTGGGCATCTCATGATTCTCTTATGTCCTGTACTGGGTTTAGGGAATAGTCTTTTATTTCCTTTATTCCCACTATACTTAAGGAACTATTGTTCTATTGTGTTATATGTGGTTCGATTTTTTTACATGTAATTCTATAGTGAAATTTGTGTGCAAATGCTACTATGTGCCTTTGTCTTAATGACATCCAGATCAGGTTTCTTCATGTAATAACAAAGAGAATGTACTAACATGTTCCACTGGGCATCTCCCAAAGTCAACATGCTGCTTAAAATGAAGATTTTCTTCAGAGTTTATTAACTGTTCTGTTGATGATATATCAGTTGGAGTAGAACCTGGTCCTTCACGGTTTGATTAGATGAGAAGGGGTTGATTATACCTGTTTGTACCACTACAAGGAGCCAAAATGTGAAGGCAGTACCCTAAATAACTACCAAGTTTATACAAGAAGCAGGTACATTCAGTATGGAAAAATTGATTATTTTTTCTGAAGAACCAGCCCTTCAGAAGATGCATGGTCCAATTCTCCCTGTCATCAGAGTGAAATTCTGTTGAAGTCTAAGAATCTGCAGCTGTTAAATTACCTGCTGGCAGATTGTCTGGTTTTTGCCTTGTCTCAGGAATGAGCGTTTTTAATAGCACTTCTTTGATTGACGGTAGACACTGGCAAATTGATTGACTGCCTGGCTTTTACACCGCTTTTAACAATAACCTGTAGTGTAGACAACAGAAGCTGTCTTGTGCATCAGTTGGAAGATTTATGGTTTGTTATTGGGAGGTAGCTTAGTGAAATAATACAGAATATGACACGATTAACAAGAAGAGTCCCAAAATATAGCCCAAAAGTGCTAAAAAGAATGAAGTCTTCTGTGCTATAGAGGAAAATGGAAGAAAAATTAGTAATAAAGTCTATAAAGGGTAGTTTTGAACAGTGGAACTAGGTCTGTAGTGACTGTAGTCTGGCTGCAACATCAGAGGAATTAAAATTTTTGGTGGGTAAATGTTGATAGCATAAAGTTCCTCATTTGTTCCTGAGTAGCTTTCTTTTCTGGTGATCTCAAACCCCAGATTTTTAATTGATATGGGCCATGATGAGACTGCCACGTTTTAAAGGCCATTTCTTAAAATAATTTCTAGTATTGAAACATAGCACAATAGGAAAAAAAAAAAGCCAACAACAAAAGAAAACCAAACACTTGAAATATTTGATGTTGTGTAGACATACTTGTGACACAGATGAGGCATGTAAATACATTATTTTGTTGCTTAAAATATTGCATATAATTTCAGAGGTTCTAAAAAACACATAAAAACTTTGTAGGTAGATTTCAATACTTATAGCCAAACATATTTAGATTTCATGTTGGCTGATTGGGAGGAAGACTGGGAGCAAACACTTGCATGTTTTGTCATCCTTTAAGGGCAAATCAGGCAATTTTTTCCCTAATTGTATCTAAAAGGTTTGAGAGTGACGTATTTGAGAGACTCAACAGGCAGAAATTTATTATGAAGCAATTTATTACATGTTCATTATCGGTTATCCCTTAAGAAACTTTGCATACAGATAGAGAAAGTCAGTGCTGACTGTTAGCAGGACTTTTGTTGGGTGGGAAATAGAAGCCTGTTAGAAATAATACTGTAAAAGGAAGAAGAATATAGTTTTGTAGTTTTAACTTCAACTTGTCAAGTTATATAAATCAGAAATGTCCCATACTAAATAGTTTCCGAACTCTGTCTCTTGGGTATTCTAGTAGTCACTTTACTTTCTGTGAAAAATGTATACTTTTGATTAGGCCTCTTTTTAGTATTTCCATGGTATTTCTTCTGTGGCGAGCTCACAGCATTTTATACTCAGGTTGAGACTTGTGCTATGGAGAAAGTAACTGGATGTGTCACATGAGACATGAATTTCAGCATTTGTTTAACAAAGTAGAACTGAAAGCAGAAGAAAGAAGTATATGAAATATCCCTGTATTGTTGCTATCACTTCAGTTATGACAAGGGTTAAGTGTTAATAACACTGCTTTGCTTGACTTTTGACTAAAGTTTCTTTACTGTTCAAGCAGGCACTGCAGATTTAGTTTGCAGAGATGTTTATTAATGATGGAACCCTACATGTGTTCCCCCAGCTGGCTTTGAAAAGCAAGAAGCAAAGCAGAATGTAACTTCTTGGGCACAACGAAATCACATTTTAGGGAGTAGGTTATTTTGTATAAATGTAGATTCCTGATATTGAAGGTAGTTTCATGTGAAGAATATTCTTAATTTTCTTCTCTTTGATCACAAGGTGTCTGTAAATTTAATATTCTGTTCCATTCCTTGTTCCTCAGCTCCACTTTCCCAGTTATGCTTGACACTAATTTACCTGTAGAAGTACTGATAAAGTCTCACTGTATGTTTAATTGGCAGTCAGATCCCTCTGTCCATTTTGTAATAAGTTTTTTGTTCCAAATGCCTAGATGTTTCCAGTTTTAGAATTAAAATGTATAGATGTCAAGATAGAAAAAATATTCCTATTTACTGATCAGCTGTGTTTTATTTCTGCCAAAGAAGGTTTTTTAATTTCTTTAGTCATGCACTGTGAATAGGAATAAGTTTAATCATATTTTGGGTTTTACCTGAAAACTCTTCTATTCTGGAACCTCAAATTCTGAAAACAAGAAGGTGAATTAGCTTTTTGCTATGATGTATCAAAATAGCCAAGTTCTGGGTCTAAAAAAAGTCCTTTATTTTCATGCCAAATTAACTTGGAACTAGAATTGTGAATAAAACTTGTCATTTCAAGCTAGCATCTTCTTAATTGACAGAATATAGTAGTAAGTAATGTACTGTGGTTGGATTATGAAATATCAAGGTGATAATACTTCCATGCTGTTGACAGTATTCTACCAAACAATTGCAGATGTTTTGGGCAAGCATGTACATCAGTTGCAGTAAGTGAAAAATTGTATTTCTGCCTAGGACAAATATGAAAATGCAGGTTGGTCTCTGCTTGGATCTTGTCATACAAAAATTCAGTACACAGTAGTTTACTAACGTCATCAACTGGGCAAAATCATGTCCTTAATGCTTGTTATTTCTGTGGCTCTTTCTAATTATACTATTGTTGTGTGTTTGGTTTTTTTTTTCAGGTTGGGAGGTCAACAGAAAGCCCCATAGACTTTGTAGTAACAGATACCATTTCTGGAAGTCAAAATAATGACGAAACCCAGATTACGCAAAGCACCATATCCCGTTTTGCCTGCAGGATTGTTTGTGACAGGAGCCCACCCTACACGGCAAGGATTTTTGCAGCTGGATTTGATTCTTCTAAAAATATATTTCTTGGTGTAAGTCCTGCTAATAATTGTTATGTATGAGCAAACTCTGGTTTTATTTTCTGTTACTTTCAAGTCCCCAAATTCCCTTTTACTAGTTGATAACTTATACTGTCATTAGACTTTTATTGCCGCAGTGTACCAGCTGCAGTGCTAAGTAGAAACTGCAGTTTTATGTGCCTGATTTATTACCATCATGGACTTGTGGTCATAATTGTCTTTAACAATGCAGTTCTACTTTAGTAACTGTTAGTGGATTCTCTTTAGGTTGGTTTAATATATACTTGATACTTATGGCGAATAAGCTGCTGTTGTAGTTCAGAGCACTGAAGATCAAGGAGCACATCAGCTTCCTTATGGAAAAGGATTGCCCATTGCACTGGTGTTCCATTGTGGTGGTTAGGAGTATCCATGCTGCTGACCTCTGAGGCCTGAACTGTTACCTGACCTATAGTCACAATCACTCAACTGTGTTAAAAAATAATAATATTTAAGATAGAATAGCAGTTAAAGCTGCATAAGCAAAAGATGTTAGCACTCTGGCAGAAGATATTCTTAAAATTTTGTTGGTTTTTTTTTTTGTAAATCTATGTCTAAGCACTGCTGGCTGGTGGGGAAATGTGCTTTAGACAGTGCTAGTAAAACTTGAGTCCATAAACTTTTAGACAAACCCTGTTTTTTCTGGGATGGTTGTCACACACAGGAAAAAGCAGCCAAATGGAAAAATCCCGATGGCCACATGGATGGATTGACAACTAACGGGGTGCTGGTCATGCATCCGAAAGGAGGGTTCACAGAGGAGTCCAAACCTGGAGTTTGGCGGGAGATCTCAGTCTGTGGTGATGTGTACACTCTCCGGGAAACCAGATCTGCTCAACAAAGGGGGAAACTGGTAAGTTGAAAGTAACTGGTAGTTAAAACAAGGGATCCTAGTTTTCCTGGCATCGAAGGGAAGCGGTCATAGGGTGGCTGCAGAGTAGTAACGTTGTCCCTACATAGTGGGCACTGAAATTATCCAAGTAGCTGTGTCTTCTGGTAGATCTGCACTCTAGTCTGTTTCTGCTTACATGGGAGAACACTAAGTTTTCTGCTAATGTCACATTTCCAACTGAAACAGCATAGAGTGTTTATTTAGCTTTAACTTCGCTCTTGAATCTCCATCTCTGAAATGTTCTCCTGGGACATGGGGACATCTGGAAGTCAGTGTACAGGGAGCCATCTTTCGCAGGACTATCTTAGAAGGAAGAGTCTACTCACGTGCAAAACAAGTTTGGATAATGCAGTTTCTGTTTGATTTACCTGCCACTAGAAAGAGGAGAGAAGCCCTGTGAAGTATATTCCTGTTTTATCCTGTGGAGCAGGATGGGCTTTGCCTTTACCAAAAGCGAAAGGTTTCAGACCTGTGGCATATGTAACCCAGAGAGACATTCCCATAAAATAATATGTCCACTTCTCAATAAAAGGTGGAACAGAATTCTCATAGCGCTCTCGTTCTTTCCTCTTCCTAAGATCTGTGGGGCTAGGAAGCAGAATGCTATCATTGCTCATCCTTTCTTTTTTATCCCCTGTCATCAAAGGGAGGGAAATCAAACACCACCGTATAGAAATAGCCCAGCAAAATACACAACCATATTTTCAGTCAGGCAGATGAGCTTCCCCAGAAGTCCTCCTCACCTCTGGTAGGTTAGAACAGTCTCCTGCCTGCAGACCTGGAAAAACCTTTGTAGTTTATCAATTCTACTCATCGTTAGGATTCGGGAGGTGAAAGAATGTTCAAGGGGCATCTGCACAGGAGCTGAAGGTGCCCTTTCTCTTTTGTAACTTTATTGTCCATCTGCTGGAGTTTAAAGACTGAGAAAGTGTGCATGGCAAGGAGAGTATCTGCCTCTTCTTCATGCCAAAGTTGCTTTTGTGCTGCTGCCTTGAGTTCCTGTGAGCTTGATGAGGCGTTATAGGTATCCCACAGACTGGCACTGAACTGAGTTTCCAGCTTTGCCACTAGCTTTGCAGAAAACTGACTGTTTAAAGGAGTTAGGAAAATGCAGTTTGAATATTTTGTTCTGCTTTCAGTAGGCAGCCTGCAATACGTAAATTGCTTTGTCACTTTACCGGTGGCAGCAAACATCGCCCCGGGGACTGGGACAGATGATGTTGCAATTGCGCCCTTTGTACGTGGTTAGCAAGACACCTTAGTGCTGCTAAAGAAAGGCAATGCTAAAACAAATAAATTCCCTTCTCTGCATCCAAAATGACTTGGGTTCTCATTTAAATAAAATTACATGGCACACTGGTATTGATGTGATCAGTATTCGTTGACTGGGTTCATAAAACCAAATGCACACTGTATAATGAATTGAACACGTTGCATATGAGAGAGCTTTTGCTTTGCTGTTTGTGAAGGAATTATCTGAAAAGTGCATCAAATCAAGGCTTCTCTCATCTCTACTGGAACTGCTGAATTTTTCTGCTGGAAGTACTTTACACTGGTGACCTTTTATTTGTATTGTGCCATCTGGGTGTTTTGTGCAAGGATGATCCACAGTTAATGTGTGAATTTAAACTGGATTAAAACGTAAATGCCAGATTGGTTGTCATTCATAGTATTCTTAGGCAGACATGAGGATTTCATGCGACCTACTTAATGTACAGGTTATTTGGTTTTGCCTTAGTGGTATTTTCTATGCACTTTATATGTATAAAGCAAGGTAGCAGGTCTGTTTTCCTCTTTAATTTCATACAGAACCTTTTTAATACATATTTGTCACTACTGATCTGGTACCAATAGCACAAGCTGTTGATATGGTTGTGACATTAAAATAAAGAATACTTCAGCAAAGTACTACGTGTGTTTAGCATAATGCCTTGAAAACGCGTTAAGTACTTGCTTTTAGTCAGATGAGGGAAGCCTTTGGGCCATGCAGGTTGGGGCTGTATTTGCATGGAATGCCTCATTAAATAAAGAGCCTAACTAGTCGGTGTGGTTAATTGTTCAGAAGTTGAGCCTGTGTGACTTCAGTTGCAGAACTTGTCACTTGAGGAATTTGACTGGTAATTCACTCTGCTGTAATGATAAACTATGAAAGTACCTGTGCATGTGTTGCATTTGTTATCTATCCCTAATATATTCGTGGAAGAGTTTTTGCTGTTGATGAGGTCCACTGTGGGGGTTCGTGTTTCTGCAAAAGGCTTTACACTTGCCACAAGCCAAAAAAAAATGGTATCTGAGTAGCAGGCCAGCTGGTCTGTCCCGGGGAGCAGTTTTAGTCCAAAAAAGATCTTTTGCTGTGTGAGCAGCCTCTGCCCATCTACATGAGCAAAGGATTCCAGAAGAGCAATCTGTTAATACAGCCCTTCAGGAATGGCAAGTTTCCTCTTCGGACTTGATAGAATATTTCAGCAAATATTACCTTAAACGTGACAGAGACATGCAGAGAATCAGTATTTGAGAGAAAAAAAAACAGGGTGCTCAGAGGTACAGGCTATTTGTGAAGAAGTTAGTGATTACGAATGGTAATACCTTTCCCAAAGAATTACAGGAAGGAAATCTGTGTATAATAATTAGTATTGCCATAGCGTGTAACAGCTGCAAATTTAGGACCTGCTGTACAAGCACAGAATAAGAGACCAACGCTCATTATAACCTTAAATATAGGATAAGAGGCAAGACATGGATTCAGAGAAATAGGTGACCACAAGGAAATGCTATGACAAAATGAAATTCTAGGGAGGGTAATGATTTGGTGAGAAAGATGGCACATTTACAGAATTAACTCAGTAGTCTGTAAAAGCTCTCGGGCTTAACTACTTATCCTTGTCTTCTACCACTAGGTGGAAAATGAGACCAACGTCCTACAAGATGGCTCTCTCATTGACCTGTGTGGGGCCACCCTTCTGTGGAGAACGGCTGATGGACTGTTTCACACTCCAACTCAGAAACACATTGAAGCTCTGCGACAGGAGATAAATGCTGCCAGACCACAGTGTCCTGTTGGGTTAAACACTTTAGCATTTCCCAGCATCAACCGTAAAGATGTGGTGGAAGAGAAGCAGCCTTGGGCGTACCTCAGCTGTGGTCACGTTCATGGCTATCACAACTGGGGACATCGCAGTGACACAGAAGCCAACGAGCGGGAGTGTCCTATGTGCAGAACCATTGGCCCTTACGTGCCTCTCTGGCTTGGTTGCGAAGCGGGCTTTTACGTGGATGCTGGTCCTCCAACTCATGCTTTCACCCCTTGTGGACATGTGTGCTCTGAGAAATCTGCAAAATACTGGTCTCAAATCCCACTGCCTCATGGTACTCATGCATTTCATGCTGCCTGCCCTTTTTGTGCAACACAACTGTCTGGGGAGCACAACTGCATCAAGCTAATTTTTCAGGGTCCAATTGACTGATATCACTTTGCAATGACCACAATAACATTGTCTTTAACAATTTACTGTGAAGATTTTGCCACTAACTCTAGATTTTACCTTTTTTTATAATGTTATTAATAAGGTGGTAGGGTGGGGATGGGGAGCTGAAGAGGAAATGGCGAGGGACTGTGGTGGAATTGGGATACATTGATACCTGGAACTTGACAGATATCAGTGGTGTTGCATGCTCAAAAGCAGCATATTCATGAAGTCTTCTTGGTCAAATTGTAGTATATTTGTAATCTTTTTATTAGTACCCTGGATCAGAAAAAAGGTGTCTTAATGATTTTTTTAAGCTAAGATTTTTTAATGGAAAGGTTTTTTCTTCTAAACTTTGACAAGCCTTTAAAAACCTATTTTTCAAATCTAGAAGGAACATACAGAATGTAACTGTCTTTAATTTGCAATATAATTTAACTTGAATAGTTTCTCAAGGAGCTAATACAGAATGTGTGGACAACCATAGGTGAATGTTCACTAGAGATAATTGGATATGTAAGAGAAAAATTAGCTGCCTAAATTGTAGAGTATAAAAGCTATTAAAATATCTATTACGGTATAACACAGCTGGCCAAAAAGGCATCAAGGATTACTTGAAACTGAGGAAATCCTGTTTGCATTGATTTCCTTTCAGTGTAATAGATATCCACTGTTCATTATGTATGGTATATGGCTGATATTTTTTTTTCTTTCTTCTTTTTTTCCCTGTTTAACCTGCATCTGGTGAAACTGCTTTACTCTTTGCATACTTAGTTCTGGTTTTTAAGCCAATGTTCTGTATATGCATAGTGTGGCCTTTTTATTTCTGCTTCAGTTAGCTTGCCCTAACTGCTCCTTGCATGCCCAGGAACCATTGGGTTAATTGAGATGTAGCAAGCTATTAAAAACTGTGTTAATGAAGGGGTAGTGCTGCAGCAAGACAGGAGGTTTAGGTACAACTTACACAGAACTCACTTACATAGCCCTGAATTCAGGAGAGCACTTAGTTTGTGTTTAAATATAAGCCCATGGATGGGACTGTTTAGATTCTCAAGTGCTTCAATGGATTGTGGTTATATGCTGTTATGTTTTGAAAGGAAAAAAGCAATTAAGTTATTTTTTTTAAGCTCCCTTACTAGCCAGAATGCTGTAAGGAGAGCATCGTTTCTAGTTCAGCTGAGTATTTTTGTTCAGTTTTCAACTTGCTGCCATCTGTCACCTTTTTTTGCAGATTGAAATGCGTTTGTATCTTTTTTTTTTTTCAAATGTTTGCAAATCAAACAACATTCAAATGTAATCAAATATATGCACCAGGGTGGTACATCTGAAATGGATCACTTGAAATTCCTGACTTTTTTAAGAGAGCTGATAAATGTTTACTATGGAAATAATTAAATCAGAATTTCATATGAGATGTACCCCGCCCACTGTTAGTTTCATTTCATACAGAATGATAACTCTTTGATTTGTGGGTTTTTTTTCCTTTTGCTTTCTGTACTCTTGGTATCTGAGGTATCAATCTATCCAGGTTTAAAAAAAAAAAAAAATAGAATTTGGGAGAAAATTATAACATCTCCAGATGAAATTGATCATTCAAGCTCAGTTCTGTTTAATCAGCTATAGCTTTTTGCTATACCTGTGCCCTTTGTAAAAATATATAATTTATATGATTTTAATATATTCTGTATATATATATATACTTGAATTGGCCTGTTCATATTTTGGTTGTAAAATTGTTTTATAGTTAACCTTATAAACATTTTACATGTCCCTTGCCAATGGTGATGGGATGTACTTTGTCTGCTGCTGTTTTTAATATAATTTTGCTGTATAAATGGTCAGCATTTTAATAATTTGAAGATAGCTTTTCTTTTTACGCTTTAGCTGTTTAAAAAAAAATATTCTTTTTTCTGCAGCATTTTCTCTAAAAGATCCCAAACTGTACAGGTTTTGTCCTACTCAGTGATTGGAAATAGGATGACTCTCGTTAACCTAAAACTATATGCTTCTTCCTAGTGCCTTTTCAATGAGATCCTCTTGTGATTCCATATTCCAAGTCCTTACTCCCACAAGACAACCTTGTGGCTAATCTTCATCAAGAGTGGCAGCCCAGCCAGGCAGGGAAGAAACGCCTTTGGCCTTCGATTCCTTGTCACGGTTTCTGTCATAAATGTGAAGGTGCCTCTTCCTTATCGATATTCAGTACAAGTTCCTCAGGTCCCATGTGCATCCTGCAGCGTTATTTCTATTTAGCATATACCTCATCTGCGAGAGGCAGTCTCACCTCCACGTCCTCCTCACTGGACTCTGTGAAATACTTTCTCTCTCACTAGAGATGCTGTGAAAACACGCTTTCGGGAAATGTTCCTTGTTGAATGAAGGCCACGAGCCCCGTGTTAATACTTGTGCTCCGTGTACGACAGCTTTGTGGGTCTGGGGTGGCAACTGTGTTTCTGAGCCGAGCTGGTCAGGACTCGTGTGCCTCGTCTTTCTCCGAGCGTGAACGGATTGTAGATGCGCAGGTTGCCAGGCACCTCCATGATCGAGCTGCTTTGCTTTCTTCCTTCACCCTTGCAGTTTAACTGCTGCTTCAGGGCTTCGTGTAGAGCTGCACCCTGTGTAAAGTGAATGTTTGGCGTTGGAGGGATTCTCACTGGAAACACTAGCGCAGCATCTGGTTGTGGTGTGTCTGGCTTGCGTGAAGTGGAAGACTGGCTAATGGTTTGTATCCAAGGGAAGCGTCCCTTGGAAAAGACTGTTTTCAGCGAGATTTTTGTTTGTTTGTTGGTTTCTTTCACTGTTGGCAATTCTGTATAACACAAGAAATACTGCAGGAAGGAAAACTCCTCTCTGGGAAATAAACTTCCACAGTTCCTTTGCATAAATCCAGGTACTCTGCCATTAACCACTATTGAAGTCTGTCTCACAGAGCTGGATTTACTGGGAAGGCAGGAAAGTTTGTAGCATTTTTTTTTCCTCAAGCGTTGCTGCCACATGTGCTGCTCTGACCAGATGAGGGACCATTTGGCTGTTTAGTCCTTTTCTCCTTCCCTCTCAGCAAACACACACCTTGGCTGGTCTGGAAACTCAATAGGAGAAAGGTGTTTCTGGATAAATCAGACTGGTTCTGTGTGGAGTGAGGAAACTCAAGAACCACCCTCAAACTTTGTTTTCAAAGTTTATTTCATGATTTCAGCGTTATGCTATTTCTTGCATACCATTTCAGATGCTGGCAATGTATTCTGTAAGGAATTTTGTTTTTCACCTGTTAACTGTTGGTTCTATTTGAATGCTTCAGAACCAGCTTTGACTGCATAACTTATAGCTGAAAGTATTTTTCTAGTCTGATCTTCAAAAAAAAAAAAAAAAAAAAACACACACCCCACAAACTGTCATATCCATGCATGCTGGAGCTGTAATGCTTTCCTTTTTCCTGGCAGCTTTTTGATAGAGTGCTGAAGTCTAAATAGACGACTGAGCAGTAAGTGTTGGTCTTATTTTGAGTTGTGGTCCCAGTTGTACAAAGGAGTTAGCATGATACTGCATTTTAGTCACAGATTTTTTTCCAAGTGTGGTCACTCTGTGCCTCAGGGTACAGTAACGGTACTGTACTGGCAGAGTAATTAAAAGTAAGATTATTTTTTTTTTTTTTTCCTTTCTGAGGGTGGGAGTGGGGCTCAGAAGAGACAAAAGCCATAGTAGGGCTGGTTCCAGTGGGGACCGAACCACCTTGAAGCCAATGGCGTGCCAGGACCCGATCAGAGATGTGATCGTAGCTGTTCCTGCTTTCACACCTGGTTCATGCTCTTAAAAGGATTCCCCTTGGTTCATTGAAAGCTCTGGGATGGTATGGAAAGGCTGTGATCTTCCCGACAAAACACTCTGGTGTTTTAGTGGCAATTCCTGGAATTTGAGGGTTCCGCTTCAGAGCCTGAGCGAGGAGCAGAGGTACCGACTGTATCCTAGTGAGAAGCTGTAGTAGTCTCTGAAGGGAACTTATTTATTTTTTAACCCCACACACCACCCACAAGAAAGTGTTGGTTCTAACTGTGGTAACTCTCCTTCTAGTGCTGTTGCAGCCACTGATCACTTTTCTCGCTGTTTCTTTCACTTTTCTGGAAGGGCAAGGAAGCTTCTCTAAGACCATCGTGTTTCTCTTCACCCAGCTCATAGTCTTGATGCTTTTTTGGGGTCGGAGGACTGTTGGCAGCGATTGGCCATCATGAGATCCAATAGAGGCATTTTTAATGTGGTAGGACAACCAGCCTACCACAGTTGCTTCCTCCTCTTTCTTAAGTGCTTTAAATATGCTTTTGAAACGAGCTGTGCTTGTCTGCTCTATGTTAGAGGAAGGCTCCATCACGGGTGGTTGAGTCTTGTTTTCCCCGAGACTTGTTAACATGCTGCGTTGGATGCCAAGTGGAATCACCTTGTTGATGGGAACAAGGAGGAACAGACATCTTTTAGGTGCTTGAGCTGAGTAGGTGTGGACAACCCAGCTATTCTGCACTGTTCTGGGCAAGGATTCCTCCTCCTCCTCCTCTGCTCAGTTTTCAGCCTCTTGCGAGTTCTTGGCTCGTCTCACTTTCTATTTATCCATGTAGTTGCAGGTAAACAAATAAATACAGCTTGGAAAGAAAAACAAGGAAGAGAATTAAAAAGATACCTTCAGGCTTGCTTATCTCTTCAAGGAAAATAGAAATTGGAGTTGCAAATGTCTGTTACAGATTGTTCTCATTATTCTGATTTTTTTATTTTTTTTTTTTTATTATAAGCACTCTTCACAAGTCTCCACGCTTGGTGTTGTGTATTAAAAGGAAAAACTTAGAAGGTAAGGCTGGTTTTCTGGGGGGTGGGGGGTGGCGGGGGGGTAGTCTCTAGGATGAAGTCACAGTAGTTCTGCAGGCCCCATGCAAACCTCCTCCCGTTGACCACAGCAGATGCTTCGCTCTTGAAACCACAGTAGAGTTGTCCTCGGTGGGTAGCAAAGACTGAGTTTTACTGTCGGTGTTGATCAATTTTCATTTATTGGCAGCAAAACAAAAATATGAGTTTCTTGGACAACCAAAACCAGACGAAACTGGTGGCTGCTGAGATTGCTTTTTAAGGGGGCGTAAGGACACCTTCCCGGTGGGCAAGCCAGTCTCCAAGTCACCGGGAAGTCCCTTCTGGTTGTGTCACGGTGATTAGGGATGGGCATCGCTTTCCTCCCGGATTAAAGATGGGATAGAGGGGAGCCCCTGGAAGGCTCCTTCTGGTGGCACAAGCGTAGGAACGAAGGGGACTTCGTTCACGCAGCCAGCCCTTAACGATGGAGAAGTGATGTTTGCCTTCAAACGGCGTTAGCAGCCGTTCAAAAACTTCTGGGGTATATTTGTAAAATTGGTCTTTTATACACCGTGTGAAATGGACTGAAATGATCTCTTTGTTGTTGTACCTGTGGAAGTACAAGCCATTTTACAGGGGGGGAGAAAAAAAAGAATTAAAATATCTCAGTATTGTCACTGACTTTTCGTTTTTTTTCCCTGCTGGTTGGCTGTCAGGGTTTAACTTTGATTTGCAAAAACTTATAAATAACTTCAAAAAATAAACAGTTTCTCTTACTCTTTTATCCCCTTTCTTCTACTCCTCAGCAAACAAAAGCCTTTGAAGGATTCTTACGCGTTGAAGGTAGTGGAGTGCATTCAGGTGTGAGTGCCCTGAAATTTCAGTTAATTCACTTCCCTGGTTTTTAAATGGAACTGTTTGTTTTCAATGCCAACTGCCTTCTTGCGGTGTTAACGTAATTGCTAAATAAAAGCAATTTCCAGGAATAATACGCTTTGTGACTCTTAAAATTAATTTCCATAATGGTAATTCAGTGGTTTGTGTTTCCATCTGGGGGTTCATCCCTTTTTGTGTGCCGTCCCTGGGAGTGCATAAGCTTCTTTTTTTTTTTCTTTTATATAAAAATGAGCTAAAATGAATTGTCTGCCCTTTTTAAGTAGAAAAAAGAAACGTTGGCATGAGCACAGGGAAGGGAAACAAGGATATCTGCAAAATTCTGGGGATGTTGTCCGCCAGCTGGCCATCAGACTGCCATGTTTTTGAAGAGCACTAAATACTTCCCAGGGAAGATGCTCCCAGAAGAAGGGGAGAAGCTTCGGGTTGGTTGTGCGTAACCATGTCTGGCTCTCGATACAAGAGTAAAACCTCTTCCCTCTGGGACCATCGCTCTCTGCGTAGGAGAGAAAAACTTCATTTCAAGCCGTCTTAAACGTGCCTGAAGCGGGTGGACGTGGTCAGGCCGGTCTCTGCCCCGGTGGGTTCTGGAATTAGGGATTCTGGGCTGGAGGAGAAGCAGCGCCGGAGAGAAGAGCAGCCGCTCATGCCTGAGCAAAGATGGGGGAGATCCTGGTGTGTTTATAGCAGTTGGAGGCAACCTAAGGGAAGTCCTTCTACTGAGGACATCGGTGGGGAGAGGTTTTTGCTGGTCCTTACAGGGCAGGAATGGGGGCTGAGAAAGGAACAAGGGAGCACTTGGGGCTGAGGCAGTTGGTGGTTTCTCTCTCCTCTGAGGGAAGTGTTGCAGCTCAGATCCAAAAGTACTCCTCAGTGGTGACCCTTTGTGGGCTTTTTATGCAAATTGTGTGGATTTTGGATCCCTTCTATCAGACACCACCACAAGCTTGGTGATTTTTTTAATTTGTTTTTTTATTATTTAAGCCTACATCTTTCATTGTTCTCAGCTCACTCTATGCAGGGCACCAGGACCAAACGTCACCCTGAAGATCCCCAATCTTCCCTCTGCCCTGTGACAGACGCTGTGCTCTTCCTTCTGCTCCCGACTGAAGAGAGCGTGTGCGTCCCTGAATCCATCTTCTTAAATATCGTAGCTTGTGCTGCCAGGAAATGAGCTTTGTGAGAGGTTTCTGGAGCCTCTGTCATCACTGCTTTTCTCTCCCTTCCAAGGCGCCACCGCACGGATACGGATGCGTAATATTTTTAGGAGGAACTTAAGAAATCTCTTTCATGTAAAACTAAGGCTCAGAAGTAGGAGGCTCAGACTCCTGTGTCAAACCTCTGTCTGAGGTTTGACACAGGAGTCTGAGCCTTGTACTTCTTTTCTTTTCAACTCCCTGAAAACTCGTGTCTGAAGACAGGAAGGAGGGAAGACTTAACGGCAGAAAGTTAGAACCCCAGTGACATCAGTGCTTAAGATTGTACATATGCATGTACGTAATGATGTATGGTTAGAAATGTATGTGTAGAGGGGAGATTGAGATGAGATCTCAGGAAGAAATTCTCTCCTGTGAGGGTGGTGAGAGCCTGGCCCAGGTTGCCCCGAGAAGCTGTGGCTGCCCCATCCCTGGAGGGGTTCAAGGCCAGGTTGGAGGGGGCTTGGAGCAACCTGGGCTGGTGGGAGGTGTCCCTGCCCAGGGCAGGGGGGTGGGACGAGATGGTCTTTAAGGTCCCTTCCAACTCTAACCACTCTATGATCCTATGAAATATATTTTGTGGTGTATTTGCCTTAAATGCTGTATTTTTAAAACCCTGGCCTGGCCTTTGATGTGAGCTGGAATTTGCTATTTCTGGTAGCACTTGTCCCCTGCCAGAGCAGCAGAGGGAGGCAGCGAAGGGACAAAGAGGCTGTGGTTACGTCTAAAACTAAACTTGGACTTTCTCAAAATATGGTGAGTCCTTGGGGACTGATGCCACCCTTTCCAGAGAAGCAGCACCAACTCCCCTCCTCGTTTGGGGGTTAAATTGTGGAGGGGGGTGTGCTGGCTATGGGGCAGGCTGAGCCCACAGATGCTGCTGGGTTTCATCACGGGTGGTTTCTCTGTGGTCCTCCTTCAGCGCATCACCTTGCGGAGGTGAAGGGAGATGTGCCATGGCATGTTGGCTACCGAAATCCAGCTGTGGCTCTTGCAAGACCAGCTGTGCAGCCAGATGTATTAGCAAAGAGAGGAGCTGGGGCTCAGCCCTGGCTTCGAGGGTGACGTGGGGTTTGGGCCAAATCGCCTGTCGAGCTCGGACCACAGATCCCGCTTGGCAGCTGGGGAGAGCCCTGAGTAACATCTGGCTCGTCTCGGGTCTGCGTTGTGTCCCCACCCCTCTTTATTTCTCTCTGATTAAATAGAAGCGAGGAGCCAGGGAAGGGGTGGAGGGAGGGAGAACGGGCCAGAGGGATTCTCCTGAGGAAGGTCCAGATGAGGATTGGGCTGAGCTTTGTCCAAGCAAAGCCTGTACAAAGTGGAGTCTCTTCTCGTGCCGGATGTCATCCGGCAAACCCTGCCTGCGTGTGTACCAGGGGTTGGGGTGTTCCCCAGCCCTGGTGGTGCCTCTGCCCTGGTTCATAGTCCTGGGAAAGCGGCTTTGCTCTTCTCCCGTGGATTGTCTTGTCCTGTTTGGAAACCTTGACCTCCACTGAAATCTTCAGGTCTGTGCAGAAAGGCACCCAGGGGCTGTATGGCAGCAAGGGGAGAGGGAGAGCAGGTCCGGCTCCTGCTTTCCCCCCGCTGTACCCTTGGGATGGATTTTTTTTCGTTTCCCCTTTCCCAGTCAAAGAGCAGGAACTACAGGGCTGCCCAGCCCTGCTTTGGAGGGTTGAAACAACGATTTGAGGGTTTTTGACATGTCCTTCATGTGTCTGTTCTTCCTTCACCCTCCCAGAAGTGCCACCCCTTCGGTAAGATTTATTTTCTGCCTCCCCTCCCTTCCCACCAGGACACACCACCCCAGGCTGGGAGTCCTCTGGCCGGGCATTACATCTGAAGATCCTCCCGCCTTTCCCTTGGCTGGGGAGAGCCTTGCTGGCGAGGAGAGCCTTGGGAGAAGAGCCAGGAGGGTCACTCTGAGCCAGATCAGCAGCGGCTGGGGATTTGAGTGCATGTAACCGAGCGCGTCTAGACAGCCAGTAGCCTCCAGCGGAGAGAACAGCCAGTTTTACAGGCAATCCCTGATGTACAAGGAGAAATCTTTCCTCCCTGGACACAGGTGTGGGCCAGATGTTCTCCCTCCCCTTGGCTGCTGTGAACTTCAGGCTCCCAGGCAGCGAAGGTGGGCTCCCGTTCTCCTACCCAAGGTGAGGTTCTCCAGGCAGGGGACATGCACGTGTGCAGCGAATGCAGAAAGGACTTTTGGATGTGTCAGGGAGCAGGGAACCTGAGAAACAGGCAGGGAATCTGAGAAACTTCAGGTCTGGTCTGTCCACACGCATGGTTCAACCTGGCAGCAGAGGGTTTGGTGTGTCCTGGGTAGTATGGACTTGCTGCAAACCATCAGGTCAGAAAGTGCATGCCAAGAACACAAGTATCCAGACCTCTTTTTTTTTTTTTTTTTTTTTTTATGTGGATAGAATTTGCATATGGAGAAAGAGATTTATATTAATTTAAATAATTCATAGCCCCACATGAGGAAGCATCTCTAGCTTCAGTGGAAGGGCTGCTGTATTTAAGGTGATGGAGCAACTTGCTCGCCTTCATCCTAAGCATTGTCTTGTCCGGTTTCCAGGGAAGGTGATTTCTTGTTGGTCTTTGCTCACAGGTGCAAAGCTCCACTACCGTAGATGGTTTTAAATAGAAAAAGATCTAATTTGGATAGTTTCCCCCAATCAGAAAACTTCAATCGCTTTACTCCAAGTAAACTCCACAATGAGCAGCATCACTTCTCCATCAGCGTCCAAACAGAAGTGTTGGGAAGGGTTTGTTCTGCAGAAACTCCGAGCATTTTAAACTCTATGGTGAACAACCAAAGAAATTAAAATACTTGAAAATATCTCTAAGGTGACATTTCCAGAAAGATTCCAGGGTTCAAGGTGATGACTCCACAGTGGTTCTGGTTATGGGGGACACCACGTGTGCCAGCAAATGCACCAGAAATTTCCTCAAAAGCCTGAAGTCTTCTCAAGTGATTCCTGGTGCCCGGCCGGCTGGGAGGCAAACCTGGACATCGTTTACAGATTTGAAGGACTTGGCGTATTTTGTAATCAAGGTCTGCAATTAATAAAGATGAAGCCTGATGGGAAATAGGGCCCTGGAACCACATCTCATCAAAGGCAGATCGATGCCCTGCTGCAGGGGCTGTGAAACTACGGTGATACCTGTCTCTGGAGCTGGATTATTTATTCTTTTTAAGGGAAGTTTTTTGGAAACAGATCTGGGGGGGTTGGCAGGAGTTCCCAGGTTGGCCTGGGAGGATAAAGCACCGTTAATATCCCTGGCTGTCTGTGTCAATGATCTCCTGTGCTCTATGAGCAAGGATCAAAGCAGCCCGGTCCTGCCCTTCCGGACTGAAGACACGCTCAGGTGGATGGATTTTCTCTGGGGGGAAAAAAACCCAAATAGCTTGGTTTTGAAGCAAAGAATACATTCTCAATGGGAAACCAGAGCAGCTGATGGATGCCAGAGCCTAGGGTTTGCTCTGGCAGCCCTGCCTCATGCACGGGTTTCCTTCGGGACCCTGATCTGCAGAGCATCAAGCGGCACTAACTAATAGCTTCCAGCCCCGGGGCTTGTGTAAACGCTCCTTTCAAGGGGGATGTGAGGAGGGTTGAGCTCTCACGTCTTCACCTGCTGCTGAAGCTGCGCCGGGGTGTAACAGGGGCAGCTCCTGTGTCTCAAAGCTTGAGGTTTAAGTGTTTTGGTTTTGGTTTGTTTTTTTTTTTTTTTTACTAGAATCAGCTGTTTCTGCTGTGGTTTTGTTCGCATTGACAGTAAGAGTATCACTGTAGGATTATCCACTGATGTCCAGTTGCCTCCTGCTTTCCTTGAGAGCCCCCGCAGGGCAAAAGCCCAAAGCACCATCACCCTCAAGCAATTGCTCTACATGTTTCTGATGATCTACTGGTTTCCCCCCAAAAAACCCAGCCTGCAGGCTGTGTTGAAGGGCCAAATGGAAAGGAAAGGGCAGTGACTGTCCCAGTGGCTGGGCACAGTGGGATGCTGTGGGTGGAGGGAATGAGGGGAGATGGACACATGGATGGGAAACCAGGCAGGATAGGCCACCATCAGGTTTTTGCTGGGGATTTGGTGGCTCTAGAGGCTTGGGGGGCAGAGGACATCTAGACAATGCTTTGCTGAAAGCAGATGGGTGGCGAGATGGATGGTGAGAGCCTGTGCTACCCATGGTGGTGCCCACTCCTGCTGCTCAAACCTTTCCTCTCAGGATAACACTTGGGAGCTCAGCCCAGGAGGGCTCAGGGGACACCTTCGATCCACAGGACTGAGACATGAGGGATCAAAACCCCAGCCTGGGCTGCTGGATGCCAGTTTGGTTTGAGCTTGCATCCCACCAACGCACCTCTCCCAAGATCGTGTCTCATCTTCATTTTTGAGCCATTTGGAGAGGAATATCCCTGAGCTTCCCTTTGAGGCTGTCCTGCTGTTACTCACCCTTCCCAGGAGTGTGCACCTTCTCTACTTCATCCAGTCTGGCCCTTCTTTTCAACCATCCTCTTTCAAAACAGGCTACAAGCCCTTTAACAAACAGGTTTTTCCTCCTGTTCAGGTGCATGGACATAGTCAAGCCACCATTAATCCTCTTTCCCAGAAGCTTAAGCAGGATGAGATCTTTATGAGCCCTTCTACATGGTATTTTCTCTGGCCTTAAAACTATTTCTGTGCTTTTTATTGTTTTGTTTTTTTTTTTCCAAATTTCTCTACCAGATCTGTGCATGCACTTTCCCACTGAGCTCCTCAGCAGGAGTTGTGAGATCATATCCCATCCTTGCAACTGCCCTGTTCCCGTACCCACGAGGCTCTGGGCAGCTGGTAAATAATGGGAGTTACTGGTTTTGCTGAGCTGAACCGGGTGGGATTGGGGTTCCCCTGGCTGCAGACCCCAACCCTGATTCCCAGGGCTGTGCTCAGCCTGGAAAATGGAGCCCATTTTCTCCAGTAACCCTCCTGTCTCCCTCCTTCCTTGCTGCTCTGTGTGTGCTGGGCAGAGATGCTCGGATGGAGTCAAACACCTGTATTCCCTACAGCATGCTGGGCTGTTAGTAAACCCGAGCGTTATCTCATTAAGAAGGAGAGCATGTGTGTTTGTTGCTTATTTCCTACACAACCACCCAGTGGAACCAGTTGGTTTTGCATTTCTTTATTCCCTGGGTTGAATCCTGCACAAACGCATGTTGTTTTCCACCTGGGAGAGGCATCTGGTGGGGAGCAGCCTGGGTTACCCCCCCTATTGCCATATTTACTGCTGGATCCATGCTAAACCCCCGCACCATTTTTCTAGGATACCCTTGCTATCTGCAGTTAATTAGATATTCTTAGCAGCACCCTGTTGGCGCCGCTTGGCTCCATGACGATTCTTGCCTCCCCCTGTTTTACAGGAGCAGAGCTGCGATGTGCAGGGATGACTGGCTGCTACTTCCACTAGAATCATAGAATGGTTAGAGTTGGAAGGGACCTTAAAGATCATCCAGTTCCACCCCCCTGCTCTGGGCAGGGACACCTCCCACCACACCAGGTTGCTCCAAGCCCCATCCAGCCTGGCCTTGAACCCCTCCAGGGATGGGGCAGCCACAGCTTCTCTGGGCAACCTGGGCCAGGCTCTCACCACCCTCACCGTCAAGAATTTCTTCCTGAGGTCTCATCTCAATCTCCCCTCTTTCAGTTTAAAACCATTACCCCTTGTCCTATGGCTCCCCTCCCTGATCCAGAGTCCCTCCCCATCTCTCCTGGAGCCCCTTGAGGGACTGGAAGGGGCTCTAAGGTCTCCCTGGAGCCTTCTCTTCTCCAGGCTGAACAACCCCAGCTCCCTCAGCCTGTCCTCACAGGGGAGGTGCTCCATCCTTCTGATCATCTTCGTGGCCCTC